>CM068711.1:29804972-30404972 GCA_035079005.1 Fraxinus americana | reverse complement strand
GTTATTAGTTTTTATCATTATTTTCTATATTTTAAAATTAATTTATTATTTTAACTTTTAGCGAGATAAAAATTGTTTAAAATATATATATATATATATATATATATATATATATATATATATATATATATATATATATATATATATATATATATATAAAATACTTTATAACATGTTAACATTACTTGATAATATGTTAACATAAAATTATTTAATTTTCACTGGACGATCAAATTTAATGAAATAAAATGTTATAAAACAATTTTTCAAAATTTCAAACCAAATGCATTT
This sequence comes from Fraxinus americana, assembly GCA_035079005.1. Classification (NCBI taxonomy): domain Eukaryota; kingdom Viridiplantae; phylum Streptophyta; class Magnoliopsida; order Lamiales; family Oleaceae; genus Fraxinus; species Fraxinus americana. Next base: position 30,404,681 of record CM068711.1, on the reverse strand, counting down.
TCTAATTTTTTTGTTTTCAGAAAAAATTTCAAAATGACAAACCTAACACCTTTTTAAAAATCTTGAAACAAGCAATCAAGACAGAAAACAAAAGATGAACTCAAAATTGAAAATCGAAACACAAACCCAAAAGCCCCCTAATCTTCTTAAAATGATCTGATTTGATTCAATAACATCTCTTGAATTTGTTATCTAGCCGAGATGTTGCATAGTCCTTATTTCCTGTTCAATTCTGAATCATCAAAGCATTTGGATGTACAATGATAAACATTACAAGCCATAAGAAAAAGTTGATTTGGTGGTGTCACTTAGAGCTCAAACCACCCAAATCATGTGAAAATACATTCAAATAGGCCAAAATCTTGCTCCATTGTGTTGTACAAAATTGCATACCAAACATGCTCTTAGGTTTGAATCTAACGTAACCATATTTACTAACCTCCATTTTCCCCTGGAGCACGACGAGCAAGCATCAAATATATCAAAATTGGAAAATCATTGATAATAAGATTAAAACAGTGACCCAAAATTGTCAAAATCAGTTATATCTAGTTTGATGTCCAATACTTGGTGATAAACAAACATGACCAAAATACAGAAAAAAAAAGGGCAAAACAGATCCTTCTAAAAGCCACCAATGCTCAAACTCTGTTCCACTACTACTTAAAATGCTGCAAGAATGAAAAAAAAATGGGAAAGTAACATTAGAAACCTCTCGACAACATTGAAGCCATTAAACACACTGTTAGTTCTAACCACCACACAATCATCCAAGAAGAATTCAAAGCCACCCAACAAGAAAGACACAGTACTACGAATTAATGTGAAACAATGATCAAGTACTACTCTGAATAGATGCAGATACAAAGTTCAGCGGCGAAAAGAAAGATTCTAAATGTCAGTAGTGTAAACGATCATCGGTATTACATGCCAAAATTTAATAAACAAATGATATTTACTAGGGCTCGAATGCATGCAAAGTTAGTTTGAGAAAGATGAGTCAGTCCCAATCAACTAAGCCTGATCACGGTTAATATGTTAAATCAATTCTACACCTGAATGGAAATTATAAATCTTCAGATGAATAAAAATTAAAAAATGACCAAGTAAGGTGGGCTTAAATTACAACTTAAATTACTTTGATTCAAGGATATAATCATAATACACAGTTGAGAAAAATCAAAATTATTTAAAGCACCCCATAGCCCTTACTTCCCAGTCTCTTAAAGAAATTGAAAACAATTTCTCAGATCCTTCATTTCCTACTCCTGTTAATCACTTAAAGCCTTGATTATATGATAATGAATACTAGACAATCCACCGTCAAAATGCACAAATAGACACTAAACTTCCTTGAGCTTGTAGTTAAAACAGAAAGGAATGAGAATACACATATAAGGAACCCTATTATTTTCTTCTTCATTACACTGAACATCACCAGTACTCAGCTACAAAAGAACATGCAAGACTGCAGTTGTTTATCAAATTGTTAGCCTCAAATATGGCAAATTAACTGTCGGTTTATCATATAAAAATCAACAATTCAAGGTCAAAGTATCACAATTTCAAGGGTAATTTGGCACATAATTTGGGGGAAAAAAGGTGCAGCAAAAACTGTAAAAAAAATCAACAAACAACTAAACTATTATAAACCAGATAATAAAATCCACATTTAACCAATAAATAATTACACACAATAAAAAGCAATTACAATTCACTTGCACAATATAAAAAAATTTATGAATCCCGTGAAAAAAACATTAGAGATCACTTTCATATGAATAAATTTAAACCGTAAACCAATACCTTCAAATGTTGCTAGGGTACATGAAGACGCGAACTCGTGCTCCCATGGACTTGGGGGGCAGGTTGGATTTGAACTTAGTACGAACAACGCCAGAGTTTCCATGGGGACGAATCACCTTACCCCAAATGCACCGATAGTGAGACCCATTCTGTTTCACCTTAGCCTTGTAAATGTACGCTATCCTTTTGCCCTGGTACCAAGCTACCTCCTCCTTGCTGTTTACTCCCTCGATCTGGATTAAAGACGTGTTCGGGTACTGGTTCGACTTCGACCTCTTGTACCCCAGGATCGTGCCTCGGACGTACAACCTGCAATCAAACGCATAATTAAACATAAAATTATAGAAACGTGTACTTGTATGCATATGTTAGGGTTAGATCGGGGGACCTGACGCGCTCTCCTTGGCGACCCTTCACCATTTTCGACTGCTTCTTTTGGGAAGGGCGACTGAGTGTAAGTGCCGGAGAAGATGAAAACTAAACCCTAGTTAGGTGCAAGTCAAGAACAGGGCCGTTTATATAGAGGCTTATTTGGGTTAGTAATGTGGGCCGAGCTACTAGGCTCATAGATTTGGGATTATTGGGCTCCCGTTGTAAAGTAGGAAAAAGAGATTGAAATTGAGTCAAATAGTAGTAGGGTCAAGTATTTTTCCCCATAACCGGTGGAATCGAACCCGAACCAAATAGAGCCAGTCGGTTCAGTTTTGGTTCCTCTACTAAGTGGGTCGATTTTGAGACCATACATTGAGAACCTATCCTTTTCAGCCCCGATTCTCGGTACTGTTTTGAGAATCAACAGTAAATTCGATTCTCTCAAATTTCTTTTTTTGCTTGTAGCAAGATGTACTAAATCTTTAAACACTAGACCCCAAAATTATCTCATGTTAAAAATTTATTTTTCATATTCTTCTTCTTCTTTCCTTTAAAAGGTAATTGAAATTCAAATCTTAATTTTATAGATATTTACAAATGCATGATTTTAATGCAATACATTATGAAAAATATATTTTTAGTTCAATATTTCATAAAAAATCAAATTTATTATTGTTTTCAAAATGGTCAGCCATCAAAAATCATGATTCTTGAGAACTACTAAAATAACCAGACTATTGTTTTATGGATTTTCTTAAAAATTAATTTTCGATCGAAATTTTACCGTTTATACTGTGTTTAATAGTTTATCAGTTTTTCGCTTTTATCAGTTGATCTTGAGTTTTGAAGTGTATTTTCGTTCGTTGTCTTGTTCAATTAATTTTTTTTGTATTGTTAAATTACAAGAATGACAAATAATTTTGTACTCTATTTTTGTCTATTTTCAATTTGACAAATAATTTTATACTTTATTTTTATAATTTTTTTAATATAAAGAATCATACTGGACCAAATCGGAACCAGTTGGGTCTAACATTCTCATTGATACTTGATTTGACTCAGTTTCTTTCAGAATCGGACCGAATCAGATTGCATTCACTCCTAAATAGTAGCAATAATTAAGCTATAGCTTTGAAAAATAATTCATTTTTTTTATCTATATCTAATTTACATGTTTCGACCATAAATACCTCTTTTACATTTGAAGGACGTGTGATATGTACAAGTGCTTGTCAGGACGTATATAATAATATTTTTTAACCTTTAATATGTAGATATGTCAAAACTTTACGGGTATAATCAGGGGCGGACGCAGACTTGTGGAACAGGGGGGGCACAATCAAACTTTCAAAAAAAGACGAAAAAATAGATATTTTATTACAACTGTTGTCTACGTGTTCGCATATTTTGATAACGTTCCATAATTACATCATTTCCAATCTTGTCAAATACATCTTTCTCAATATATGCAATCAAACTATCATTCAACCATTGATCTCCGATACGATTGCGCAGACGATTTTTGACACAAGTCATCGCAGAAAAGGATCTCTCGACTGTAGCTGTAGCCACGGGAAGAACTAATGCTAATGTCACAAGCTTGTAGACTAATTGATACACTTCATGTTTATTCTTTGCAACCAACTTCTGTACAAGATCACTAATACCACGTAATCCTTCAAAATCATCGGATGTGCACATGTCAAGAATATATGTATCTAATTGATCATCAAGTTCTGAGATATCCGTTGCGTCAAAATCAGAAGGATAATACTGACATAGTCGAATCACTTTGTTATTGTCAAAAGCATCGAATGAGTTATTTGGAGACAAGCATGCAACACAAAGTAGCAAGTCACTATTTATCTCAGAAAAACGATCATTCAACTCCTGAAGTTGCATATCAATGATAGCATAAAACATTTCAATACGATAATGATGCAAATTTGTCACTGTCTCACGCCGTGAACGACCTAGAGTTATGAACATATCATCCATATTAGGAACATTGATCTCGTGAGCTTCACAAAACGAACAAACAACCCCAAAGAAAGAATCCCATCCATCATCTCTCATCATTTGGAGCCGTGTTTTACATAGTTGCACCAATCTCATAGCATTGACAATATCTTGATCCTTTCGTTGTAATGCTTTTGACAATTCATTTGAAATCCCCAGAATCTTTTTCATAAGATGTAGATTAAATGCAAATTCAAATTTGTACATCAACTCAAATGATATACAAGCATCACCTCTTGTTCCGGTACTTGTAGTGTCCGTAGCAATCATCTCAACAACGTCAACTATGGTTGAAAACATGACAATCAAATTTGTTAAACAACTGTAATGAGACCCCCAACGTGTATCACCAGGACGCTGAAGGCTAGTTTCTTGATTGAGACCTCGTCCACTTGATAATTCACCGACACTGATTGCTTCAAGAACTTTCAACCTTTGATTCTCTCGAATAACATCACTTCTTTTCGCCGATCCACCAACAACATTCACCAATCTGTGTACAGTAGTAAAGAAAGTTTCAATCTTCGGATGTTTCTGTGCCACAGCTACAAGAGCTAACTGAAGTTGATGAGCAAAGCAATGAATATAATATGCACTTGGATTTTCTTTCAAAATAAGTGCTTTCAGTCCATTATACTCACCTCGCATGTTACTAGCTCCATCATATCCTTGACCTCTCAAGTTAGATATACTTAAGCTATGCTCCGAAAATAATTGATCAATTGCAGCCTTAAGTGATATAGCTGTGGTACTCGTAACATGACGAACACCAACAAAATGTTCCAACACATGCCCATTCTTCACATAACGAATAACAACCGACATTTGCTCCTTCACTGAAATGTCTCGAGATTCATCAACTAAAATTGAAAAGAAACTACCACGAACATCTTTCATAATCACATTTAAACATTCAGAAGCAATAGAACTCACGATATCTTTTTGCACTCGTGGTGATGTTAATTTGAAATTCTCAGGTGCATTAGTCAAACCAACGGCCTTAATCTCAGCATTATGATCACACAACCAATGCAATAGTTCAAGAAAGTTTCCTTGGTTGTTTGAATCTTCAGATTCATCATGTCCACGAAAAGCCATACCTTGTCGTAGAAGAAATCGAACACAATCAATTGATGCATTCAACCGAATTCTATAGTCTGTTCGAGCTTGATTTGATTGCTTAACGAGACATGACTGAATACTCTGCTCTTGATTCTGGAACGATTCATAGTTGACTCGAGCCTGATTGTGCACACTACTTGCAGTGCCAACATGTTTTCTAAGGCATTCTTTCTTTTTCCAATTCGAGAATCCATCATTAACAAATGAACCACCACTCGAACTAAAAAGATAGCAGTAAAAACAAAAAACTGCATCTTTCGCTACACTATATTCCAACCAGGTAGGGTGCTCATCATACCACGAAACACAAAATCTCCTATCTTTGTTACCCATTCGTGTGGGTGGAAAAGCATGACTGCGAGGCTGACAAGGACCCCTTTGCACATATGCTCTTCGAATCACGTCTCGATGATTAATATCATAATTCTCTATTGGAATTCTCAATCCAGGATCGGCGATAAGATGTGCAACATCAATATCCCCGACTCCAACTCCAACACCAACATCAATATTCCCGACTCCAACACCAACACCAACATCAACATCACTATTCCCGACTCCAACACCAACATCAACACCAACATCAATATCCCCGACTCCAACACCAACATCAATATCCCCGACTCCAACACCAACACCAACACCAACACCAACTTCAACATCATGTTTATCACTCTTATTTCGAACATTCCTTTCATCGGCATTTTGCTCATCACAAGAAAGCATAGATTTACGTTTAAAGTATTTGTCCATAGCTGAAACAAATAAAAAATCAATCATATTAGAAATCCCTAAATCAATTTCTTCATCTAATAAGTTATATCAAGTTACCAACCAAATTTCAAATATGTGCATTAGCAAATCTCTAAATCCCTAAATCAAATTTCATCAAAATCCCTAACCAAATTACCAACCAAATTTCAAACATGTGCATTAGCAAATCCCTAAATAAATCCCAAAATCCCTAAATCAAATTTCATCAAAATCCCCAAATCAATACGCTCAATCCCTAAATTCAAACATTCAATCCCTAAATCCAGACTCCAGTGACCAAGTCTATCATAATCCTGTCTATCCATAATCCCTAAATCCCTGAATTTCAAAAGAATCAAGTCAATCAACAGATTACATTAACACAATAACACAGTTAACACTTAACAATAAATATCATAACATTCAACAAAAAAAAAAAAAAAGAAATAAGCACAACTGCACAAGCAGAGATTCAGATTTCAGAGGCTAGCTGAGGGCTGAGGCGGACCTGGAGCGGTGGAGCCTGGAGGATAGGGGCGGACGCAGCCTGCAGCTTCGAAGACCGAAGTCGGAGACTGGAGGTGGAGGAGTTGGGGGGGCTGCTGCGGAGTCAGAGAAGGAGGGCAGTGGAGCAGCTGGAGCTGGATCTTCGAGTGGAGAACTGGAGAAGTCGATGGAGGAGTTGGACTTGGAGCTGCTGCGGTCTGCGGAGTCGGAGAAGGGAGCTGCTGTGGTGGACCGGCGGTGTTGCGGGCCTGTGGTGACTGCCGGTGAGTGAGATTTGTTGGGGGGGCGACTCGGGCGAGAGCTGGAGACGGAAGCCAAAGAGGGGATTTGGGTGGGGGAGAGAGAGAGGATGGAGACGGGAAATAGCCAAAGAGATGAATTAGAGAAATCAAAATTTTTTTTTTTTTTATTATATATATATATTTTAAAAAAAAATATCAAAATCTGGGGGGGGCACTTGCCCCCCCCAGCCCCCCCCCAGGTCCGCCCCTGGGTATAATTATTTATAAATGATTTGGGACAACTTGATAAACTATATATAGATAATCAAGGAGATCAAGAACAATATTTTCTAATAAATTATATCTAATTACCTCATTATATAGGATTCGAAACTGAAATTTCAATATTTTTGTTGGTGTGGTAAGCAGATCCCGACTTCATTCAAGTTCATGTGTATGGCTCCTGCACACTTAAACAAAGAGTTAGAAGAAGGTGGTCTTCTCCGACGATAGAAGGTGGTCGCGAGCACTCGATGGTCATCAGTTTATATATATATATATACGGAGAGGGAGAACAAGAGTTAGCAATAATACTATGGGTGTTTGTGAAATTAGGGATAATTACCTTATTTGTCATTAGACTTTATAAAAGGTTTGACCGAGGTCACTGAATTTCAAAATTTTTCCCTTTAGTCATTGAAATTTACAAAATATAATTATATCCATCATTGAAAACTTCAAAAGTTTCCCTGTATCGGATTGAATTTGTAAAGTTCAATGACTTACGGGGAAATTTTTGAAGTTCAGTGTCCATCTGAAAATATTATGCAAAGTTCAGCGACCTATTACTTAATTAACCAATCTTATGTTTTTTTTTAAAAAAAATCTTTTTCTTTATTTTTCCCTTTTTTTTTGGTACTGTTACCCCCACAATTTTATATTCTCTAGTATCGCTAGATTTTTTTTTTTAAAAAAAATAGCATTTTATACAGGAGTAACCGACAAGGTTGTCTGCTGAACTCTCTAAGATCAAAGGAAAAAAATAAAATATTGATAAATTACATGATTAGTCACAGAATTTTGCGCAAGGTTTCCTAGAAGTCATTGAATTTTAAAAGTTTCTTTGTTAGTTATTGGACTTTACAAAATGTAATTTCATCCATCACTGAAAATTTCAAAAGTTTCCTCGTTAGTCGCTAAACTTTACAAAATGTAATTTCATACATCACTAACTAATAAAAAACTTTTGAAATTCAATGACAATCTGAAAACCTTATGCAAAGTCCAGTGACTAGTCAGATAATTATCCCGTAAAATTACATTACTTTCAAATTGCTCTCAGTATGAGCTTTTATAGTGAAAGAGTTGAAATTGTTATCGTTGAATGAAAGACAAGTGACATCTTAACAGTTGTGATGTCTTCTCTTGTGTCATTTCTGTAGTCCTAGATTCAAGGACATTTAACAATTTTGAAAAGTAGTCACCTTATAGTCTAAATCGACATATGAAAAATAGATTGACAAGTTGATTGAAAGGCGTTTATTGCTGAGATGCTAAATCAATCGATTACAAAAAATCTTGTACAGGAGATCACTTGAAAAAAAGATGAAATGCCTTCGCATGTTGAGAGGCTAGTCGCTTTGAATTTACTCTACAGCAAGTTGTGACACCTTGTCTCGACCATGGGCCGGCCTCTACATGGCACCGACAGAGGTTATGCATCACTTCGACTACTTATATCGGGTGACCTCGATTAGGCCCGTGGCTAATATTTGAAATCTCGTTGGATGAGGCGTAACAGTAGTCCTCCAAATAAATTTTCCATATATTCACATCTTTAAACCGTAAATAAACTAAGTTGTTTTCTTTTTCTATTTTGCATGAAAAGTGCCAAAATAAATTCGTTTACATAGCTATCAGCCATGAAACATCAAGAAATTTTAATGTAAAGTAGGAAACTCCTTATACTATTAGATATCCATAAATCGGCTTTCGTCGACAACATATGTTATTCTAAAATATTTTCCAAACCCCCGCAGCGACTCGATTTGGAAGATAAATTAGCACAGTTACTTAGAGTGACATAAACTTTTTACAAATTTCGAATTGACAAGATTTCAAGTTTATTCAATAGCTAACCCATGAGACTCTCAAAGCTCAGTGGTTTCGTCCAAAAATTTCAAATAACGAATGAGTTATAAAATTTTGAAATCAAGGGCAAAAGCTATAATTTTTTTTTTTAAAAAAAAACAACACTAAATTTTACCGCTAACATTTTTTGTGATAAACGATTACTTGTACGTTAATTTCTATAAAACATGACTAATTTTAAACATAACTAATCCATAAAAATGTTCTTAAAATAATTCTGCAAATGATGTTCATAGAAATTCATTTACTTAAAAACACGTAAAACATTTCATAATCGAATAAAAATATTAAGTCATTGTTTTCTCTATAGCACGTTGCATCTTCATTTACTATTATCCACACCCCAAGCAAATCAAATCAATTTGTATGAAAGAAATTAACCCATGAGAATGATCATTCCAACTATAATAGTGTCGAAGCATTGTACCCAAAGGCACCAATTCATTCATATTTTTAACAAAAAATCATACTTAGATACGAAATAACCACTTGCACCTCTACCTAATTTAATTTGAATGTTTTGAATGGACAAAGTTGGGCGATGAATGTTGTTTTCCGACGGCACCCAAAGCTTGAAAAAAAATCTAATTTTCTATTATGTCTTTCTTTCTTTTGAAAATTTCTTTTAATTGGTAAAAAGGAAAGGATAATCACGTGTAGAACCATTGATACTCATTCCTATCACGGAGAATCAAAGGTGTCCTTTCATGTTTCAACTCATGCATTTTATTAGAAGTTAAAGCCCATAATCACTACAATATAAAAGAGGCAAAAACTTGGCCGCCACGTGTCGCAATTTCCCATCGTCGTAAATGCATTTTTTTTCACACATCTCCTCCTCCGCTTCATGCAACCCATCTCATCCCATCTTCCATTTTCACATGCATTTCCCCCTTCATCTCCTCCTCCTCTTCACGTAACCCATCCCATCTTCCATTTTCACAAGCATTCCCCCCATTTGTAAACATCATTTACCTTCACAGAATTCCAATTTCCATCCCGATTTCAATTCCGAATCCGATTTCAAAACCCCACAAAAAATTGATTCTTCAACTATGTTCCTTCACGTAATATTTGGTGGGTACAATTCCAATTTCTCTGGAAACTTCAATTTCGTTCCAATTTTAATTTCTTGTTAATTTTACTGATGTGTTTTTCTTTTTATATAACAGTTTAAAATGGTCATGCAAAGCTGCAATGGGTGTATGATACTCGAGTGGAGCAACAAATGTGTGTTGCGCCGTGTGTAATACCATCACTTCTTTGCCCAGGTAAATTTGAATTCGAAATTTCAGTAAAACTATAATTTGTTTGCGTGTCCCTTGGAAAATGTTGAATTCTTTTGTTTTAAATCAAATATCATATAATTTGTTTGAGTTTTATAGGTTGAACTGAGCATTGGGCATTTCAATGTTTTATATGTGACTTAAATCTCCCTCCTCAGCTCCTATCAGTAATGGAAATGTCCCAACTGATATGTGGAGGTTGCTGTACACCCATGATGCTAATTGATGTCGTTAAAACTAACCATTATGTTTGTAATAAATATGTCGAGATTTGGTAATCATGCATACTTAATTGATGATCGATTCTTAAAATTCACCGTGATAAAATGCTGGGAAGAGAAAAAAAAATTCTCTGTGCGCACACGGAGACATTTTCTTGTGTCTCCGTACATGACACGGAGACACATTCTTGTGTCTCCGTGCGTAGCTCGGAGACACGGCCTTGTGTCTCTGTGCCACACACGGCCGGAGACACGGTTGTGTGTCTCCGTGCTACACGCACGGAGACAATTATTTTATTTATTTATTTTTAAACAGTGAGATACATTTTCTAAAATTGTCCGCAAACAATTAGGTTGTTGAGAGAGAAATGAAATAAGATGGGTCAATTGAAGATGGTGTGTAGACTTATTTTCTTTCTTTTTTTTTTTAATTGGATTATGTTATAACCACCGAGGGCGTTGCCCCCGAACCCCCACAAGGAGTGCTGCCCCCTCGACCTTCGCAACCTGATTGGTAAGGTCGATCACCGTCGGGGGAGATGTCACCGAACCCTACGAGGGGCACTGCCCCACGACCCCCACGACCTGACCGGTCAGGTTAACCCCCCGGGATGTTGCCCCCTAATCCCACGTGTGCTTTAATGTCATTCTACTAATAATAGTTAATGTCATCATTTTTATTACACATTCATTGGTGAGCTGAGATTCATCTGTTTTAGTGTTTTAGTTAATTTGCAAATCCTAAAATACAATTTTTCCTGTTCTCAAATACACATTCATTGGTGAGCTGATAGTTAATGTTATTTTCCTTTTTGAATTAGTGATAATTTTGTCAGATTAGATTAATGTTGCATGTTGTGTGTTGAGAGTTCTCAAATACAATTTTTCCTATTCTCAAAGTTAAATCAAGATACTATTTTTTTTAAAAACATAAACTATGCGAATGGATTGCATCTGATAAGAGTCCTCAAATTGATTTCTATTTTTATGTCGAGTTTGTATATATAATTTGTATGTCGATGTTTATTCTTTATTTTGTTTCACATTTATTTTTAATATTATCCAACTAACGTGTGCAACACACGTTTGCCCCACTAGTTGTGTGTACAAATGTTAAGCGTATGTGAATATAATATGAGGTTTAATGTCTTGAATATTGGATCTTTAATGAAACATTTCAGCCTCCACTTCTATTATATATATATACTTTTATATGTATATATGTTTATATTTAAGGCTTATCATCATTTTTTTTATTCGAGGAAAATGAAATGAGGTGGGGTTTTAATTTAAATTTTCACCCTTGGTCCCTAAACTTTATTAAATTAAAGAAATAAGGGAACAACATAAATTCCCAATCAGAACTTAATAGACTCTATTTTACTTATAATAAGGTCCTTTTGAAAAATAACGTGTACGCAAATTTAATATTAAAAACATTTACTATACATAAAATAAATTTTCACCTACGGGTCCAATCTTTGGAAAACATTAAATTTCATCCTGCTTTATTTGAAATCTTTATTTTTTAAAGAAAACATGCATGGTTGCTTGTTGAACTTTCATGAGAATAAAATTATTTAAGATATATCAAATTAGTATGGGCTTTCATTTATAATGCCGGCCGAGAATAAGACTCATGGTGTTAGATCATCACATTAAAATATGGGCCTAATTTTATTTTATTGCTTTTTTTTTTTCATGCTTCTACACATGGACTTTATGTTGAGGGTGAAATGCACTACTCGTGATATGGAGTGTGGTACGAATGTTTTCATTGTTGGAGAAGCGATTCATCATGGAACGTTCTATCTTTGTTAAGGCCATGTGGGTAGGTCATCATTTGCTTAGTCGGACGGAGCACAACACAATAGTCCTCCTAATTCAAGTATGAATAATGTAATACATGAACTTATGTTAATGATAAATTCAAAACTAAATGTGTGTCACTTAAATATTATCTTTAGCAAATCCATAGTTACAATTTACTATCAAAATGGCAAGAATTTGTCATTTTCAAATCATTCTCAATTCGTGTAGAATTGTCTTCTGATGATCAAATTTATGTGCAAAACCTCGTGTACTCTCATACGTGATGGAACTCTTCCACACATGACACATTTATACAAGTCCCCAGTACTTAATTTTTTTTTCGTCTTTTGTCTACTGCTAAAATTTGAAGCTGCTTCTGAATCACTTCAAGACTGCCCCTACCACATTTCTTTATTCTTGGCGGGTAAGGCACTAGAAGTTCTATTTTTTAACATATACTTTTGTTGGGTTTGGATTTGAATTTTTTGGGTCATTTAGCTTAAATTCTTCGTAGAGTCTATCTTTATACAATTAAAGTTATTTATAAAGTAAAACCACTTGGAAGAGCCACCTACTGCAGTTATAACCTTTTTAACGCCAAAAGCATAAAAAGTACGTGCTGAATGATGCCCATTTGCATTCTAGGTTCGACCAATTTTCTTGAAGGTGGTATTTCTATTCTAGTAATTGTAAAAAGAAAAAAAAATTAGAAAATTTTAGAATAATTTCTTTGACTTGGTTTTGTTGAAAGCTTTTGTACGTGTGGTTTATAGGGAAAGCAAGAAGTTTTAACCATCGAGTTACTCTGAATGGTTCTGATTTTGACGCTCAAGCAGTGGAATATAAGCAGATGTGTCTCGGGTTGTTCCCCTCCTTAGCAACGATGGCTCTACGATATTGATTATCAGATATATTAGCTCAAAGAATGAGTAACTGTTGTTGGGAAATATGTAGGAAAATCTGAAAAAAAACTAATGAACTCCAAGACACGAAAATCGTTATCTTTTAAGAGATTTTTCTCCCCTATCCAACAAAGTCACGATTGGGGTATGATAGAAAATATCTCTCAGGATGCAATGGAGGCGTTTGATTCAAACTGTGACTATTTGATCAAACCAAAAAGACACTCTATAAAGAAACTGATGATGCCAAGAGAAGAGAGAAGAATAGAAATAATGAAATTTATTTTTTAATGTGTTTTGCAAATGAGAATTCACCCAAAATATATAGAAATTCCCTTGAAATGAATGAAAGCATCAGTTGGAAGAAACATACCTATTCAAAAACTTCTGAAAATAAAATTCTCTTTCGAGGGCGTTGTCCTTGAGCCCCCACGGGAGGCGCTGCCCCCTCGATCCCCGCGATTTGATCGGGCAGGTCGATCCCCGTTGCGTAACGGCAAACACTAGTCGGGGCGGCAAAACATTCTCAAAACAAAAGACGAACATGCAAAATGATGAAAAAATATCTAACATATCCCCCCTATTTTTCAAAATTTTGATTTAGAGAAAATGAAGCGGCTACATCACAAAAATTAAATGCCTACGTACCCTTAACGGGATCAAGCCACCGTAGTTCATGCAAACACATATAAAAGGCATCATCGTAGGAAATCGTACATAAAAGAAAGTAGCTTTTGACTTTGAACTTTTACGTAGTGTAAACAACTCAAAGTTTTGTCAAGGTGCTATGGTGAACGAATCTTGAACCAAGGACCCTATCATTAGGGTTGAACAAAAAAATCGCGAAACAGCAAATCGAACTGAAGTCGTTGGTTTGGGTCCACGTGGATCCGCGATTTTTTCTCAAATCGAACCGAACCGAACCAAACCATTTCAAAATGGTTTGGTTTATGTTTCAAATTTTAAAAACCGCAAAAAATCAAACAGAACCGCACTTTTTTTAATTAAATTTTTTTTTTATTAAATTATAAATTCTCAAACCAGATTTTTTTTTTTTTTTAAAAGTAATATGCTAACTTTCAGTCCAAGGATAAAGCCCAAAACATACCAATACCCACTACCCTAATGTAAACGGCCCAAGCCCACTACCCAGCCCAATCCAAAAAATTTAAAACATCAGGGTTCCAGCCTCATCCACTAACCACTCATCCAGCATCCATTTCATTGATTTCAATTCATTTTCCATCGCCCTCCGCCTTTCCTCCAGCCACCTCCATTTCTTTTCTTGATTTTTGACTTGCAGAACGGTGCGGCTTTGCTAGAGTTAATGGTGAGTTATATTCTTGGTGATGGTTAGATTTCTCTGCTTGTTGCTCTGAACCTTGATATGCACGAAGAATTGGTTGAGGAGTTCATTGAGTGGAAAAATGGTTGAGGCCTTAATATGCACAAAGAATTGGTTGCGTAACAGCAATGAACCTATAATGCTTCGTCAATATTTGGATGAGGTAGAAACATTGGATGACTCTGAATAAGCTGTGGAATGTGACATTTATTTTCTATTATCAATTTTGATATTTTATGCCTATTGTTTTTTAGTTGCTTGTTAATGATACTAAGGACTAATAAATATTTTGATATTTGCATATCATACAGAGGTCGAATCATGTATTACAACAGAGAATATTGATCCAATTTTTATCAAATGAGAGGTTAGTACTCTTGTACTTTTTTTGATATTATTGCTTGTAAAATTTGAAGTGTTTGTTGCTAGATGCTAACTTGATACTATTTTTTTGTTTTTTTGTTTATATATCGAATTTTAAAAAAGTATGAATGTAATTTAACATTACTGATTAGTAGTTCTTGTTTAAATGTATATGATAACTTATTTTAAACATATAACTATAATGTCGATTGGTAAACCGTAGATTGAAACCGAACCAAATCGCAAATAATGGTTTCGTTTGGTTTGGTTTGGAAAAATTCCAAACCACATGAAATAGTTTGAGTTGAAAATATAACACAAACCATCCAAATCGAACCGTGTTTACCCCTACCTATCATTACTAGCCGGAGTCATTGCACATACTATTCCGATAAAGAGTGTCTCTTTTATACCAACGCATTAATGACCTTGCGTATATCCTGAATTTCATGAGTGCTTTAGAGACGGTCTAAATCTCATAGAAAGCGACCTGACTTTCTCACTCACAAGCTAAGTTCTTTATAAAGTAATTCTGCAAGTTACTTTCTCTCTCAATAGAACTTATTAAGGAATTAAATCCAACCTCTACCATGCAAAATACATATATTAGAGATTTTATGAATGAGTTTTAACTAATACTCTAGTGTCTCGTCTAAGTTAGATTTTAACTTTTTTGTACCCTTTAACTTTGTTTATATTTCAAAACATAAGTAGGGTTCCCATTAAAGCTAACTGAAGTTACGTAGACCTCAATCACATTCCTTTCGATGCTTTCGCAATCATCTCTCTAGTCAGTCATTTTGTCAAAGGATCTGCTAGGTTATTCTTTGACTCTACATATTCAACGGTGATTACTCCCTGCTTAAGTAATCTTCGAAGAGACTGATGTCGAAGACTAAGATGTCGTTGCTTACCATTGTAAGTCTTGTTCGCTACCGAATACAAAGTAGCTTTACTATCACAATAGATCATCACAACTAGAGATAGTTTCTCCTACAATGGGATATCTAGTAGCAAATTTCTTAACCATTTAGCTTCTTTACTTGCATCAGCCAAAGCAATAAATTCTGCCAACATAGTCGAATCTGAGACGCATGTTTGTTTCTTAGAACACCAAGAAACAGTTGCACCTCCTAAAGTAAAAATCTAGCATGTTGTGGATTTAGAATTCAATTATATGTTGTTCCAACTTGCATCGCTGTATCCTTCAAGTACAGCGGGAAATCCATGATAATGTAATCTATAATCAATAGTTCCTTTCAAGTATTTTAGAACTCTTGAAACCGCATTCCAGTGTTCTTTACCTAGATTACGTGTGAATCGACACAATATGCCAACTGCATATGCAATATCTGGTCTTGTGCAATGCATAGCATACATAGGACTTCCAATCACAATTGCATATTGTAGTTGGTCATAAGATCTACCAATATTTTTTATTAACTCAATACTAGGATCTATCGGAGTTCATGCAGGTTTATGATCCATATAACCATATCTTTTAAGGATATTTTCAATATAATGAGATTGATTCAGCGATATGCATCCATCTTTTCTTATTATTTTAATCCCTAAGATCACATTTTCTTCGCCTAAATCCTTCATGTCGAAGTTAGACTCTAGCAATTATTTGGTCTCCTTAATACTTTCTAAGTTAGGACAAAAAATAAGCATGTCATCTACATACAAGCAAATAAGAATACATGCACATTTTCTATATGTAGAATAGATACATTTATCTGCTTCATTAACCTTGAAACCATTAGACAACATTACTTTATTAAACTTTTCATGCTATTGCATAAGGGCTTGTTTTAAACCATAAAGAGACTTGACTAGTTTACAAACCTTCTTTTCTTGTCCAGGTAAAACAAAACCCTCGGGTTGCTTCATATATACTTCTTCCTCTAAATCACCATTTAGAAAAGTCGTTTTTACATCCATTTGATGGACAACTAAATTGTGACTTGAGACAAGAGATAGCAACACGCGGATGGATGATATCCTTGCTACAGGAGCATAAGTATCAAAATAATTTATGCGATGACGTTGTTTAAAACCTTTAGCCACCAATCGAGCTTTATACTTATTTATAGAGCCATCTGTATTTAATTTTCCCTTGAAAATCCATTTACAACCTATTAATTTAGAACCACGTGGTAAATCAACCAATTTCCATGTTTGATTTGACATAATGGATCTCATTTCATCATTGATTGCTTCTTTCCAAAAAAAGCATCTCGAGAGGAAATAACTTCTGAATATGTGACAGGATCACTATCATCATTAAGCATTAGCTTAGTCTGATGTGTAATATTATTTACATCACCTTCTAACAAATAAGTCACAAATTCAGGTTCGAAAGATTTTCTTTCCTTTGTCTCTTATTCCTTCTAGGTTCTATTTCCGATTGTGGTTTAACAGAAGTGTCATCAAGAGATTTTTCATGAACTCTCTTAGAAGAACTAGAAATAATATTATTTTCAATTTGCATAGATGAAGACTTGAATATATGTTCAAAAAATTCAGCATCAATTGATTCGATAACATCATAAGATTCTAACTTCAGAAACCTATAAGCAGTACTGTTTCTTGCATAACCTATAAATACACATTTATAAGCTTTATTTCCTAAATTAGTAATATCTGGATTTGGTTTTCTCACATAAGCGAGACATCCCCACACCTTGAGACGACTAATATTAGGTTTCCGGTTGAACCACAACTCATATGGAGTTTTGTTAATCTTCTTCATAGGAATCCTATTTAGAGTATAACATGCACTTAAGAGTGATTTACCCCCACCATTGATCAGTTAAATCAGAACTAATAAGCATGTAATTCACCATTTCAACTAAAGCCATGTTTTTCCTTTCTGCTACTCCGTTTGATTCTGGCGAATATGGTGGAGTAAACTCGTGAACTATACCATTAGTTTCACAGAATTTTGCTAATTCTGCTACTTGGTATTCACCTCATCTATCATAACGTAGGACTTTAATTTTTCGGTCTAATTGATTTTCCACTATTGCTTTATAAATAAGAAATTTGTTTAAAATTTCATCTTTACTTTTTAGTAAGTATACATAAGCCTATTTTGAAAAATCATCTATAAAGGTCACAAAGTACTTGTTCCCTTCACGTGAAACTTTACCATGCAAATTAGCTACATCAGAATGTATAAGACCAAGTAATTCAGATGTTCGCATAACAGATTTACGTGGTTTACACGTTATTTTACCTTGAACACATATATCACATTTATTAACATCATCAAACTTACATTTAAGAATAATTCCTAAATTATGCATGTTCATAATGGATTTATAATTTATGTGGTCTAATCTAGCATGCCATAAAGTTAAGAATCAACAGTATGAGCAAAGTTATCTTTTATTAGATTCATTTTGAACATACCATTACATGAGTAACATTTTTCGATAAATACATTATTCTTAGATACTATAAGGCTATCAGACTCAATTACAAGCTTAAAACCTGCCTTGTTAAGGCGATCCCCAGAAATCCGGTTCTTGGACATTTCAGGCACATGGAGAACTTCTGCCAAAGTCAGATTCTTTCCCGAAGTGCAGTTCAACTGATCCAATTCCAACAACTTTAGCACGAACATTGTTACCCATTTTTACCTCTCCCCCATCGGTGTATTCTTTGTAGGTCTTGAACTGATATCTGTCAATACTTATATAAATTGCAGCTTCGGTATCCAGCCACCATCCTACTTCAACTTCGACTGAGTGGGCTTCTTCCACCACCACAACAAGGTTTGGATCATAATTTCCATCAGCAACATTTACTTGATCTTTCTTTTTCTTCTCATTCTTTGCCTTCTTGTCTTTTATTCGATGTCGACATTCACGAGCAGTATGACCAGGTTTCTTGCAATAGAAACAATCCCCCTTGAATTTTTTCTTAGAGGTTCCTGCATAATCTCCCTAAGAACTGGAGTTGTTACGCTTATTATTACCCTTATGATTTTCTTAAACCATGTTTGCCTTTTCTGCCACTTGATCATTATTCTCTCGTTTACGATAGTCTTCCTCAATACGCAGATGACGCATGAGGGATTCCAGGGTATGCTTGGTTTCATCATGTTTGAGTTTCTTTTTATAGCCATTCCATGAATTTGGTAATTTTGCAATAATGGCTCCAACTTGAAATGCTTCAGGCAAGACAATTTCAGCATTCTTAAGATTACTAACAATAATTTGTAATTCATGTAACTGAGGAAGAACAGACTTACTGTCGTCATCTTGAAATCAAAGTAAGTACCGATCAAGAATTTCTGGTTGCTATACGATACTTGTTGTCCAATGTCAGCCACAATTCTTTTGCTGTTCCGATAGTCCTGTGTGCGCTGTAAGTAGAATCCGATAGTGCATTCAGAATATGGCCTCTGCACAGAAAATCATCATCCTTCCATTTCTTCCGCTGTTCCTGTAATTCCTTCTTGTGCTCATCTGAATCATCTGCTTTTTCTTCTGGAATAGGCGCAAGATCATCACTCAGAATGTAGGACAGTTTGATTGTTGTCAAGAAGAATAAAACCTTCTCTTGCCAACGCGTGGAGTTATGTCCATCAAACCGATCAAGACGAATCAAATTCTGATTCATGACTTTAATTGAGGGTGCTACAGATTCATTTACTACCAGATCTTGAAACGAAGACTTCTCTTAAAATTGTTGGGAAATATGTAAGAAAATCTGAAAAAACTAATGAACTCCAAGGCACAAAAATCGTTATCTTTTAAGAGATGTTTCTCCCATATCCAACAAAGTCATGATTGTGGTATGATAGAAAATCTCTCTCAGGATGCAATGAAGGCGTTTGATTCAAACTGTAACTATTTGATCAAATCAAGAAGATGCTCTATAAAGAAACTGATGATGCCAAGAGAAAGAGAGAAGAATAGAAATAACGAATTTTATTTTTTAATATGTTTTGCAAATGAGAATTCGCCTAGAATATATAGAAATGGAGGCAACCATTTGAATATGTGTGTCCCTTGAAATGAATGAACGCATCAGTTGGAAGAAACATACATATTCAAAGACTTCTGAAAATAAAATTCTCTTTCGAGGGCGTTGTCTTCGAGCCCCCACCGGGGGGGGGGGGGGGCTGTCCCCTCGACCCCCGCGACATGATCGGGCAGGTCGATCCCCGTTGCATAGCGGCAAACAGTAGTTGGGGTGGCAAAACATTCGCAAAACAAAAGATGAACATGTAAAATGATGAAAAAATATCTAACAACTGTTACTAAAAAACAAGAATATGCAATATATGAAATAAGAATAAGAATACAAGATATGCGTGGAAATTCAAGACAAGGAAAAAGGAGAAAATTCACTCTATCAAAGATGATTATAAGAGGTGTGACTACTCTGAGGATATGATATTATGAAGCCCTAATATACATCATATATGACAAAATAGGTCCTGATACCTCCGCTACCACCACAGACCCCTATTTTTTCTCATAATTTTAGTTTCACCATATATGTCATATGACGAGCTTCTCAGGTCGATCCAAACAGAATTCAGATCACTGTACTCTAATAGTAAAAGAATAAAATAAAGAATCCTAAAAGATTCAAGGTGTGTTCGGTAGAGGTTAAAATCGGATTAAAATTGAAAAATTAGCCATTATGGTTGACTTTTATTAGACGAGTGAGATCCAATAATGATTATATTTTCAATTTTAATTTGATTTTGAGTTGTACCAAAAAGCTCTCAAGAAGACGCACCTTGTTGGTTTTGGTTTCTTCAGTATATATCGAACTGGAAATTTGGCTTTTCAATTGTATTTATCAATGATTTGTTATTTCAATGAAGATGTTTTTTTCTATTCAAATTACATATTTTAAAGAGAAAAAACTTCCCATTCTTGTCCACGAAAAAAGAAGGAACCAAAAAGAGTCAATAATTTGGCAGCTTGGTAATTGGTTGGTTTTTTTGAGGTAAAAACGAAGGAGAGTGTAGGCTTTCTCATTCATCCCAACATCAAAATGTTTATCCCATTGTATTTAAAAGGCACAAAGTGATACGATTAAAGAAATACATCACAATAGTTGATAAAATATAATGTGAAATACAAGACAAAGAAATAAACCCGTCCCTTTGTTGGATTCTTGAAGCTTGCTTAGTTTTGGTCTTAATTTCTCCAAGATTTTCCTCATTTTGTGTGATATTTCCTCTCTTTTTGCTTGCTTCTTTTTCTCTCTAGGCTAGCGATTAAAAACGTGGAAAAAAGAAGGGTAAAAAAAGGTGTAAAGGATTTTTAAAAAGTGTTGAAATCATCTCAGCCAAATTGCAAGAATAGTCCCTAAATTTTGAAGAACTAAAAAAATCGCCCAGCTGGTAGATGGGACGCCTAGGCGCTGGTGCATGGCGCCTATGGCTCAGTCTTGGAGCCCAAATTGCGGCGCCTAGGCGCCCCTTCAATTACTTCTTTTTGCAGATTAGGTCCTCCGGGTAATTTCACGTCAAGTCCCTCAAGTTTTATCTTGTACATTGATCCTCATATTTTGACTTTCTTTTCAATCACGCCCTCCAGAATTTGCAACCCAAGGTCCTAAACTTTCAGATACTGTGCATTTTGGTCCCCAAATTCATATTTTTGTGCACTTTCTATCCTTTTTCCATCCTTTAGCTTTCTTCTCCTCCAATTTGGGATTTTACCCTATAAAAGTCACAACTACATAATTGTGAATAAGAATTCGCTCAATTTCGTCAATAAGTAATTCGTTAAAGTACTAATAAGTGGTAATGAGGTTGGTTTTTTGGAGGTCAAAACGAAGGGGAGTGCAGGACAAGTACATGGTGGAGGTCGAGTCCATGAGATTTAACAAGGCATAATAATATCTGCCCTCAGTTTTGGGTAATCAATTGACTTATTGACTGTCCATTTTTTGATTTTCTTTTCGACTCAAAAATAATGAAAAAACATAGTAACGGTAGAGAGATGAAGAATAGCGCTCTCTTGATAGCTAATATTTACCTCAATGTTGAATGATACTTGAGAATACCCATAAGCTCCATTAAATCTCAAAAATCTAATCGTTTAGGTCATTTCTCGATGTTAATTTAGCAGCAGCAGGGAAAAATGGATCAAATATGCTGTCCGCCCAAAAACCTGTTCTATTAACGCTTTGCAAGAATCCATTTATTAGTCATGACTAAGTGCTGATAACCTTGTCTTTTGTTGTATCAGATCAGTTGGACGATAGCGGATTTTAAAAGCTCATCTGTTGAGCTGCAGAAAGAGACCTCCCTGGAGGATGGAACAGATAGCTTAAAAACAAAAAGGGATTCTTCCGATTTTTCATGTAAATTTGTTTATTATCCTCTTTTTGATGACTGAGATAGGACAAGCTATATTTTAAGCAGATTGGCAAGTTTCATCATTGTTTGTTGTGCATGTTATAAGAACGTGCTTGTCTCGTGTGGACACATTCATGAAATGTCACAATTGTTTAGAATCAATGCCTCGACACAGTATCTTTTCATTTTCTGTTGATGGCATCTAAATTTCAATTAGCCGACACAATTCATTGGTATAATTTCCTTGCGTGTATGGGAAATAGTCTGAGAAGAAGATAACTTTAATGCAGTACTCGCCTCTCTCTCCATTATATCCCAATCTTAATGAAATCAAGTTCACCACGTTCATATTTCAACGGTAATATTAGCATGCCAAATGCCAGGAATTAGTTACAGAAACTTTCAGCCAAGAAGGTTAAGTCAAAGCAAAAGGAAACTAGTCTTTAAACACTTTTAACAGTTTAACTGGAAGGAGAGAAATACTGATTTTTTTTGGAAAAAATGATATAATAACTCTTGTATAAGTTTTGATGAAATACCAATCACCATGACAGCATGGATGAATACAAGCAGATCGAAAAATCTGCTGGTACTACCTCAAAGGATAGTCTTCCCAGCCTACCAACATACACACAAATAAACTCTGTGATCCCATTTGCTTTACCAGTCAACCACATTCACTCAAAATGGAGTAAACAAAGATGAACAGTTCAAATTGGGCAAGTTGGCCAACTATAGGACTCTAGAGAAATTCTCTGTAACAATTTTGTCAAATTAATAAAAGGTTGATCTTTGTCAAAGGTCGTGCGTTTATACTTCCATCTATAATCTATCGGACATGTCCACAGGATGACAGCCTTTGATTCATCCAAAGCTAACACGACTTTTAATGAATGCAGCACCAACATGTATTATCTTCACAAATAGATTTTTCATAACCTACAGAAGTTAACCTACAATACAACATGGCAAATCTTAACAGTTCAAAGTTGAGTGTGATGGCATAATTATAGTAGAAAACACAAGTTCAAATAGAACTAAAATATCCACGGTTATGATTCAGCTGCACGCAGTGATTACTGAAAACTTATGTTGCTTTTAAATAAAAAGAAAATCAAAACGCCCCAGCATATAAACAGAAATGTCAGAAGAGGTGGATAGACTGGTAATCCATATAGAGACAACAGAATGTGAATGGATTCTAAAATGCGAAGCAAAGATGCTACTATTCTAGCAGTAGTAGAAATAGAGCTTCATCAATTGACAAACATCTTTAAATGCTTATATAGAGCTTGTTGATTCCCCCTCTTAAGGCAATGATTCGGTATCATAAGGTTATATTTATGATCAATATCCTAGAAGGTGCAATAGATAGACAACAAGCACTTTATAGAATCATGAAATTAAACACGAAATCCATGTAAAGTCGTAAAATCTAGTTAGAATTTCATTTCAAACACACTATTTCACATTCTAGAGAAAAAATACTGGCTTTAATCTAATACACAATCACAGAAACACTTTGCATTTGAAATAATAGTAATAAGACATGTCGGTCCTATAATTAGCAGAATCAAAGAACATGAACAGAAACACCAAAACTTAACATTCATGTTCCTGAACACAAACATCTGGCTTCCACCATCATCCTGGGCAACAGAAACTATAAAGCTTGCCATCACATTACAGTACAAAGCATAAAAATAACATAAATACACCACAATTACACAAACAGCTAATGCTTAGCATCAACCGAGTTATCATTTATAACTACATTGATCTTTTGGTACTTGAAATCACCTGGCTGCACCGTGCACTTTGCTGGGATTGTTACTATTGTCTCCCGGCTATTTTCAAATATTGCCCACAAGAACATTATAACAACCGCTATCAAGGCTCCAAACCCAATCATCATGATCAAACCAGAAAGAAATCCCAGAACACAGACCCATCCCTTATTCTCTCCTTTCTCCTCACCATGTACATTAGAAAACACCCGAGGATCCACTGGTTGTGAATGCAGCCACTTTGGAACACTTCTTGTTTTAAATTTCCAGGCATACACGTTACTAGTCTGCTTTGAATTACCACTAGATGAACTCAATCCAACGAACACTTCTCCATTTCTCCACATTTCACCCAAATCAATAGGATGCACTAACAGTGGGTTGTAGGGCCTGGCAAGACCAAACTTACTCAACCTAACCTCCAATTGTTTTGAGCTCGAATCATAATCTATCCACGAATGTAGCTTCATCCCACTATTCAAAACCAAATTTAACGACGAAACATTGCTAGTTTTCACAGAAACAAGACTTCCCACGTCGATTCCCACATGATTCGAATTCACATCCCCCAGATTCTCATCAAAAAACGTGTCATACTCCACCGCAAAAAAGGGACTTCCTTTCGAAACCCCAAAACTTTGTTTTGAAAATTTCAGCATAAACTTCCTGGACACGAGTAAAAAAGCCAGCCCATCCCCGTTATGAGGTGAAATTGAGAACGTGAAGTCAGTAGAAAATGATATTGGTCTTATGGGCCTTGAATTGGAGCTGAGAATTTTGATGGGTTTTTTCTGAATCACAAATCCAGAGCTTGGAGATGAGTTTTTAGGGTCAGTAAGCTGAATAGAAGAGCTGTTATCTGTAAACTTGGCGTCACCAATCAGAACAAGGTTTGGAACAAAATAGGGTTTGTTAGAGAGTGAAAGTGAGATATGGGGACTTGAAAACAGGGCAAAGAGGAAAATTGTAGAGGAAATTAGATGATTTAAAGGGTAATTGAAAACGGGTATGGGAAATATCACCATTTTCGGGGGTTGATTTTTGATCTGAAGGTTAGGGTTTGTGAATCTATCTTGAAGACACTTCTGGAGAAGTTCGAATGGCTTTTTTATAGGTGAATGGAGCATCCAAATTGGAAGGATCCAGACCCGGCACTTGCCCTTTAACCATATGTAAATCGGACCACAGAAGACCAATAAACAACTTTGAGATCTAACTCAAAAAACGAACTATTTTCAAAAGTACTTCTTAACTTTTTTAATTACAGAAATACCGTTTTAATCACAAAAGGGTAATTAGTAGAAATGGTCCTCAACGTTTACACCATTTGCTAAAATGGTCCCTATCGTTTTAAAATTGGCATTTGTACCCTTATTTCAAACGTTTCTTGCGGAATTGGTCCTTCCATCCAACAACCGTTAAACAACCGTTAGAACCTTTTGAAAATTTGCAGAAATGGTCCCTATGGAATATAATTTAATATTTCGTTTATATATTTTGGAACGGCTTGCTTCGACGAGTGGTAACTTTCGCTACAGTTGGCCGTTTCGCACGCCGTTAGGGATGGGAGAAACTACGTCATGAGCACTTCGAAATGGTATTAAAAATGTAATATTTCGACTTCGTTTGACTTCCCGTAATAATCCCGCAAAATGGAGACAAAAATAAGAAAAATCGTTTATATATTTTGGAACGGCCTGCTTCGACGAGTGGTAACTTTCGCTACGGTTGGCCGTTTCACACGCCGTTAGGGATGGGAGAAACTAGGTAATGAGCACTTCGAAATGATATTAAAAATGTAATATTTTGACTTCGTTTGACTTCCCCGTAATAATCCCGTAAAATGGAGACAAAAAGTAAGAAAAATCGTTTATATATTTTGAAACGGCATGCTTCAACGAATGGTAACTTTCGCTATGGTTGGCCGTTTCACACGCCGTTACGGATGGGAGAAACTAGATCATGATCACTTCGAAATGGTATTAAAAATGTAATGTTTCGACTTCGTTTGACTTCCCGTAATAATCCTGCAAAATGGAGACAAAAAATAAGAAAAATCGTTTCTATATTTTGGAACGGCCTGCTTCGACGAGTGATAACTTTCGTTACGGTTGGCCGTTTCACACGCCATTAGGGATGGGAGAAACTAGGTCATGAGCACTTCGAAATGGTATTAAAAATGTAATGTTTCGACTTCGTTTGACTTCCCGTAATAATCTCGCAAACAATTTTTCTTATAAACGATTTTTCTTATTACATTTTAATCCTAGAATTTTTTTAATACCAATTTTAATACCATTTCGAAGCGCCAATTTTAAACGAAATCGAAATATTACAGTTTGCGGGATTATTACGGGAAGTCAAACGAAGTCGAAATATTACATTTTTAATACTATTTCGAAGTGCTCATGACCTAGTTTCTTGCATCCTTAACGGCGTGTGAAACGGCCAACCGTAGCGAAAGTTACCACTCGTCGAAGCAGGCCGTTTCAAAATATATAAACGATTTTTCTTATTTTTTGTCTCCATTTTACGGGATTATTACGGGAAATCAAACGAAGTCGAAATATTACATTATTAATATCATTTCGGAGTGTTCATTACCTAGTTTCTCTCATCCCTAACGGCGTGTGAAACGGCCAACCGTAGCGAAGGTTACCACTCGTCGAAGCAGGCCGTTCCAAAATATATAAACGATTTTTCTTATTTTTTGTCTCTATTTTGCGGGATTATTACAGGAAGTCAAACGAAGTCGAAATATTACATTTTTAATACCATTTCGAAGTGCTCATGACGTAGTTTCTCCCATCCCTAACGGCGTGCGAAACGGCCAACCGTAGCGAAAGTTACCACTCGTCGAAGCAAGCCGTTCCAAAATATATAAACGAAATATTAAATTATATTCCATAGGGACCATTTCCGCAAATTTTCAAAAGGTTCTAACGGTTGTTTAACGGTTGTTGGATGGAAGGACCAATTCCGCAAGAAACGTTTGAAATAAGGGTACAAATGCCAATTTTAAAACGATAGGGACCATTTTAGCAAAGGGTGTAAACGTTGGGGACCATTTCTGCTATTTACCCATCACAAAATTATTATTTACACTTTTGTTCACATTTTTATAAAACGTGAGATGTATTATAAACTTCAGAACTTTCATATTTCTTTTTTAACGTCTTAGAAAGCCATAAAATTTCACTCTTCAACCCACACCTTGGCCATTGCCATTGTTTCAGAAATCTTTAGGGGCTAACGTCTTAGAAAGTCATAAAATTTCACTCTTCAACCCACACCTTGGCTGTTGCCATTGTTTCAGAAATCTTTAGGGGCTGTTCTTTTTGTATTTCAATTTTATATTTTGAGTGTTCATTTTGAGATTGTTGAAAATATATTCTTTTTGACATTTTGAAAAATTGTTTTGAAAACATCCAAAATGATTTTTTTTTGTAAATTTTTAATTTGTTTTCAAAAACACGTTTTCAAAAATAGGAAAGAAAACGCGTTTTTACTATTTTGAAAAATCGAAAACAGAAAACGGTTTGAAAATAGTAAAGAGAACAAACTCTTAATTATTGTTTCTTTTATTTACTTATTAATATAATTATGTACTCACTCAGCTCTAATTGAGGGTTTTTTTGACAAAGTTTTTAATAAAAATTTAATAAAAGTGAGGAAATAAGTAATTGAAAATTTAAAAATTTGTCGATCACATGAAATGTATGGTTCAAATGAATAGTTGATTTTGATCGTAATTTTTTAACAACTTTTTAAGCTATCTCCAAACAAGCACTAAATATTAATAACTTGGTCGAGTTGAATGGATAAATTTAAAGCAGACATTTAAATAATGCAGATACTAACAATATCCATAGATGCAATTTAAAATTTATGTTATCTCGAATGCAGTGTACTTTCTCGAATAGTGTTTAGAATTAGACTAATGTGTCATCAAGATTCTTGTTGCTGGTCGAGAGTCTGAAAAACAATTGATAAATTGACTTTTAGGACATGTTCGTTATGTAAGAATGGATGAGACTATTTAGGCATGATTAGAAAATATTGTATATCAATCAGGTCCTTAGTTAGGGACGGAGTCAGCACTCGATGAGCCGACAAGATCGCCTATGTTGGCTTAATGAAGCCTTTATGTTAAATATGTAAAAATCAACTTCTAACAATGTAATTGTGGCTCATATGGTAGGGCTTTAGTTTTGCATGTGAGAGGCGTCCGGTTCGATTCCCAAACAACTCTATATTATTTTGTTTTCGATTCCCCTCACCTCATCATCTTCTTTTAATTTTTTAACACAATAAATAATAATTAAACAATTCTATATTATTCGTTTTTGTTTCTAAAATAATTTCTTTGAAAAAATTTGTTGACTCAAATTATTATTTTATTATATATAGTTTTATTGTTAGATTTTATCAATTTATTTTGTAAAATTCAAATTTGGACAATCTAAATATTGATCTTTATTCTTTTAAGAGTTCGAAAAATGTTTTTCTTTTTGGATAAAAAATAACTTTAAAAATCACCGTTTTAAAAATTTATTGACTCAAATTATTACTTCATAATATATACTTTTAGTGTTAGGTTTTATCAATTTATTTTGTAAATTTTTTTTATTCTTTCAAAAGTTCGAAAAATACTTTTCTTTTTAGGGTCAAAAAATTGCTCTAAAATTCAACGTTTTAAAATTTTTGTCTTATCGTTTAATCAATACTTTATATATAAGTTTCATCTTGTCTCGTTTAAGTTCATAAAAAATAGAGATTTGATCATACGTATATGATTCAAAAAAATGTATTTTTATTCCTTATTATTTTGGGTTGTATTGAATTATATTTTCATATGTATATTATTTTTATATGTTTTAGTGCATTTGTATATTGATTGTCGATTATTTTAATATAAATTAATTAAATATTAGTAAACAATCTCGCAATATTGGACGGTCGTTTGATGAATGCTCGACGCTCCGCCCTGGCTCACTCAAGCGGTAATTGGATCCGTCTCTATCCTGCACTTTAGATTTTTCAATTAATTTGTCATCAATTTTAAGTTTTAATATGACTACTTTTTTAATTTGCTGTCTTAATTTTTATTTTGTCTTCAATTGTCGACTAGTTGACAAGAAATATCTTTCTTATTTTATATATTTACGCAAAGATTATATATTTGCGATCTTGATTTCTAATAGGGGTCCAATTGTTAACTTACTCAAAAGAACAAGAATTATAATGGCTGTACAGGACCACATGGACACTCTACTTACATGTAAATTGGGAGATGAAGTGGAACCGTAATAATTTTGCATGCATTAGGCCTAACCGATGACAGCTTGTGTCTATATTCTATACTAATCTACAATATAGCTACAATATATTAAATATCACATCAAATGAGAATTATTTTTTGGACGATTATAACCCCACTACCATTCAGTTATTTCAATAATATCTTACTTTTCGTTTTACAATATATATTTAATTTACAAACAGTAATAAATGCTATAATCAATTCTCAATTAATTAACATTAACATTTAATTAATATTAATTAGAATTTTCCATTCACATTCACGTCAACTTCTATATCCCTTTTATTAATTCTAAATTAATTAATACACAATCAAGAATTTAGTTCATTATTCACGTGTGACGAGTGTGTTTTACTCATGAGTTTTAAATTTTTAACTTATTTTTTATAGATCTTAGAGTATTGAACGTTTTTAATATGTTTATTAGTGTTATTTAATAGGTTTGATGATGTGGAGTTAATGATGATAAAAGTGGAAAAACAATGGCTTGAAATCAAAAGTAGGGAAAATAAAGAAAAATGGCAAAATAGTCAATTTATAATACAAAAGAAGAACAAAAGAAAAAATCTATGCAAGAATGTGTTGAATAGAGGATTGAAGAGTGGCGCTATGGCTCCAAAGTCTATGCATGCTAATTAACATCCAATTTCACTTCATTGAAAATTAATTTATATTCATTTAATATAAATGATTTAACATTCATTATCATGTATAGATTATTTGGTAAAAATTCTAAATTAATTAACATTCACGTTAATTCATGTATCGTATTTGTCATTCATCTTCATTTATGCATTTAGTTATAATTCTAATATTCACACTCAAATAAAAATTTTACAATTTACATGCATGTATAATAATTAATATTTATTTTTAAAGACTTGCATTTCTCTAATATTTCGAACAAAAGGGTAAATGGAGAGTTAAATATTATTTTCACAACACTTATAAAGTATTTCAAAATAACGTGTGATGCACGTTCAACTCTGACTAGTTATATTAAAATGGAGAATTGATGAGAAATATTTGAATATCAATTTTACCCTTCATATATTTAGCTATATACCTAATATACCCTCATTTGGTTAATAATAATAATAATAATAATAATAATAATAATAATAATAATAATAATAATAAATTGAAAGGTTGCATTAATATGTTCGCCTTCACACTAAAATATAAAATACCAATTTTATCGTTATATGTATAGCTATATGCCCAATATACCATTATTTAATTTTAATTTTTTAACAATTAAATAATAAAATTAATTCAATTTATTCAACAAGATTTATTTTTTATTTTTAAGAAAAGAGGATGACACCCGTGAAACTTTATTGATGAACCCTCCCATATGGCAAAGGAATACCATGATACTCAAAATTACAATACAACCAACAATTAAACCTAGCTAGAACCTGAAAGGAGGAGTGCCAATACTATCAAGTCTAATAAAACCAAAAGTACGCTTGAAAAAACAACCACTAGAATAAAAAAAAAAAAAAAAGCCGAGGTACTATGAACCTATTCCTTTGCCAAAGTGTCTGCTACTTTATTCGCTTCTCGATAAACATGGGTGACGTTAATATCTATGTAGTCCATATATGTTAGAATATCTTCTGAAAGAGGTTCAATGCACCAAGGAACCTTATCCCTTCTCTCAAACCAGTCGCGTACCACTTAAGAATCTATCTCTACACTAACTCGTAATATACTTAGTAAATAATAGTATGTGAGCCCCCAATGAAGGGCCGCTACTTCTGCATACGTGTTAGATTGAATGCCAAAGGATTGACTAAAACAAAACATCACTTTTGTCTCTGTAATCGCGAAGCCCCTCCACAACCAGAATTGTCACCACTAGCACCATCAATATTAAACTTGTATTGTCCTTTCATTGGTGGAGACCAATGAGTTAGGAATGGAATTCTAGTCCGAATTTGAATAATCTCCAAACCATGTTTAGTTAGAGAATCTTTAAATTACACATGCATACTTCGAATATGTTTAATGATGAGATTAAACTCACCATGCCATCTCATCACCTATTGACAAATCTAAGAAATATTACGCTATACCTTATTATATCTGGCATCATTTCTGGATAGCCAAAGTTCCCATGTAATCAAATTAGGTACAACTATAGCAAGGAGATGAAATTAAGAAATTTCATGAATCTGAGTATCCCAAGACAAGATAATCGATTTCCAACATATCACTATAAAATAAAAGAGGCAAAAACTTGGCACGTCACGTGTCACGATTTCCTATCGTCATCATAATTCAATTTTTTTTTTTCACGGAACATTTCTCCTTTCTCACGGCTACACCATCCCAACATTTCTTCACCCTCTTTTTCTTTTCCCAAATTCCGCGCCCAACGCCCTTTAATTCCTCCAACCATCGTCAAGATTTGAAGGAGGGATTAGACTGTCCTTTCCCAAATTTCACGCCCAACACCCTTGAAACCCAAGCAATACTACCACTCATTCGCTCTATATTCTTGAAGGTTTGATTTCTTCCCTTCTACCCAGTTCTCTTTCACTGTGTACATAGGCATTCATTTATATTAATTATTTCAATTACATGTTGTTTTGTATACTGGATGCTATGAGGAGGGAACAAACATGATTAAATTTGGTTTTCTATTATATTATTCATATACTTTTTGTTTATCTCACTCTTAATTTTCTTATGGATATTTTAATTCTTTTTGGAGTTTTTTCTTTATTTTTTCTGATAAGTGCATTTTATACACTTATTCGGGTCCTAAAATATCGAGATTCGATAGTTCTTTTGACAAAATATATCTTAAATTGTTATATTTTACGTTATATAGATAAAACTCAATGGTTGAACGAAGAATCGAAAGAAAAGAGTGAAAAATTGGTGAAAATGGGCAAATTCCAAAGTCAGATGACCAAATTGCAATATTCAATAGTTGATTCAGACCAAAAGATGATACTTTGAAAATTGTTATGAGACAATTGGATGGAATTAGAATTCAAAAAGGAATAGAATATGATCAAAATCAATTTCCAATTGCGGAAGTTATATTCCAAAATTTTAGTTGAAGATTGAAACCAATTTTTGGCACAGTAAAAGTTCGAACGGGAAAAAGTCTATTTCTATTAAATTTTTTTATCCATTTGAGTTAGATTTCCAACGCACTTTGAATTGAATCAATTAGATATCGTCATAGAAAGCTATGGTCAAAATATTGACTACTGTGCAGAGACAAAATATTCGCGCGCGAATGGAACTTTCTTTTTTCGATTAGATTTCTTTTGGAAAATAATTTGGATATGTTTTTCAATCAATTTTCGACTCCTACAAATACATAACAGAAGAATACATATTGGAGAACTTTGATGTACATATTATACTCCATTATTCATCAATTATTATCATTAAATGAGAAGAATTCATAATTTTTGTGAGAGAATTGAAGAAGATTTACAAGAATTCAATCAAATGAAGATTTAAACCTAATTTTTGGGTAAAGAAGAGAAGGAGCAAGTGGAGATTCATCAAGAAACCATTGAAAAGATTCAAGATTTCAAGATCATCTTCTCAATTTATCAAAAATTCGGGTTATATCTTTTTCACTTAAATATGATGTCTCCATCCACGTGTTTCAAACTGAAATTAATTTTTCTATTAAACTTTGTTATTTTTATAATTTTTGCAGATGTCTTTGCAATATATACTATCTTCAAATTAGTGATTTTCAGCTACAATCACTCAATTTCCAAATTATCGATACGTGAAAGATTTTGTAGACCTTATCAATTCAGGTCAACATGCATCTTTATTATGTAGTATGTTTCACGAATTTATGTATGGAGTGATTTATAAAGGAGAAGAACAACAAGAGTTTAGTAGTAAATTAGTTCACGAATTCATAATGAGACTTGTAGATTGTGGCAAAAACAATGAAGTTTTGGTGAAATTAGATAACCATTTGGCCCGCTTTAGTCAACAAGAGTTTTGTCTTATCAACGGATTACCTTGTCACGAGCTATCTGTTAATCTTGACTTCCATAATAATCGACTTAGAAATCAATATTTCCATGGTACGAAGAGAATTAGTATGAATATGGTTTCTGAAGCATTTCATCTCTGTAAAGATGAAGATGATAAATTTAAGCTCGGATTGGTGATGTTAGTAGAGTGTGTTTTGAAATCGACATGAAGAAATATTGATTACAAAATACTAGGCATGGTTGAGCAGCTTAACGACTTCCTTCAATACCCATGGGGGCGTAAAACATATTTTGTTTTGTTAAACTTACTGCGAGAATCTCAACTGAAAATAGTACACACACTAGAAGAAAACGAATGTAAATATGCACTGCATGGATATCCACTTACATTCTATATATCTTTTTCTATTCTTTTATTTTTCACAAATCTAAATATAGTTTATATATATCTAATCTTTATAATCTTTATATTCAATTATCTTTCAGTGTTGGATATACGAAAATTTTTCACAGATTGGAAAAAAATTTGGACGTCGTAAATATAAAACATTGCAGTGTCCAAGAATGCATAGATGGAAACCAAATAAATTTTGGACAGAGAAAACAGTTAGGCCATTTTTAGATAACGAAGAGATAATTAAATTATTTAATTATATTTGTTTATTACATTCATAATATTATATTTCTTTATCTTTCTCCAACAAATCATTTGAGTATTTCAATTACATATTCAAGTAATTACAGTCTTAACCTACTGAAGAAGAATGGCAAACAATGTAGTATACAACTCTTTCACTACCGGATGACAATCAACATAATATATTAGATGCCATTGTGAATGGAGATATCAATAATGTAGCACAACAAATCCCACCTACCACTGAAAACATGCATGATCCTCTAACATATACTTCAGTTGGAGCTGGAGCTGGTCCAAGTTCTAGCTCCAATTACGTGACTAAAGAAGAAATGGAGGATATGCTGAATGTATATAGGCAACATGTAGTATCAGATGTATCATATTTGTGCAACGGTTTGAAAATAAACATTGTTGAAGAATCAAGAAGACAGGAAACCCACTATGAAGCAATTCTTTGCAATCAGCAACAATTGTTTGAACAATAGCAAAAATGGCAGCAAGACCACTTTCAACAACAGTGGCAACAACAACACTAGCAAGACATGCAATCTACCATGCAAACTTATGTGAATACTAGTTTGATTTCAGTGAGGTCTTACATAGATGAAGAAAATAGCAATATGATGAATAAATTATCAAATTGGGAATCAAATATGAAAGTTGTTATAGCTTCCCTCCAATAAGATATTCGTGTCCATAGTAGTCCAGTTCCAAAGGATACCTTGATATCTCAACAGATGGAAGATGTTGAAAGGTTAACAAAAAAAAAGGTAAAAGAGAAAAAGTACAATCTTCGAGGACGGGTTATACTTTGGAAGATTATCCTACGGAGAAATACGTCATAGTTAGAGATTGGGTATTAAAGAATCCATCCGAGTAATCAATCTAACTTCAATATTAAAATTTTACTTTCATTCATTTAAAACTAATTTCAATTATCTTATGCAAAACATATTGGGACGATGGAACTGGCAATCTCTACAGTAGAGATGGATTGAAAACTATAATGGATACAACACAAGATATCAATACTAATGCTAGTAAGGTTGATTCATCATTCATTATAGTATATTTCGTTAAATACTTAATACATTTTATTTACACTTATTTATTCTATTACTTAATATATTTCATTCACCCTTATTTATTCTATTAGATTTTTTAACATGGTATTACATTTGTTGAGGGGACTTATCAAAGAAGGTTGTACCTTTCTTTCAAATGAAAATGCAATTCTAGATTTCGGATTTGAAACTACATGTACTCACCAGTTCGTGATACAGAGTAACGTAAAAGAAAGAACTGCAAGTAAACAACAACCACTGAATGTTATTCTTTTAGAAGAATACGTAAATGACAATTTACCGTCAAGTGGTAATGGCTAGCATGTAATTATTTATTAATTCCATGTTGGTATCTAGACAACAATTGATATCTCTTTCTTGTGAATTTCCGAGAATGAAAATTCCAAATATATGATTGTAGCCACAATATTCACACGACACAACAGGTGAAGGCGCATGCAAATGCCACATTAAATGTGGTCCAATTATTGTTATTGTCAGAGGTTTCCATCAGCCTAGTTATAAGGAAAAATAGAAACAAATGGATGGAAATAGACATCATACCCTACTTAGGTGAGTACTACTCACTTTAATTTTATATTTATCTTTATGACTTCTTTAACCTAATATAAAACTTTTTCTTCCATAGGCCCAACTGTGGAGTTTTTTTTGCTAAAATACATAGAATGCTTCATTTTTGGATATCCAATAGAATCTGTTTCTCTAGACAAGATGACAATATACAGACGAAAGATTGCAGTGGATATTTGTTGTAATTAATACTTTCTACGTTAATCTAGATGGTAAGAAAAATTATACAATTATCTATTTATGCATGTACTTCATTCAATAACATTAGAAAACTTTATAGTGAAAAATTATTCATCTGATTAAACTTGTCTAATTTATGCATGGCTTAACCTTTGTATCCTTTGACATGTCTAAAAGAACTATAGCTTGTTATTATATCATTTTATATCATTCACTTTCATCTTATGAGAGAGTGTCCTTTCTGAGTTACGTATATTCTTAGAAAAAACTTTCAAGTTTTCCGTTTTGACTTGTTTTTTGTTAAAGTTTTCTTTTCATTTATGCCGCCTCACTTAATCTACTTCTTTATCTTTAGGCTCAAACGAGAAAGATGGACTATTCGAAGAAGATAAATTAAAAGACAAGAGTTCTAAATGAGAGGAAAAAATCATTGAGAAATCCACTGGTTTTATTTTCACTCCATTTTGGTAGAGGACACCATTCAAGTTTACTCCGACCATGGTACCTGGATTTTTTGTAATGATATATTTCCATTTGCTGAAAAGAATTGAAACTAGACGTATTTTGTGTTACAAATTCTTGTTTTGTATGAATTATGACAATTCTAATACTCTTTGTTATATATGTTTTCAAGGTTTTCATGTTAGAAGTTAGTAATAGTATCTTTATATTTATTTCCAAATAAAATGAAGTTGCAAAATGCAAAAGATATTTTTTGATGCAATTTTTGGAACTTCAATGCCATATTTCTATTCTTTATTTAATTTTTTAAAAAAATAAAATTTTCAAAATATCTAAATTATTTTCATTTGTTTATGCTTTCTTCTATAATTACTTCCAATGTAGACTATGGTTCTAGTTGCATTAAGGACATGCGGTAGTGTTGAAAATTTGAAAAGGTTTATGTCACCACTGAGTGCTTTACTGTCGCTGGTCAGCGCTTGATTACGTCATGGATGATATTGATTCTGGTACACCTTTCATCTTTCAGAATATGTTTCTAAATATGGATCTGATGCTACCTGAGAGACGGAATGCCAGAACTTTAGTTTTACCATTTTAATATCTTGGAGATATTTGTGTGCACCTTTTGTCTTCGACACATTTATCACCAACTTATTGAATGTATTCAAGGAGATTACCAATAGAGAAAACCTTTTTTTTTGCTTGAATGCAAATAAAGTAAATTATTTTCTTTATTGCCAAAGAAACTAAGCTGTTTGCATTGATATTCATCATTTTTGTTCAGATTAAACACTTGATCCTGTTTCATGGAATGTATCTAACTTGTTCAAGCGTGAAAAAATTAGTGCCTTTTTCCTTTTATATATATTTTGCTTACTCTCAATTTCTTTTGCACAAGTTCATTTAAGTGTGAAGGAAATTCATTTTAACCAAAGGTGGAGGTTGTTGCTTCCATTCAAGTAAGTTTTTTTTTTTTTGGTGGAAGGAGGGCGGTACCTCCGAAATTTTATTAATATGTCCTCACTTGTGATGGAGGAATATGTGGTTACAAATGATATCAATGAAATCAATAAATAAGGAAGTACTACTTCCCTTACAAAAAGAACAAGTTAAAGCAAAACTAAAAATAAAAGCAAAATACAAAAACCTAAATTCTAGTGCTGGGCAAACCATACCTGTCAATCTGAACAAGCGCCCTGATATGTCGTGGTAGATCGGCTGGTCCGTATTCCTGGTATCTACAATGATGCCAACCCTCGATAGCAAGTGCATCTGCAACTTGGTTCTCCTATCTGAAGATGTGGGATACCATATCTCTGTCAAATGAAACGATATATGTAATTTGACTGAGTATCCCCTGGATAGGCTACGGTCCGCCACATCTAGTGATGCAGTGAATGGCAATAGTCGAATCTGCCTCAACCCAAATATCTGACAAACCAAGCTCTAGAGCCAATAGTATCCCATCACAAGTAAGTCGTGATTCAAATGTTGATCAAGTTATAAAAGATATTGATTCACATTATCAAAAAATTTCTTTATGCCACTATAATTTCTTGTTTTCGTTACTACTATTACTTATGGCATAGTTTGTAGAGTTTCAGTTGTTTCGATGTATATTCATAGGTACAGTCTATTCAGCCTACCAGAATGTCAAATTTTATTTCTAGCCATTGCTAACCAAACAAGCTGTGGTTGCTGCCGATCAGGATAATTTGCATTGTTAACTAGGTCCACTCCTTCATAGGGTGATAACTATACTACTTGTAATGCCTTTGGCCTCGTGATTCCCATTGTTACCACTATCTTTCATTATGACATCAACTAAGAATTCCATCCTTGCACATTTTAGAGAGAATCTCAGCAGTGTTTTATTTGTATGGAATTACATATGTTTGATGTATGTCTTGCTTCGGATTAAACTAACTCCTACATGCATCATCAGACAACAAAACCATCAACCAACATCAATTCCAAAATAAGATATTTCATATCCAGTATATTTTAAAAGTCGACAATAATCAGCTAATGTGCAACGCACGTTTCCTTCACTAGTATTATTGATAAGTTTAATACCCAAAATTGAGCTAAAATAATACCACACTTGCATCGTAGTTTAATTGGTCACAAATACATGATCAGTTCCCTCCAATGCACCTTGAAAACAACAACAATATTTTGTCTAAGTTCATCCATAGCAACAACAATCTTCCAAAGTCGCAATATGAATACCAAAATTTTAACAGGTAGAATCGGGTTCCAAAAGTCTTAAAAGGTATATTAGAAACTTGAACATGATGAAGCATATCCCACATTAAACTTGTGGAAAAATTACCTGTATGAGCTGGACACCAAATAAACTTATTAGGACCCCTTTTTTAACCGAGGTGCATACCCATGTGAGAATTCTACTAAACGAGAGCCACCTAATTGGTGAAGTAGTTCAAGATTCCAGGAGCCATCATCAACAATCTCATTCAGCCTAATATCAACATTGGAGACCTTTCATCTTTTAAAGAAGTCCCAAGCCCATCATCAAACCAAAATGACATATGACCTTCCCATATTAGCCATTTTCTATGCTCAAGTATAAAAGGAAAATAAGAAGCCACATGCTTCCAGTGCATAGAAGCGCCAACCCCAGCCTCGTAGGTGGCTAAGTCTAAAGAAACAAGAGCATATTTACAGCTCATGAAATTTTCCCAAAGGGAAAAACCCATTTTGATCTGCCATGCCATTTTACTTTGGAGGGCCTTAATCACATCAAAGAGGTTTCCAATTCCCAACCCACCTTCCTTCTCATGATAGCATAATTTGGCCCAGGTAACCCAATGCTTTTTATTTGTACTCTCAAATTCACCCCCAGAAAAATTAAGCAAAAAGCTTGTGAATTTCTTCAATGATTTTATCTGAAGGACGAACCATTAAGAGAATATGGATAGGCATAGAACAAATCACTGACTTTATAAGGGTAAGTTTCCCTCCTGCTAAAAGTAATTTTCCTTTCCAACCTACCATTTTCTTTCGAATTTTGTCCAGTATGGAATGAAACATAGAAGCAAGAGGCCTATTATAGTGCAACGGAGCCCCCAAATAAGTAAACGAAAGTAACCTTCATGAAATCCAATTACTGACGAAATGATACACTGTCTGGAAAGAACAACTTGACGATGTACCTAAAAGAACTTTTAGCAGTATTAATTATTTGCCAGAAACTTGCTCATATAAGATGTGAGATAGGCAAACAATTAGCATGAACCTGATAAGAAGATATATATATTTCATTTAGAAGAGCTGCAAGACCCTATGATAATGGTACTTCACTAAGGATAAAGAGGAGAGAAGATAGAGGATTTCCTTGATAAAGTCCTCTAGAAGGAGTAGACAAACCAGCCAAAGATCCATTTATTTTCATATATAATTTCATAGAATAAATAGCTATAAAAATAAAATGAGTCCAAGCTTTAACAAAGCCAAATGCCCTTAGCACTGTTAAAAAATAATCCCAATCCTCCCTATCAACTGCCTTTATCATATCAATTTTAAGAATAACATTTGCAAATCTAGACCTTTTATTCAGGTTCTGCAATAATTCTTGTGCCAAAACAATATTCTTAGTAATGGGTCTTCTTTATACAAAACCACCCCGATTAAGCGAAATGATCTTAGGCAAAAGAGTCGTTAGCCGAGTAGCCACTATCTTTGCCAAAATTTTATAGAGGACTTGACAAAGACTAATATGCCAGAAATCAGCAAATGTCGTAGTATTATCCTTCTTCGGAATAAGAGTAATAATTGAAGCTTTCAAAGCTTCTATAAGATGCCCTTCCTCATAAAATTCTCTAACCAAACAAAATAAATCTTCATAGACAATATTCCAGGCATGAATAAAATGAGAATAAGTAAATCCATCAAGGCCCATGGCCGAGTTTTCAGGTATGCTCATAACAGCATTATAAAGCTTCACAAGCGTGATTTCTTTTAGTAGCATCTCATTGTCAGCACTAATAATCAACTGAGGGGGTGAGGGATAAGATTGGTCATAGGCGAATGTTGGGAATTGAACCAATATAACAAAGAAGCAGCGGAAACAATTAATCCAACCCCTCAATGCACAAGAATTAAAATCGCAACTATAACAGGCAAATCCAACAAACTCACACACGCTAGCAGGAATGTAAATTGAACACCAAGATTTGTTAGCGAGGAAAACCCTGCGAAGGAAAAAACCTCGGGACCTAGTCCAGTAAAAGAGCCATCCATTATAAAAGTAATGGGATACACAGTTTCTTCTCTAGAGCCAACTCCAAAGGCTAACACTACATCAAAAACACATCTAGTCCTTGGATATCAACAACAACAACATCATAAAGATAAATGCACACTATAAAAGGAAAATCTCACAGAGGAGTGTGCAAAGCCCAGACAAACGAAGAGGAATCTGGATGATCAGTTCCGGTCAAAATGTAGCCCTCTTTGTCAGGAATAACATACTAAAATTTCACTTTAATCGGATCACAAATGGACCATCGATCTTTGGCAAGAAGGAACCAAACCTTAGCTTTTCCTTCTATCTCTCGTTCTCTGCTCTGTCTGTTGTATGTGTACATGTATTATATGAACTAATGGTGTGTTCCCTCCCTTGGCATAATAAGTTGATTATGGGCCCATGTGATAAAGCCCACTAACCAATTAATTGGGCTCTCACTAGGAGAGAAACCCAACAAATCTCTCCTTCCCGACTACGTGAGGGACTCCACCAAGCCTGCTTTCCTTCTACATACTTGTAACTTCTCCATAGGCAATGGCTTTATCATCATATCTGAGTCATTCTCATCAGTATAGATTTTATCAAGTTGTAACTTCTTCATCTCCAAAGCATCTTGAATCCAATGATACCCCACTTCAATATGTTTAGACCTTGAGTGAAAGGTTGGATTCTTACTGAGATGAATAGCACTCTGACTATCACAGTAGAGTATATACTTCTCTTACTCTAAGCCAAGTTCTTGTAAGAACTTTTTCATCCATATCAGTTCCTTGCTAACTTCAGTGATGGCTATATACTCAACCTCTGTGGTAGATAGAGCAACACGTTTTTGTAGTCTTGATTGCCATGAAACTGCTCCCCCTAAAAAAATGATCAAATACCCAGAAGTAGACTTTCTAGAGTCAACATCACCAGCCATGTCTGCATCTGTGAACCCAACAAGCTAGGGTTTGCTGGTGGCAAAAGATAAACATGTCTTAGAAGTCCCTCTGAGATATCTGAGTATCCACTTCACTGCTGCCCAGTATTCTTTTCCAGGTTTAGAAAGAAATCTACTAACAACTCCAACATAATGAGCAATATCTAGCATTGTGCATACCATAGCATACATCAAGCTACCAACATTTGATGCATAAGGCACATCCTTCATTTATTCCTGTTCTTTCTCACTTGAAGGACTTTGTTTTGAACTTAGTTTCAAATG
Source organism: Fraxinus americana (assembly GCA_035079005.1). NCBI lineage: Eukaryota > Viridiplantae > Streptophyta > Magnoliopsida > Lamiales > Oleaceae > Fraxinus > Fraxinus americana. The sequence goes on along the minus strand of CM068711.1, from coordinate 30,362,949 downwards.
ACTTGCAAGTAGAGAGCTTACTGGTGTTGCCTTATCCATGTTGAACATGTACAATACCTTCTCAATATAACCTTCCTGTGATAGTCGTAATTTTCCATTTTTCCTGTCACGAGAGATTTTCATACCGAGAATTTGATTTGCAGATCCTACGTCCTTCATCTTAAAGGACTTGTTCAACTCCTTTTTCAACTTCTTAATTTTCTCAATGTCACGACCAACAATTAACATGTCGTCCACATAGAGTAACAGAATACTAAATTCCCCATCAGAGAATTTCTTTATGAACACACAATGATCAGAAATTGTTCTGGTATACCCATGCTCAACCATGAAGAAATCAAATTTCTTGTACCATTGTCTTAGAGCCTGCTTAAGACCATACAAGCTTTTCTTTAACTTACATACTAGATTTTCTTTGCCTTTAGCTGTAAATCCTTCTGGCTGCTCCATGTATATTTCCTCCTCAAGGTCACCATGTAGAAAAGCTGTCTTCACATCAAGTTGTTCAACCTCCATGTTCATACTGGCTGCCAAGCCTAATACAACCCGAATTGAAGACATTTTGACCACGGGTGAGAAAATTTCTTCAAAATCAATGTCTTTCTTCTGACCAAACCCTTTCACAACCAATCTTGCCTTATACCTTGGCTGCGAGCTATTTAGTTCAGCTTTTAATCCGAACACCCGTTTGTTCTTCAGTGCTCTCTTGCCCTTAGGCAGATCCATCAGATCATAAGTGTGGTTCTTATGTAAGGATTTCATCTCTTCTCGCATTGCTTTTAACCACTCCATTTTCTGGTCATGTAGCAAAACCTCCTGATAACTTTTTGGTTCTCCCCCATCTGAAAGTAACACATACTTATTACTAGAATACCTTTTGGAAGGCTGACGCTCTTTAGTAGATCTTCTCAACTCTTCTTCAGCTGGTACCTCAAGAGGAACATTCTATTCATCACCCTGTGTAGAGACTTCATCATGTCTGTCTCTTATAGTATCATGTTCATCTTGCACATTCTCTCTATGATCATCATATGCCGCAGGGTCTGGTACATATAGAGCTGGACTGATTTGTTCTTCATTGATTGTGTTTGGCTTCTTAGATTGACCCAAATCTTCAATGGTTTCATCTTCAAAGAAGACAACATCTCTGCTCTTGATAATCTTCTTATTCACTGGATCCCACAACCTGTACCCAAACTCTGCATGTCCATAACCCAAGAAGATACATTGCTTTGCTTTGCTATCAAGTTTGGACCTTTCATCTTTAGGAACATGAACAGATACTCTACAACCAAAGACTCTCAAGTGATCAAGAGATATATCTTCCTAAAGCTCTCTGGAACTTCACCATTCAAAGGAACTGATGGAGAAAGATTAATCAGGTCAACTGCTGTCTTCATTGCCTCAACCCAAAAATGCTTAGGCAATTTTGCATGAGAAAGCATACACCAGATTTTCTCACAAATAGTACTGTTCATTCTCTCTGCCACCCCATTCTGTTGTGGGGTTTTAGGAACAGTTTCTCAAGCCTGATACCATATCTTTTGCAGTACTCTTCAAATGGCCCTCTGTATTTACCAATATTATCTGCTCTGACACATTTCAACTGTCTTCCAGTTTCTCTTTCAACTTTCAAATGAAAGTTTTTAAAAAACTTCCAGCACCTGGTCTTTAGATTTCAGAGAATATGCAAACACCTTTCTAGAGTGATCATCAATAAATGTAACATAGTACATTGCACCACCTAGAGATTTACTTAGCATTGTGCAGATATCAGTGTGAACTAAATAAAGAATATGATTCTTTCTAGATGCAGGAAATCTACGAAATGCAACTTTACTTTGCTTTCCAACTAAATAATGAGTGCAAGGTGTAAGTGATGTACCTTTCACATTGTGTAGGATCTTTTTTTTGGTAAGAACTAGAAGTCCCCTTTCACTCATATGACCAAGCCACTTATGCCATAGCTCAGTAGAGACTTCATTGTCAACAATATTTACCTCTCTATGAATAAGTTTTGCTTCTGTTCTGTATAGTCCATTAGTCTTCTTCCCTCTGGATAAAACGAGAGAACCCGTTTTTAGTTTCCAACATCCATCTCCAAGGTGATTATGATAGCCTTCTTCATCAAGCTTTCCAACCGAAATCAAGCTGCAGCGCATATCAGGAACATGTTTGACACCCTTGAGAAGTAACATGTTACCACTGCTAGTTTCTAATTGCACATCCCTCATGCCAATAGTTTTAGCTTTAGCTTCATTTTCCATCCTGATCCAACCAAAATCACCACTGGTGTAGGATGAAAAGAAATCCCTACGTGGAGTAATATGAACAGACGCTGTTGTATCGACTATCCATGTAGTATCCTGGCATGAAAGACTAGCAAATACTTCATCATAAGCAATAAGCACCTCTGCCTCAGATGCTACTGCAGCGGTCTCCTTTTGTTCTTTATGTTTTTCTCCTTTCCATTTTGACTGTTCCCTTTTCCATTTTCTGCACTCCTTTTTAAGGTGTCCCACCTTGCCACAATGATAACATTTTATCTCATTTCTTGACTTTGATTTTCCTCTGGACTTGTCACAACTATCATCACCACGAGATTTTCTACTTTTGTTTCTCCCCCTTATTTCTGTAATGAGTGCTTCAGAATTAGAAGAAGCACCCTACTCCTTTCTCCTGGCTTCTTCATTAACATACTGTCTTTTACCATGTTGACAGTGATCACACCATTTGGAGCTGAATTACTAAGAGAGACAACTAAAGTTTCCTAACTGTCTGGTAAGGAACTCAATAGAAGTAAAGCCTCCACCTCATCATCTAGTGTAAGCTTCATGGTAGACAACTCGTTCAATAGCTCTTGAAAATTGCTCAAGTGCTCTGCAACACTATTAACATCCCCGTACTTCAAATTTACAAGCCTTCTGATGACAAAGGCCTTATTCTGTGCAGTCTTTCTTTCATAAAGACCTTCCAATTTCTGCCAAAGACTATATACATCAACTTCTTCGGCTATATGATGGAAGACACTCTGATTGACCCACTACCTAATATGTCCAACAGCTTTTCTGTTCAACTTCTTCCAATCCTCATCAGTTTTAGAATCGGGTTTCTTGCCATTCAATTCAATGGGTTCAAACAAGTCCTTGCAATACAAGATATCCTCCATTCTCGTCTTCCAAATGGAATAATTGGAAGATGTGAGTTTAACCATGCCACTAGCCGAATCCTCCATTTTAATTCTCAACACAAAATAGAGACACAACCAAATAGCTCTGATACCACTTTGTTGGGAATTGAACCAATATAACAAAGAAGCAGCGGAAATAATTAATTCAACCCATCAATGCACAAGAATTAAAATCGCAACTATAATAGGTAAATCCAACAAACTCACACAAACTAGCAGGAATGTAAATTGAACACCAAGATTTGTTAACGAGAAAAACCCTGCGAAGGGAAAAACCCCGGGACCTAGTCCAGTAAAAGAGCCATCCACTATAAAAATAATGGGATACATAGTTTCTTCTCTAGAGCCAACTCCTAAGGCTAACACTACATCAAGAACACATGTAGTCCTTGTATATCAACAACAACAATATCATAAAGATAAATGCACACTATAAAAGGAAAAATCTCACAGAGGAGTGTGCAAAGCCCAGACAAACGAAGAGGAATCTGGATGATCAGCTCTGGTCAAAATGTAGCCCTTTTTGCCAAGAACAATATACTCAAATTTCACTTTAATCGGATCACAAATGGACCATCGATCTTTGGCAAGAAGGAACCAAACCTTAGCTTTTCCCTCTATCTCTCGTTCTCTGTTCTGCCTGTTGTATGTGTATGTGTATTATATGAACTAATGGTGTGTTCCCTCCCTTGAGATAATAAGTTGATTATGGGCCCAAGTGATAAAAGCCCACTAACCAATTAATTGGGCTTTCACTAGGAGGGAAACCCAACAGCAAAAAATCCCTACTTGGAGTTGTGTCACTACTAAGGTGTTGCACAAAAAAAAAAAATCTACTGCAGCATTACTAATGTCCCGAGAATTCAAAATAGTTCCTGTGGGCACATTGATAGATTCCACCATCGCTTTCTTCTGCTTTTGTCTAGATGAGGCATGAAAACATGCGGTATTTCTATCTCCTTCTTTGAGCCATATAATTTGAGAATGCTGCTTCCTATAAATTTCTTCTTGAAGCAATAGACGATCATACAGATGGCGTTGACAATTCAACTCACCACTATAGAATTATCGGTTATTAATCGATCTTCTAACTGCATAATCTTATCCTGAGTGTCATTGATTTGTTGAAAAACATTCCCAAAAATGACCTTGTTCCAAAGCTTCAGGTCTCAATTAAGCCTCTTCAATTTTTAAGCAACACGTTGTAATCCTGAGAGAGAGAGCATTCATGAGACTAAGACTCTTGAACTGCATGTAAAAATGTGGGATGATGCAACCACATTCTCTGAAATTTGAAGGTGACGGGTCCTCTACTATGAGGCTATGCAACTTGAACTACCAAAGGAGCATAATCAGAATGTGTTTTCTTCAGATGGTTGACAATATATTGTGGAAAAGCATTCATCCAAACCTAGTTGACAAGGGCTCGATCAAGACGCTCCAAAACTAATGATCCATGATGTCGATCATACTAGGTAGATTTGCTATCTCTATAGGGAATATCATATAGGCTATTTAAATCAATAAATTGATTGAAATCATGTTTAGCAGTGCGATTAACCAAACCTCCACCACGTTTTTCAGCATCACTTTTCACAGTATTAAAATCTTCAACGATAGTAACCCATGTTTGAGAAGCAAGTAAAGGTGAAATAGATTAACATAATTTCTTGCGAAGAATATAGTCACATTTAGCATAAACCACAACAGTGAGAGCTGAAATACCCTGCCACGTTGCATCCAACGCAATAAACTGATTAGTTTCAAAAACCTCACCAACATTAAAAGAATCTGGTAAGCAAATCCAGATTTTCCCCATTTTTTCTTCATTAGTAAGCACCTTGGGAAAGCTTAATCTTCCACCTAAACCAAAAGCTTGAGTAGCAGACACTATAGGCTCCAGAATAGCAAGAAAAGAAATTTTATAACTACGAACAAGATTACAAAGATGAAGAGTCATGGCAGAGTTCCCCACGCCTCTTGCATTCCACACTAAGAAAGAGAACATTAATATTAGAGAGCAAGAGAATTCCTGACCAGCAAGTTAGAGATATGAACCAAATTCTTGTTTCTTCTATTATTAGCGCTTTTATCTGGGGTATCTAAGTCTCAATTTTATACACCATCTCTCCCAGGGTTACTATTTTCTTTAAGAACCTCTTTTTCCGCTTCCAATTGGAGATTATTGATCAAGGCGTCAAATGAATTTCCAATAGAAATATCCCCCAATTGTCCCGGCCTCACAATTTAAAGAGAATCTATTTTTGACACGGATGAGACAAAACAATAGTTGATGAAGGATTTGCCACAATAGTTGCATCAAGAGTGTATTCGGTGATGATTGTAGGGTCAACCATTGAAGTGGCAGCCCAACGAACGGAAAGAAAGGCAGCGAGGCTTAGTGCATGGGGGAAACCACAGAGAGAGGGAAAGAGATAGAGGGATGGAGAGAGAGAGTAGGGCTGGGCATGGGTTGGGTTGGATTGGTTTTGAGTCCAACCCAAACCCAACATGTTCATTTTGACAAGGGAAAAATTCATAAATAAGGTGTATTCTTTACACCAATTCAAAAATAAGGTTTATAGTTTGAAACTTCAAAAATCAGGTTTTTTTTTTTTTTTTTTTTTTTTTTTTTTTTTTTTTAATTCTAATATAATATAATATAATAAACCCACCCCACATGCACCACCCCCCTACTCCGGTGACTATACCGACGACAATTCCGACCACCACTTTTCTCCGGCTCCGATTCCGGCGACTGCTCCGATTTCGGCGACCATTCCGGCGAGGTCACAGATTTTTAAAGAGTCACGTATTATTATAGTCACCGGTCACATTTTGGTCACAGATTTACAATTTAGTTAGTCACATATTATTTTTCAGTCACGGATAATAATTCTTATAGGTCACATATTATTTTACGGTCACAGTTCAAAAATTTTGTAGGTCACAATTATTTCTTTGGTCACATATTTCAAATTTAGTTGGTCACATATCAAAATTTATAGGTCACACGGTCACATATTTCAAAAACTTGTTTGGTCACGATTATTTTTGAGTCACATATTACTAAATTTTTAGGTCACAGTTAAGTAATCAGTCACAGATTACCAAATATTTGGTCACATACCCTCAAATACTTGGTTACATAACCAAGTAATTGGTCACATACACCAAATAGAGGTCACACATCACACCACACCATACCAACACCGCTTGTCACAGATTAAATATTTGGTCACAGATAACTAAATATTTGGTCACACACCACCAACAATAACCACCAACGTGGCCGCCCCCGCCACAAAATCGCCACCACCACCATAGATCCACCAACAATAACAATCATAGATCCACCAACAATAACATCACTCCATAGCCACAAAAAAAAAAAAGAAACAAAAATAGAAAATGCAAGACGAAATCGGCTGCACCTACGGCAACGATTCGGCTCGCGTGAAATCGGCCACGCCAGCCGATTTCATTGCGGATGGGCAGCGAAATCGCTGCTGTGCCGAGGAGGGGGGGAGGGGAGGGGAGAGGGAGGCGGAGGCGCGGCGGCGGCGGCGGTGAGGAATGGAGAGAGAGAGAGAGAGAGAGAGAGAAAAAAAAAAATGGATTGAAAATGAATTAGGGTTTGAAAAATTAGTATTATAATATTATTTAAATATTTAATTTTTACCTGATTTTTGATTAGATAAATATTGGACCTGAATTTTGAATTTGAAAGTTAAAACCACTGGTTTTTTGTAATTTCCTCTTTTGACAATATAAATCCAACCCAATCCAAACCGACTAAACTCGGGTTGATTTGGATTGGGTTGATTGGTTTGAAATTGAGTACAATTCAAGTTGAATAATTTTTTTATGGACCCAATAATTGTGACATTTTTCGTTGAATTTGAACAATTTTTTTAAAATTTGATATCATTTCAATTTGGACAAATTTCAGTTACATTAAAAGAGGTGGTTTGAAAGGCATTAAGTTGATTAAAGTTAGACAATGATCCGTACGATTAAGTTCAATTTCAATAGAACAATATAAATAAAAATATTTGTAAAACTTGTTAAATATATTATATTATGATCAAATTAAATACATATTAAATCAATCTTAAAAATTGGTTTTTGTCCAGCCCTAGGAGGGAGGACAGAGAATGAATTAACCTTATATATTTTAGTCAACGTGAAATTAAGAAATCCCCTTTTCTTTTCTATGTCAATAATTCTCAAAATTAATCTTTTTAATATTACATTAATTTTTATTAATGGCATTAATTCAATTTATATCTTTAGCTATATGCCCAATATGCACTTATTTAATTTTAAACCCTGTTTGGGAGGGATTAAATTTTTCTATAGTAAATCAATTCTCATTTTCAACCACACATTCTTCAATAAAACAATATTTTCCATCACATCAATAATTTTTTCTTCTTTTTCAACCACACATTTCCCATCATATCACTATTCAAAATCAATTCTTTCCCCAAAACTTTCTCCCAAACAAGCTCTTAGTTTATAATAATTAATCAATAACATTAATTCAATTTATTCAACATGAAATTAAAAAAATCTCTTTTCTTTTTCATTTGTCAATAATTCCCTAAAGTATTAAGTTTTTTTATCTAACATCATTAAGTTATTAATCTTACAATAGTGAGTTACATCAATTTCCTATAAAACAATAGTTATTTCACAAAAAGAAAAATTACAAAAAAAAAAAATTGAAAGGTTGCATATATTCACATTGGTACTAAAATTTATGTTTTACATTCACGTGAGGTCCAATATAACCTCATTTGGTTTATAAATTTTTGTCCTTAATTTTTTATATTTTGTTAACTATTTCCTTATTTATCTTTCTTATTTCATGCATTAAGTTAATTTTGCAACTTATAATATTAAATTAAATATGATTCTTCTCTTTTAGCCAGTTGATCTTCGAAAGAAATATCCTTATTTAATAATTTATGAAAGTTTATAATACAAAATTAAGTAAAGAGGGAAACTACGTGCTGAAATTGATTTCAATGCAGAAAAATTCATGTGTCCGGATTCAATTTTAACAAGAATTAAGTCTTCTTCTATTAGATTTTTTTTTTTTAAAAAAAAAACCCCATTTATTATACCAATACAACTTAAATTTTTTCACTCAATTAAAATAGCCAATTTAAAAAAAGAGCATCCATATTCTCTTATTTAAATGACTATTTCATTTAGGGTCCGTTTGATTGGAAGGGTGGAAAATGAGTGGAAAAAAAATGAATTCCAGGGAAAGTAATTGTCTAGAAAATGTTTTGTAAGGAATTGTTAATTAAATGTGTTTTATTGTTATAATTTTCCACCCGAAAATTTTTTAAATTTTGTGTTCTTTTGGCTTTATTTTATATGAAAATTGTCAATTAAAGTGATAATTATTTCCAAAATTTGTTATAAAAAATTTGTTTCCATTGTCAAAAAGTAAAAAAAAATAATAATAATAATATTTCCTAAAAAATCATTTTTTTATCAAAATTTAGTGTTCGTTTGGCCTTCGTTTGCATCAAAATTATCCATGAAAGTGAATTCTTTTTTACACTTGATTTTGAAATTTGTTTCCATTGCCAAAACAAAAGACGTCAGGCAAGGAAAAGGCTTTCCCATTCTAAGGAAAATAGGCGAGTGGACAACCTCCCAAGAAAATCAATTGCCATCCATTTTTTACCCATCAAACAATGATTTTGGTTGGAAATGGAATTTAAATTCCCAATTCCATGGAATTCTTTGCCTATCAAACAGGGCCTTAGTAATTTCGCACATATTCCAACAACTAAATATTATATTTAATGTAATAAAATTGATGCATAGAGAATGTTAGTACATAATTTGATAACGTTTCATTTTATGTTATATATACCCTTAAAAAAATAGAATACCAAATGATGGGGTAATTATATTCCCACTAAAATTTTTTATTAACTACACAACATTATAACTATAATAAACATTTATGATTTTTGCTCATTTTCACACTAAGTCTTCAATTATTTTTCGCTATATTTTTATCATTATATGAAAGTTAAATAAATTATTATAGCATTATAATATGTGTTGAAATTCTAAACCATCCACACACAACATTAACAAATTAAAAATTCAAAATATATAGAGATAACATACGACGAAGGAAGACGGAGAGAATTGTTGAGGTTACTTTTTTGAATTTCTTGCAGATGGAGACCATATGAAAGGGATTGAGAGATGGTTATTTGTATAATTAATCTACAATATTTGAAAATGAAGAATTAAGGAGAAACTTTTGAATATCAATTTTACACTTATCTATTTAGCTATAAGTCCAATATACCCTCACCTGATAACCATTTTTTTTTCATTTTACCCTCTTTTTTTTTTTTTTTTTGGCTTTTGTCAATAATGTCCTTAGTCTATTTACTTAATTTATACTGATTTTATTTTGAAAATATTAATGCTTCCCCTTGTATTAAAACAATTCAATATACACATACACACACACACACACACACACACACACACACACACTAGGTGTAAGCAACGTGCAATGCATGTTTGCTTAGTTTATATTTAATAATTTGTTATTAATAAAGATGTAATTTTTTTAGTTAATTAAATAATTAATGATGTAATGTTTATATAATTGATAAATAATTAGATGTTGTGATGTATTAAAAAAAGAGCATTAATAGAATCTATAGCATGATCTTATAAATAAACATCGCCAAGTTTAATATTGATTACATCATCGGGGACTGAAATCGTAGCATCTTCCTCACGCCACCTCCCATCTCTAAGAACCTACATCATAATAGCTATTATTTATCAAATAAAAACAAACAACGCAAACCATTCATGGTAACTCCAACATAAGATAATATCAATCTAACCTTAGCTTTTGGAGCAAGACGGGCCATGAGATCTGTTGCTGCATTGCCAGCATTGTTATCCTCAATAAAAGAAATTGTTGAATTTATCACAAACAAAGTAATAATACCCACAAAGTCTTGCCAATCTGGAGGCTTTCCTTGCAGAACTTGAATTTAAACATTAGTAAACCTTCCAGAAAAAATGCATACTTTTCAGCAATGATTTTACTTTGTCTAAATGATATAAAAGATGTTTGGTTACAAGCACGATGATCAATACAGATTACTGAATAAGCAATAATATATCCAAGATCAACAGGGATCAATATAAAATCTAATTTTCCAGACATATCAAATCCTAAAAACAATCTGCTTTAATCTTATACACACAACGAAGAGCATGGATTTTATAAACTATAACAAAGGTAGAATCCTTTTGAGCACTCAATTGAGAGTTATAACGTGCATTAGCATAATAACCAAACTTGGTTCCATTAATAGCATCATTGTGCCATGATAGATTTTCAATTGAATTCGGCATTATATGAGCTGGATATGTTATCTCAAGAATGAAAAATGATACAAAGAACCAAAGGAACATTTTGTGAAAGTAAACCAAGACATTATTTCTAACAGGTCGGAAAAACTCAACAGCATCTTCTCTCAATCATAAAAATAACACACCCAGCTTCCTACATTTGTCAACAGGATCATCAATCACAAAAATTACCAAGTTAATTTCAAGATTGGTCTGCTCAAATGAGCCACCATCTTGCGGGGGCGTGTTAAGAGATATATATCCTATATCGATAAATGATGTTGACACAAATCAATTAATAAAGATCTTGGATTACTCCTCTTAATAAGGTTGACTGCCTTGGAACCTTCAGCCCGAACAACGACAGACAATGCTGAAATTCAACATAGGGGTAATATGAATCCAACTACAAGAAGTAGACCTTCTGGAAAACATGGTAAGCAGGGATCTCAAGGGTCAGATCTGCCCAAGAAAGAATACATACTTTTTGACCACGTAGTGGCCAGGCAACAAATAGCCATAGTCTTGCAGAAAGAGTAAGAATTTTAGTCAAAGTTCATCATAAGTTTCAAAAAAGGGAACGATTTTTTCATGTTTTACCTTTTCAAGTAATTTATCTACATTGTAGCTAAGGAGGGAGAAGATTAGTGAAAGGATGAAATTTCTTCAGGATCTTGTGCCTGGTTTCAGCAAGGTTAGTCTTATTGAAAGTAACTTAAAAGCCTAAATCTTGTGCATATTTTAATTAGATTCTTTGCTTTAGTTCATTCTATAAGAACAAATGCTGTTTTTCAGATTACGGGAAAAGCAATAATGTTGGATGAAATCATCAATTATGTGCAATCACTGCAATGACAGGTTGAGGTATGTCGACTAATAATGCATTTCTGTTCATATTGTTGTTCGATTCATGGTGCTATTGATAGACTTTGATGTGAGACGGAATCTATTATTGTCAATAGTCCTACTGGTGAGCTTGAACAGTTGGACTACCATTCATTGTGTGATGTATGCATGTTTGAATGAAAAACAACTAATGATCAACTTCTCCAGTCTTTCCTTCTCCTTTTTCCTTGATTGTGGTGAATGAGTATGAGAAGCTATTTTAGGTACTCATAAATTTTCATGTTTAGAATGTTTATTTATCCCATGTTTGATGTTTGGATTTTTTCTCTCTCAGTAGATAGGTCATTCATGTTAGTGCATTTCTATTTCTTCTCAATTCCTCTCAATGAACCTGCAACAGTAAATCCATGGTTGAACTTCAGTATCGAAGGGCTCCTTACCAAAGATGTAAGAAAAAGTACACCCATCCAGGCACCAATTTATGATTGACTACGTATAAATTAGTATTTTATCTAATGCAACAAGCAATACATTTAGAGCAGATTGTTCAGTCATGCATTTGTTCATCATCTTCATTGGCTTTTCCACCTGATGTGACCATGTCTTATCCTCCACTGCATCAAACACCACCTGAACTAATTCAACTTGGTCTTTTGGGCTTGGAAAACTCTTCAAATGCACTTCAGAGAACCCATAGCATAAAAAGACCTAAAACACACACTAAAGAGTCCAGCTGTTGGAATTTGCAAAATATCAATTTCAATTAGGTGGAAAGATACAAACACAAAAATACACGCACATGTTGACTAGCGCATTTGATAGTAGTAGCAGGCACTTGAATTGAGGAAGTTGCTTGATGTTTGCTTATTTCCATAATACGCCCCCGCAAGATAGAGTTACCATCAGTTAAGCCTATCTTGTTTCTCAACAGTTCTGTTCGTTGACGAGAAAGTGCTTTCTGAGAAGATCAGCCAACTGGTCCTGTGTGTTGACATGGTGAACATTAAGAATTCCACGTTGGACCAAATCACGCACAAAATGAAGGTCAATCTGAATGTGTTTCATTTTCGTGTGTTGTACGGGATTGAAACTAAGATATGTGGCCCCCAAATTATCACATAGCAGTTTAGGTGGTTGGGAAATTAGAAGACCAAGTTCGTGAAAGAGCGAAAGTAACCACACCCAAAATAATCAAGAAAGGTGGTAGAGAAAACATTTTCAAGGACATTTTTGGTGTCATCAATGGAAAGAAGCTATTGAAGGCATCTCAATGCTATTTATCAACCTCAGCAGGGCCAATTGTTGGGGTTCTGTTTATCTCTACAGAAAAGATTGCATTCTGCAGTGAAGATCCATTACTGTCCAATCCTCTTCTGGAGCCATTATCAAAACTCTTTACAAGGTATATAATATCAAGATTCAATTGTTATCCGGTCTGAGTGTCATTCGCAGAATGAACTTTTTAAGGATTTCGTTACTGTATCTACTTAAACTCCATTATAGACTATCCAAATCATGATTTTATCATGTATTTCATAATTATTCTCATTGTTGCAGGTTTCTGTTCCTGTGAAGAAGATAAAAGAAGCTAAACAAAGTGAGAACAATTATACTCAACACTTCTTCAGGTTCCTGAAATAATATGCTATAAAATATTGCGGACTTGACATGGTTTCTGCTATCAGTCTTCATAACACAAAGCATGATTTATTTCTCACCATGAATAATTATTTTTAGCTACTTGCTTTGTAGGATATATCCTTTTTCGACTCTGAAACAGTTGGTGATTTGATTAGAAGGCTTGGGTCAGACTGTCAACAAGTGTCGTGTGTGATAGAAAATGACTTAAACTTGATATTTCGTAATTTTCTTCAGGTTGGTCGTCTAAGTATATTTCAAGCATGTTCTCCAATTCTCTTCGAGTTTAGAATCTTATTATTGTCTCTCCTATAGGGAATGGGTGCTTTGGTGTACTTGTTGATTTTGTCACGTCCACTTAGATTGTCTATATTGGTCACTTGTCTCACTCTCTCAACCATCACTCTTTCTTTTGAGCTCTATCCTTAGGCATGTACTTGAGAAGCATCTTGAATAAGCTCGTTGCTGCATATTGAAAAGCAAAAAAAAATTATCATCATGAACAGAAAGCTTCACAATGGTACAAGAACAATTTAATTTATTTAAGTCAAACAACAATAAGTTTAACGAAAAGGCAATTGAAAGAGGCCCCTAATAACAAGGGCAGATCATTGTTGGATCACCAATTTCAAAACCACAAAACCCAACTACAAGGTAGATGTTACATTAATGGCCTAGATTGGCTCCACTATTATTAGGATATAAATATCACTTTGTCTAAATGATATAAAAGATGTTTGGTTACAAGCACGATGATCAATACAGATTACTGATTAAGCAATAATATATCCAAGATCAACAGGGATCAATATAAAATCTAATTTTCCAGACATGTCAAATCCTAAAAACAATCTGCTTTAATCTGATACACACAACGAAGAGCATGGATTTTATAAACTACAACAAAGGTAGAATCCTTTTGAGCACTCAATTGAGAGTTATAACGTGCATTAGCATAATAACCAGACTTGGTTCCATTAATAGCATCATTGTACCCTGATAGATTTTCAATTGAATTCGGCATTATATGAAATTTGGATATGTTATCTCAAGAATGAAAATGATACAAAGAACCAAAGGAACATTTTGTGAAAGTAAAACAAGACATTATTTCTAACAGGTCGGAAAAACTCAACAACATCTTCTCTCAATCATAAAAATAACACACCCAACTTCCTACATTTGTCAACAGCATCATCAATCACAAAAATTACCAAGTTTACATTTATCAAACAAGAATAGCACTCAGCATCTCATAAACAATTAGCACATACGGACCGTACACGAAAAAAAGAACACAGAAAAATTAAGAGAAGAGGGTATCAAAACCAACCCATGTTCTTGTCGAGGGTTTTCGAGAATTGGTGAATTGGCGGCGGAACTTTAAGGCGTTGCTTCAAAATCATCTTCTTGCGCTGAATCCTCACCACTTGCGGCCATTTCACAAATCGGTGGAGATCCTTCTTCGACGGCAACGCTCCACCAATTCCAAATTGCTTCGGGCGCTTCTCGAATAAAGGATTCACTACCTTATCCGCTTTCTTTTTAGCCACTCCCGCCGGCAATTTAGTGCCCTTCTTTGGAGCCTACAACAAGAATCAGAATATAGTAAGTTTTAAATGTAAATGATAGAAACAGGAAATTGCATCGCATTACAAGGGAGGAGACTACACCATTTTTTTCTCAAATGAGAGGGATTCTGTCCTCGAAAAATTAGGTTAGGGTTTAGGGTTATATAATTTGTGAAATGAAAAGCTATTAATGGGAAGCCCAGTTTTTTTTTTTTTTTTCATCCCAAATTCCTTTAGATTTTCCGTTAAAACAACAAATTCTGTTAAATTTTTCGTTAAAACAACAAATTTCATTACATAGCCACTTTATATATAGAAGATATATATAGTGTGTGTGTGTGTGTGTGAAGTAGTGTTATTAAGTCTAAAAAAGAACAACATACAAGAAAGTGAATTATGTTAAGAAGTACAAGAGACACGATGTTCAAACACTTTCCTGAAATACGTAATTTGCAATTGTGTTTTTATGTGTTGATATTTTTGTATTTATCTATTCGTGATCTCCAAACACACAAAAACACTAACACAAACAAATGCATGAAGCAAAATGATGTCTGAATTCCAATATTAAAATACTTGCTGACCCATTTTTGCCGACACATTATTGAAGAGGTTGAAATGTCGATTTACGTTATTTAGGTTTGGGTTACATATATAAAATAGTATTGTTACATGTATAGTCAACTCATACGACATATTTAATTAATTAATTTTTTTTTAACTTTCATATATATTAACAAATAAAAAAATTATTCAGTTAATAATAGATTTCGACACATTATTGAAGAGGTTGAAATGTCGATTTACGTTATTTAGGTTTGGGTTACATAAATAAAATAATATTGTTACATGTATAGTCAACTCATACGACATATTTAATTAATTAATTTTTTTAACTTTCATATATATTAACAAATAAAAACATTTATTCAGTTAATAATAGATTTCCACTAAACCCAGTTGTTAATATAAAATTAATATAAATATTATTATATCAACACCATATAAAAACAACTCAGTTTCAAGATATAAATAAAAAAAAAGTTAATAACATAATTAAAAAAGCATAATTTCATAAAAGAATTTATTCATATATATTCTTTTCAACAATTTTAACTTTTCCTTTAAGAATATCAATTACATCAACTATTTTGAAAAGCAGTATTAGTGCTTCAAAAATATTATACATATTATTCATCTGATACATAAGACGTGCAACACACGTATTTACTATTAGTGTTCTAAAAATTACATAAGCATCAAGTAAAGGTAAAGATATTTAAGTCTTAAATGTCTTTTATGTATACGTCGTTCGGGGTAAAGAGTGTACATGTTTTTAGTTAGAAAACTATTTATTCTCCTTTGGACCTTATGATGATCATCTATTCTCACTCTTAGTAGGATGCAAGAATTGTATCATTATAAACTTTCTTTACTTTCAACTTCTCTAAGATATTTTTTTTTTCACAATGTAGTGTCTAATTTTATGCTTTGGTAACTGGCAAAATGTGGGCTAGCTGCAAGTTAGAGTCATGTGTTAGGAGGATCCTATAGAGAGAGCTTTAGGACAAAGTATGGGGACCTATTTTTTTTGTTTTAAATAAGGTCTCACCACACGTATTTTGATTCTTTTTTGTTTTGGGATACTCAAAGTTAGGAAAAAGGACATCCTCAAAAATCATTCTCCTCTGCCTTGGATTCTAAATAAAGTCCTCAAAACATGGGATTAGGGCTCTTGATGATGCAGCACGCCCAAGGTTTGGCTATTCTTATAACCTTTC
Source organism: Fraxinus americana (assembly GCA_035079005.1). NCBI lineage: Eukaryota > Viridiplantae > Streptophyta > Magnoliopsida > Lamiales > Oleaceae > Fraxinus > Fraxinus americana. The sequence goes on along the minus strand of CM068711.1, from coordinate 30,346,501 downwards.
GTACATGAGAAAATGCTTATGCTAAATTCAGGCGTTAATATAAAATTAAAATATATAAAAATATTTAGTTTTTTAGATTACGACTAAAAGTTCGAGTTCAAATATCGTCATAGATGAGGACGTGTATCACGCATTTGATGAAAAAAAATGAATTTGTCAGCATGTTAAAGAGCACGTTTTTCTCACTCTAATAGTCCAAATTAAATTTTATGAGGCGGGTTTAAATTGGGACATACTTGATTGTACCCTAGTGCCTAGTCGGGCTGTTGAAGTTAAAAGTTTACAGAAAGGAGAACTCAAAACCCTTTTTCCCCATTCATTTAATTCTACAACCACTCAAGGACAAACTAACATAAGATTCAATAATAATTATCCCATGTCACCTTCTAATTCTAAGGTTTAATTTATTTACTTTAAAAAAATGCATCTGCAAAACAAATTTTAAGGCTCATATAGCTCTTCAGATGGAGGATAGTTAAAGATTCTAAAGACATGAACAAGCTGCCTACAGTCAAATATTCAGGTTCTGACAGTTTATTTAAAATATGAATCTTCACAAAGTCCTAACATTATATACTAAGTATATGCCTAACCATTGGCAGAAGGTTAAGGGCTGTTATCTTCATATTTCAATTTTTAGTTTTGAATTTATTTTGGGTTTTGTGTTTTAAGTATCTATTTTGAGATTGTTGAAAATGCGTTATTTTTGTCATTTTGAAAAATTGTTTTCAAAAATTAAAAAAAATGAAGTATTGGTTTGATTTTAACTGAAAACAACCAAAACGACTTTTTTGGCGTTTTCCGTTTTCTTTGTATATTTTAAACTCGCTTTTGGAAATTCGTTTGTAAAAATATGTAAGTAAACATGTTTTTAGAGTTTTCGAAAACTGAAAGTTGGAAATGGTCCGAAAACAGCAAAAAGAACGAACCCTTAAAGATCCACTAATCGAGTAGCAAAACCAGTAAGCAACATTTTGAAATTTTCAATTAATTAACGAGATTTCTATTCTGTATATACATTTATTTGCTTGCTCACCCTTCACTTACACCTAACTCATTCCACTTTCTCATAATATAAAAAATAAAATTCAAGTCTAGTAACTATTCATTTGTGAAAATTAATTAATGTTCACATATGAGATTCTAGATAAAAAACAAAAAAAAAAAAAAAGAAAGAAAGAAAAAGGAATGTGAAGTCCTCTTGTTAATTTATAGAGGGATATGTTTAAAACGAAATTTAAATAAATAAATCCATTTCAGAAATTTGAGGGTCTAAATGAAAAGAATAAGAAAATCAAGAATAATGGAAGCAGAAACTAAGCTGGAATGCTAATGCTTGAAAATTAATTTTGAACCATAAATCAAGAAGATTGAATTGCTTTCACATTATTACATGGATTTTTTCATGCAAATTTCAACAAAATGATACAAAGAATTCAAGATAATGGAATTAGAAATCTGATATATATCAGTAAAGAATTATATATTCTATACTTACTAGCTAGATTCCTTTCGCTGATGAACAAACATATTCCTCTCTCTCTCTCTCTCTCTCTCTCTCTCTCTCTCTCTCTCTCTCTCTCTCTCTCTCTCTCTCTCTCTCTCTCTCTCTCTCTCTCCATCTTATAATAAGAGTAAAAAGAGGTTGAATTAATCCTATAATTTACAGGGCGTGATTTGATGTGATGAAGCCTTCATCAGATCTCCATGTTGGAAGCTACCAAAGGATGAATCCAAAGGGATCACATGATCCAAATTCAGTATATACAGTTTAACCCTAACTACAAATCCAAGTGGAACTGTGAAAGCACAGAATTGGGATCAATGCGATCCCTTTGGATGCCTCCTTTAGTTGCTGTAAATACGTCGCGACGCCACCTTCTTCATCTCAACTCATCTCTTCTCCTGGTGAGAGGAAGAAACAGAAGAAACTGGTTTTAAGACTGGGGTTGTAAAAGAGAGAGTCATAACAAGTTAAAGACTAAAGCTTGATATATATATATATATATATATATATATATATATATATATATATATATATATATATATTTTCTTTTTTTTTTTTTTTTTTTTTTTTTTTTTCTATTTCTTGGACTTCAAAATTATGAGAGAAAAAAAAAGTAATTTTCACGTTTAGTATATTTATTCCTTTCTATAAAAATGCAGACACATGGAGAAGTTTTACCAGTATGGGGTCAGCCATACCTTGCAGAGGAATTTACTTAAAAGCCTAACTTGAAGGTCCAAATCCCACTTCTCTTGGACTAAAATACGGTCGATTTTGACTTGATCGAGTTGATTTCGACTAGTTTCAAAATAGAAGCCTTTTCGATAGGGTTACAATCGATTTTTAACTTGATCGAGTTTATTTCCACTAATTTCAAAATAAATGATTTACACATTTTTCTTCTTCAATATGATATTCAATCGGTTAAATAGATAGTTCGAAAAATTATAATTTTGCTACTTAATTAAACATATTAACGGTCGTGGTTCCTTTCATTTTCAAGTTTTGTGTGTCCCCACAATTCAAAGCCACGCCCAAACTTTTCCATGCTTATTTCACAAGAAATACTTTCTCTCTCTCACTGTACCACGTGTTTGTGTGTTTTGTGCCAGAAATAAGTTAATCTGTAAGAAAAAAATTATAATTTAGTTGATGATGTTATCATGTAACTGTCCCAGAAATACATAAAGAAGACCTAAAGAGATAGGAACCGTTGGTCTAGGACTCTGGCTAGGTCTTATGTATATTTCTTTTTATGGTCAAAGTTACATGAAATAGGGTGCGCATGTTTGGCTAATTAGGTTATATATAACTCAAATTTACTTATAAGTAAGCTCAAAGATCTATGTAACTCTTTATTTTACATTAAACTATTTACCTTTTTTGAAAGTAATCTTACTTTATCATCAAAGTAAGGAACTTTTTTGCTCATAAACTACACACTAGATATATGTATTTGCTTCTCCTAAGGTTGGTCTTGTAAAAAAGGAGTAGACAAAACATCTCGAACCCATGTTCAAACACTATGCATTATGACTTTGAAGTAGCCCACTACTAGGAAAAACTTGTGTGATTTTGATTTTTAAACAAAAAAAAATAGCTCTATTTCGTGTTAGTGGATTATAATATTAAGGGGCGCTAGAATAGTAGATTGAGTATAAAGGGTCGAAGAATTGGGAAAATGCACTTGTACAGTCATTAAGAGCTGTAAATTGTACAATCCTCTCACATGAATGGGGCCCACTAATTAATTTCCACATTCATGTGAGATGGCAGTACAATTTACAGTCTTTAATGACTGTAAATGTGGCACTTCCTCGAAGAATTTAGGCCAAAATATTACGCTTTCCAAGTAAAAGGATACATCTCCAAATTATTATACGATAATTTTAGAACTTTCCATCCAAATTCTTATTTTTATTTTCCTATCAACAATTAGGGTTTTCGTTCACATGGCTTCTTGAGTCAAAAAGCATTTTTAACTAATTAATCGAGTAGGGATTTTGGTTTATTATTAGATTGTATATAATATTAAGTGGAGGCGGTCGGACATTGACAAGGGCCGGCCGGTTTGATGTTGTGGACAAATATTTAGAGGGTGGTGATGATGACAGAGGGACCTTAGGACTATTAATTATTATGTATCATAATGTGTAATCAAGAGTTTTGACCTATACATGCAAATCTTCTTTTCTTTAACATTATTAGTAATTAATATTTCTAATAAAGAGAGCTTGATTGTGCATAGTTAGTCAACTCTATGGACAAATTCACATGGGACTAATGGTTCCTACCCATAAATTCAGTAGTGGTTGGTTTGAAAACTGCCATTTTATGTAGAATAATTAAATATAATGAAAATGGCCCCTGATAATATTATATTTTTAAATATATAAAATTATTTAGGTCATAAATACATTGGAGGGACGTAAGGTCGAATAAAAGAAAGTGTTAAACACTAATCACCTCTAGAGTTTAGACCAACTTCATAGAGGTTTCTTTATTGTTTACTCCGATTGTACTAGAATGTACTTATAAATTCTCGATGGTTAAAGTTCGAGTCTGGAAACGTCACTAAATGTTGAAAGAGAGAACGAGAGTATCCATAACAAATAGCGTCACTAACATGCAGGGGCGGATGGAAGGGAGCGGGCGTGCCCCATTCACATTAGTTTTTTTGGGTTAAAAAATGTCTCGGTATAATTTACACGTAGCTTTAGTCTCTCCAATTTTAGTTGCATGCAGATATCTATTTGAACCAAGAAAAATAAAAATGGAGATTAATTTGGATAGGGAAAATCCCCTCATCCATGCGAATTTAGGGATGGCAAAAAAACCCGACAAACCCGATACCCGCGGGGACCCTCCCCTAACGGGGATGGGAAAACCCGCTTAAACGGGTAACGGGGCGGGGATGGGGCGGGGAATTATTCCCCGAGGCGGGGACGGGTAACGGGGTCCCCGCCCCGCCCCGCCCCGCCCCGTTAAAAAAAAAATTTTTTTTTTTTTTTTTTTAGAATTCAATACTTTAAATGAACATTTTCGTTAGTTCTAATAGAAAATAGCAACTAAAATTATTTGTCTAAATATAATTAATATGGACAATAAAAATAAATTATCAAAAACTAATAAAACAAAAAAAAAAATTTAACGGGGAAATAACCTACCCCGCCCCGCCCCGCCCCGCCTTAAACGGGGAACGGGGCGGGGACGGGGAATGAATTTCTTAACGGGGCGGGAGATGGGGAGGGCATCCCCGCCCCCACCCCGCCCCGTTGCCATCCCTATGCGAATTCTACCGTAAAATTAAGTTGTATTCTTAATAAATTTGCAGTCAGTTATCGACTTATGATCATTTGGTACAAACTAACTCAATACTAAGGAGGAAACCAATTCATTCTTTTCAACCATTTATCAAAGCCTAGCGATAACGACATGTACATAGTTTTAACTTTGATAATCAATTCGATAATCGATACAAAGTACTAAACAAGATCGAATAGTATAATATCGAGTGCTGTCTAACAAATTACCTCCTACCTAAATTCCCATTTGAAATAATGGTAGAATTTGTCGACACATTGCAGATGAAACATGAATGGACCACTCAAAACAGTGCAGGCTTCTCATCGTGCTAGGGTTGGCCTCAACATATATTAACTCTTAAAGGCCAAGTGGGGTAAATTAAATATACTGTCGGATATATACATATACAATCTTGTATGTATGTGTATATATATATATATATATATATTTATTTATTTATTTATTGTATAGTGTCATGGATGATGAACAAAAGGGTACAATTGTCTCTTCTTTATGGTGCATCAATATAATTTCATCTCAGTAGTTGTTACTCAAATGGTATAGCAATATTCAGTAAGAAGCTGTTCGCCCTCTTGCACATCAAATTCACTCACACTTCTTTCTTGTCACGGTGTGACTCATCGTGGACCCGACCACCTAAATCATGTTTCTGTTCGTTTTATAAAGGGACGTACGTTCTATTGGAAATTATAGTGGATGGTGATGGAAATACAAACCAAAGGTAAATGAGCCGGTTTCTAGTTTCATAACTAGTTCTTGTGGAGATTAAAATTGGGTTGACTAGGGGGCGGGGCGGGGCGGGGCGGGGCGGGACCCTCAAGGTTGGGGTTCAACCTTTTTTATAAAAAAAAATTGGGTTGAACTAGGTATTTGATAGTTGTTGGCCTAACACGATATGTCTTAGGCCTTGCATGTGGGTCATGCACCTAGAGAGCTAAATCACGGTCTGACGAGCTGTACAATCCTAGTTAGATTTAGATCGATCATGTTTCGTTCAAAGAATCAAAATTATAGTGCGTGGAGATGAAATTATAAGGGATTTACTTCGGAGAAGTGAGGTCAATATTTTATTCAATTACGTTTTATTGAAAATTGGCATATGTGCCAATTCAAGTTCAAATAAATATTTAACCAGTTGGAAATATGGGGGTCACCATTTTAATAGAATATGAGAACGATGCAACAAATGATAGATTGGAGATATGGCCTCCGTTTGTTTCTCATTTTTCATTCATAAAAATGAAAAATATGATCGTTGTCCATCACATCAATCTATCAATTTTGAATTTATATCTCTTGTGTGGGGCCTAATAACGATTATATTTTTCATTCTCATTTTACACTAATGAGAATTACGGGCCATAGTGCCACACTTATCTTGATTAAATTTACCTTGACAAAAGTAGTAATGTACAAATTAATATCTCTTAGAGTATATTCAAGAGACTTCTCATTTTTAAAGAACATATTTTATAATTTAGAGAGCATTTATAAATTTAGAGAGCAAAAATTTTTAAACACTTCAACAGCCTCTTATTTTTAATACTTAATTTTACTACTCCAACTATGTATTTGTTATTTTTCTCTATCTTTTATTATATTATTTTTATTACTTAATTTTACTTCTCCAACAGCCAATTTTCTGCTCCTTTTGTTCAATTACATCATTTTTTATCGAGATGCAACTAACAAATAAAATACATACAAAATTAAGCCTCAATTCATTTAAAATAACAATAATTGCTCTAGTTTAACGGCACAGATAAGTGTATAAAATACACTTATAAGCACTCCAACAATCTCTTTATTTTTAATACTTAATTTTACTACTCAAATATATATTTTTTTATTTTTCTCTATCTTTTATTATATTATTTTCTTCCATTTATTAATGTCTCTAGTTTAATTATTTAATTGAGTTAATACATGGAGTATTGAAAAATGAAATATTTTGAATGCATTTAATTATAGAGAATCAAACTTACTCTATATTTTAAAAGTTAGTCTTTTAAGCATAATTTTAAGGGGTGGCCTCTTTAAAATAGAGAGCATATCATTTTTAAAGTCTTTTGGAGATGCTATGATACTTAAATAATTATTTTGGATTAGTAAATCGTACTATAATTAACTATTCTCTTCGAACTTTTGTATTTTCCTTCTTACTTTTTCGATTATTAGTAAATAACGATCCCCACCACCCACCTCGTTTTGAATAATAATAACAGTTATTTTTATGCAGTGATAGTAAATTTATGGATGGATTGCTGCAAAAGTGAGTAGTTGTTGGTAGGTACTGTTTTTGAACTGGAAGTTTAAACTTCAAAGGACTGAGTTTTAAAGATTTGTTCAGTTCAAATGGCATCGGAACCTAACACAGAGAAGCAGTTGCTTTCTGACTGTGTAAACGGACCCTAAATTTGACTGTCACTCACATGGATACAGTTAAGAAAAAGGTCCCAACAAAGGACAGTACCATAACCATTAGAAGGAGAGAGGACATTTCAGTCCCATGCTTTTCTCTTCTTGCTACCTTGTTTGCTATCAAACTCCACTATACTTCAGACTTTTGTTTCCCATCCAATTTCTTTCACTTCGACTTCTGAAATAAAATAAAGGCATGTTTGGTGGGGATTGAAATTAAATTTTTAGTAGATTTTGATAAAAAATTGATGAAATATGTGGTTGAAAAGTTTTGTTGATGTTGCCAAACATGCACCGAATAAATTACACGAATGTTGTGTTGTTGGATAATAAATTATCATCTCTCACATCACGAAAATGTTTTTGTTGTCAAGCGAACGATTTTATAAAGAGTAATTAATTAATTAATTGAATTGAGATAAGAAATTTCAAATAATTTAGTTCTATTAGGAGCTATATGCAGTTTAGAAATGGAAATGTTTACTTCAAAGAGAAAATCGACAAGCCCAGTGGACTCCCAATGGAATCTCACCCTCTGATTCCAGCAGTTCATAAGAAAACGAAGCCCAAAAGAAAGTCCCACAATAAAGTCTAGAGGAAATTAGGCTAAATACAATTCAACATCAAGAAAATGGATTAGTACCTTAATTATCATTAATTAGTTATACATGAAATTCAATTGTAGAGTATTTAAAAAGAAAAATGATGTAATGTGTTTTGAAAATCTGCAATTCCAAGCATTTAGATGCATCGAGATTGTTAGAACTGTCCGAAAGGAGAGAATTGTCAAGAAATGTCTAGTGAGTAACAGATGATTCCGTAATAGCTTGTCTTGGAAGATTAAGGGCATGTTCTCTTTGCTCTTTTCAGATCATTTTCAGTTTTTAATTTTCGAAAACACTGAAAACATGTTTATTTACCTATTTTCATAAACGAATTTTCAAAAAACGAGTTTAAAATTTACAAAGAAAACGGAAAACGCCAAAAAAATCGTTTTGACTGTTTTTAGTTAAAATCAAGCCAAAATTTCATTTTTTGACATTTTAAAAAATAATTTTTTAAAATGACAAAAAGCACGAGTTTTCAGTAATCTCAAAATGGACACTCAAAACACAAAACTCAAAATTAAAAACTGAAACACGAAGAGAATAACCCCTAAACTTTTTGAAAGTTTCAGTAGTGCAACTACCTACCACGGTCTATGAGACATTTTTTTCAGAAAAAAATAAATAAATTTGGCATTGTACATGTAAAGTGTTAATTTTTCTCTCTTGAAGAATTACTCGTTTGAAAGAAAAAGAATTACAGGAAGGATTTAAGCAAGCAAGTTAAGAAATAAGCTCCATGTACAACATGATCATTTCATTTTATACAATTTTGGGTGCTCAAATCACTCCTTGAATGTAGGGAGACAATGGGGTGGGTATGAAAAGGGTCAATCATTCTCACCTCCATCCCGTTTGGTATTTTTGTCATCTTACCCCATTTCTATACCCGATCAAAGCGGTTCAGGAAGGGATCAGAGTGGGGCGGGATTTTTTCTTTTTGTTTTTTATTTATTTCATTTTTTGCTTTTATTTTTTTATATCTTTAATTAGTAAAGATTATTACCTTTTTTTTTTCAATTTGTTAACAACTTATATTTACTTTAAAAATGATGATTTTTTTTTAGTTTGATAAAAAACTTAAATTTTAAATGGTTGCAAGGACTATGTTTTCCTTACCCGCTTTGGGACAATGATCTCCATCCCGTTTATCCGGTTAGGCAGGCCCGCTCCGAATGGATATCGAGTTGCCCTATTTGAATGCGTTATTCGTGAACGACGCCAACGACAACTGTTGGCCGCAATAGTAGCCAACAAAATGTCGGGATATTAGTGTAAATATATGTTAGATAAAATCTTTTCAAAATTGACCCATCTCGAATCAACCTAATGAACTCGAAACATGACGTATACCGACGATGGATGACAGTTAGGCGCCAAATCCACCACCAATACTAACTTTGACCTGTTATGATTATAATGAATTTGAAAAAAAAAAAAAATAAATAAATAATAATAATAATAATAATAAGAGATATGCTATAATGAATTTTGAAAAAAAAAATTATTCATGTGGGGTCCACCCCATGTGAGAGGGTGGACACCCTTAGATAACCCAAATTATGTACGTGTAGTGTTTTCCTAATAATAATTGACTGTATTCCCTACAATAATCTCATTGGACTTAGGTGCTATCATCTTTAAAGATTACTGTAGCCAAACATTTTTCATTTTGGGGGAAAAAAAAAACCAATTTTGGAGAAAGAATGTATTTTAAATAGTAAGGAAATGTTATTGACGTGGTGAAAAATATTATTTTATTGAATAATGTGTGGTTAAAAATGAGTTTTGAAAGAATGTGTGCCAAACAGGGGCATAATATGAAATTTTGAACTTTTCACAGTTGTATCATTGGATTGCGATGTAACACTGTCCGAAATCAATAAAACCAAAGAAATTCGTTTTTTACACTAATAATGATACTTTTATCTAAATAAAATACAAGGCAGAAATATTAAGAAATAGAAAAAAGTAACTAACTGAATAAAAGAATTTTTCCTACTAGCAATGAATATATATAGTGAGCTGATCATGAAGTAAGTTAAAAATTATTTTCTTGGGTGTTTTATTTATTTAAATATTTTTCCTAAAGTTAGATTTGATCTAGATGATTAAGTATTTAAGTTGGATAAGTTAAGATATCTTGTTTTCCTTCTATTAAAGCTAGAATTAGGTTCAAGGTGTTGTGATTTTAAAAGAAATAACTTTTATTGTGCTAAATAAATAATCGACTATATAAAAAAAATTAAATCTCATTATTAACTGTGTGATTAGTGGCTTAGCGGTTAGCTGTCTAAATGCTATGATCAAAATAAAGCCCTTTCAAAAATAAATCATTAATACATTCCTAGGTACGCTTTTAAGTTGTATAAGGCAGAGGGAATGAAAGGACCTACAAGAAGCTAAAAAATCGTAGTGCACTAATGCTAGCGAGCTAACGCAACAACTTAACTCCTGTTTAGTTTAGATAAAAATCAGTTTTTTAGTAAATTTTAATAAAAGTTAATGAAATGTGTCATTAAAAAGTTGTGAATTTCATAAAATGTGTAGTTAAAATTACTTACTGATTAACTTAAATTTTAATCTAATTTTCTAGTTGAACAAAATAGGGGGCTTGGTGGTTTTTTTTTTTTTTTTTTGAGCACAAGGTTAAAAAAAGCGATTGATAATGCGTGTAGATTGGTAAATTTTGATTTCAGAATTACTGTAAATTTCAATATTAGCATGTTAGCTTTTGTTAACACTATTAAAAAACATGGCAACACCGACATGATTTTTTCCACCAACTAAAATACGTTGTTATTTCAAATAGATTTATGATCGAAAAATAATCGAAAAGGTCAAATCTGACGGGCTCTACGTATAATGACCACATATAGTAACAAGTCTTCATTTGTCTCAATTAGATGCGTTGCCGGGCTTTCAAGTAGAGGTTAGGGTTCAATCCATCCCTCCCTCTACCAACATTGCAAAATTGCTAAGCACGTCAATCCCAAAGGCTCTTTTTGCTTATGCAATTCTTGATGGATTTTATTTTGTGTCGAAAATTCCAACATCTTTTATTTTCCTTAGATAAATTATCGATTTCAACAACCATCCGTCGGTCAAAATTGATCATTTTCGACAGAAAAATAGGCTTCGCCGATGGATTTTTTTCATTAGCGAACCCCTACTTTTACTAGTAAAAAAAAATTGCGTAGAATGTATTTTGAAATAATAAATTGATAGAGATGTATGGTTAAAATGAAGGAAAAGTTTTTGGGTTACGTGTAATATTTTTTTTTTGAAAAATGTATTGTTAAAAAGAAAAGAAAAAAATGTATTTTGAAAAAAATAGGAATCAAACAGGTCTTATTAATGTGCCTTTTATACAATTATCTTAATATGGACATCGATTACAGTGATGTCATTTATTATAATCACTATAGTATTTAAAAAATATTTTTACTTTAATATGTAAGATTATAAATTTTTTTTTTAAATAATATATTCACTATAGTAATTTTGAAAATGAAAAAGAAATAATATGTAATACAATCTCAAAATTTATAATATTACGAAATAAAGGAATAGTTATACAGTAAAAAATGTTCAAATAATTATAAATTATTCATTGTTGTAAATGATAAGTTTATTAGTAAATGACAATTATATCCATGCAATTCTAGAAATTATTATCATTGCATCCATAATCTTTCTCGATAAATATGAGATTTTGATTTTCATTATAATACATATATTTCTATTGATTTCTATGGTTTTCTTTCTTTTTTTTTTTTTTTTATTTTATAACACGTTATCAGCACGATTATCTCAAAATCAAAGTGAATTCGTTAAAATGTAATATTTTTTATAAGTATAATCATAGATCATGTATATCGAAATTAATTTGGTGATGTGAACTTTTTTTATATACATGTTATACCGGAATCAATTTGTTTTATGCTGGTTCTCATCCTTTTGTTTCATATGCGGATTCCATTAATTTTTTTTTTCACGTATATCTTTTATATACATACAGCTCGATTCCAAAAAATAGAAAAAAAATAATGCTTTTTCACAAATTTGCAGTCTTTTTCACGATTTAGCAACAATCATTACTTCATACTTTTGTGTCGATTTTAAGATGGGCAGCAACCATTACTTGTGAATACCTCAAACAATTGCGTGAGTTCCAACTTCAAAGAGAAATTGATTGGTTTTGGCTTTTGTATTAATTTTTTGGTGACACTCTAGATTGTTCAGGCCTTCAATTTCCTATCAATAAGCAGAAAGTTTTTCCGATTGCCGCACGTTTCATTCTGCTGCCAAATTTCCATGTGTCATTCAAGGGAGTGTTGTGAATGATAATTGTATCCCTGCAACCCTAGAAATTATTATCATTGTATATCTAATCATTCGTTATAAATATGAGACTTTGGTTTTTATTATAATACAAACAAATTTATTGGTTTTTCTAGTTTTTTATTTTTTTCTCTCTAGATTATGACATTTATTATGCATTAGATTTGCAATAGTTTGGTTTCTCAATTTATTTTTGAAATCTCTAAGACACAATAGATTTTAATTAAATTAATTAAAAGTAAAACTAAAATTTTATTTTAAATAACGAGAGAAGATAAAAGTAGAATTCAAAAAACAAATTTATTGTTGACATGCAAAAAGTGTAGCTCAAATTGAATAGTCCAAGGAATGAAACTCAATTGAGAAATCCAGGACGAATGCCCAAATAGGACTATTAGTGAATGCAGTGGAGGCCCACGAATAAAGTAACATCATCGCCCAATCTTGCAACACGCCCAAAATCTGAGCGAAGAAGTGCTGACGATCGATCAAAGCAATAATCCCGTTCTAGCCCAAACCCTCTAGTCGCCCCAAGAACTGAACAAATCTAAGGTGTTATGGTTATCCAATACAACAATTATTGAAGCGGTTATTGAGCAACCTTATCACACCCTACAATCCAAGAATCCCGATTGTAGGCAGTTAAACGAAAATAGTAATGGCAACAGTTAGATACGACAGTTCCATGATAAGTCAGCAATCACAAAGAAAGTGGGTCGTTATAGAGCATCAGTAGTTTCCAATCAGTTTTTCACAAAAAAAACTATCAAGAGAGTATAAAAAGGAAAAGAAGATATAGAAGAAATGACCCCGAATCAAACACTCTCAACGGAGAATATGTAATTTCAATTTTTTAGTTTAATTTTAAAACACTTCTTTTAGTATTCGTGTGTTTGCGCTCCTTGGAGGCATTCTGTTTATTTCCAATTATACTCTTCATCAATAAAGCACCCATTTTTTGGACTTTGTCTCAAGAGGTTTGTTCCTTACACAATCGTCTGATTCCTTTTTTAATTGTTATCGATAACCCGCGCGAAACAATTATCAAACACTTAAAATTTACAACTTCTAATTATTAGAGCACATAAGTTAAACTCTAAAATCAATTCAAAAGAAAACTTATGCATAGAGAATTCATTTCCAACTATACTCGAACTTAGCTCTCGTTTGGTGCACATTTTGAGTCCAATAATTTATTTATTTTTGTTTGATATGATGAGGAATATGTGGTTGAAAAAGAAGGAAAAATTATTGATGTGATGAAAAATATTATTTTATTGAAGAATGTGTGATTGAAAATGAGTAGAAAAATGAGAATGAAAAAAATAATGTGGCTTAAATGGGGCTTAACCCATAAATTAATTTGTGGAAATTACATAAAAGCCTACTTTTGAAGATCCCATTTCATAAATCATATGTTATGTTTAACATTTCAAAAATCAGATATTTTATTAATTAATATATTATTATTAAATAAATATATTATTAAATTAATTTAATTTATAAAACAACCTACCTCCCTCTCCCACTCATTTCCCCTCAAACATTTCTTTCTCATCACTCTCAGCCTCTTCTGTCTCGTCGTCGGCGTGATTGTCGCCACCGCTCGACCAACACCAAAATCTCACTGCCGTCTTCGCCCACTGTCGACATGAGCGATCTAGACACCGCTTCAGATTTTTAGGGTGGTTTTCGAGTCGACCTGCCCTTTCGAAATCTGGCGCGATGAGCTTCGGTGCGGCGATAATGGTGGTGGGGATGTGTGCTATTGTGCGGTGGTGTTGGCGACGTAGTGGGTGTGTGGTGGGTTTGATTTTTGGGCTGTGATGGTGGGGATGATTTTTGGGCGCGATGGTGGTGGGCGTGTGTGCGTTGCTGGTTGGGGACGGTGGATCTAAAAATGGAAGCGGCGTTCACAGTTGATGGCTGCAATGGTTTGGGCGATCTAGTTTTTTAGCGTTGGTGGTGTCGTTTGCTGGTCGTAGTGCCTCTGGCTGTGTGCAGTGGTGGTGTGTGGGCGTGTCAATGGTTCTGGTCGGGTGGTTTTGGTGGTGTCGGGGTGTTAATTTGTTTTTTAGACAGCGGTGTTGCCTTCAGGCAGTGTTGGTTGTTTTGGCAGCAACTGTGGTGGTACAGGTGGCGGTCGACGTTGGTGGTGACGGTGTCGGTGTTAATAGTGGTTGTTCTGGAATTTCTTGTAGTTTTGTGTTTCTGAGTCTAATTAATTTGGTGGATTTCTTTTGGTTTTGAGTTTCTAATCTAATTTCTCCAATTAATTTGGTGGATTTCTGATTGTCGTAGTATTTGGGTGGTGGTGATGTTGGTCGTGGCGGCGATGGTAGTGGTCGTGACGATAGTGCAGAGGTGGTGGGTGTGGATCTGATAATTTTGGTTTTCTATGACTAAAAATATAATCTGTGACCTTAAAATCCAGTAACTTGTGACTAAAAAACCAACCATTTCGTTATCTGTGATCTAAAAATTATATAATCTGTGACCAAATAATTTGGAAATCTGCATTAATGTGATCTTCTGTGACTAAAAATATAATATATGACTTTAAAATTCGATAAGCCGTGACTAAAAATATAATTCGTGACCAACAATTTTGTTATCTGTGATCTAAAAATTATATAATCTGTGACCGTGAAAAAATCTGTGACCAACTAATTTGGAAGTTTGTGACCGTGTGACCTATAAATTTTGATATGTGATCAACTAATTTTAAAATCTGTGACCAACAAATTAATTGAGACCTACAAAATTTTTGAACTGTGACCCTAAAATAGTCGTCGGAATCGGAGCAGTCGCCGGAACGGTCATCGGAATATTCGTCGGAGCAGTCGCCAGAGAAAAGTGGTGATCGGAACGATCATCGGAATAGTCCCCGGAGCGGTAGGGGTGGTGGAGGTGGGGTGGATTAATTATATTATATTATAATTAAATATTAAATAAATTTATTTAATAATTTATTAATTCATAAATAAAAATTAAAAAAAAATCTAATTTTTGAAATTTGAAACTTATTTTCTTAATTTTGAAATGGCACATACTTAATATTTTAGAAATGAAATTTTCCCAATTAATTTTGGCTCAGCTTCTAGTGGGTGCGACAAGTCAAGTCTAATTAAATGGACGCCAATTGTTTAGGTCAATTCACAAGTTGTGCAATGAACACTCCTCAATTTGCAGATACAAACAGAGACAGACAAGACATATATTAAGAGGAAATTACGTGTGAAATGTTCACTTTCACATTATCATTTGTCAAAATGTTAAACGTTATTCAATTTCCTTATTACAAAAATTTAGACAAAAATGCCTTCATTATCAATTTCTAATTCCACGGTAGAGGCAAATTTTTTCACACAACTTCAAATTGTGTTGACCTAACTTGAGACATAACATATCCTACTTATTCCAAAAATGTACATATGTCAAACCATAATAAATGCTACTTTTCTCATGGAAAAAAACTAATTTTTACTTTTTATGTATTATTTTTAGTTTGGTTCTTTTTTGGTGGGTGGGCTTATGGGTTAATCGAACCCGACCCGAACTCCTTGTTTGCAGCTAATCTAAAAAGAAATAATGTCATGTGTACAGAAAAATGGTTCACAAGGGTCTTACAGGCCCTCACAACGGCGGGCCCCGCATGTATTTAAAAAAAAAAAAACTAATGCGAGCCCACTTGTGTTTTGCCTGGCAGGACTTGTACAGCAAGCAAGATTCTCTGAAAAAACAATGAATTATGCTTGGTGTACATAATTTTTTTACATAAGAGGTGCCCTTATGTACAAAAATTATGTAGGTCCAAAAACAATTTACCCACGGCGGACACAAGGGGGGCTGGGGTGGGCACGTGCCCCCCAACTTTGCTTTGCTTAGGCTTTTTTTTTTTTTTTTTTAAATTTCTATGTTTTGTTTCAATTTTCGAAATTCTTATAAAATGTAAAACGAAATCAAAACATTGCATTCTTAATATCATTCTGAAGTGCTCACAGTCTAGTTTTTTATGTCGTTAATGGCGTGTGAAACGACCAATCGTAGCAAATGTTACGACTTGTCAAAGTAGGCAGTTTAAAATTAGTATTTTGAGAATTTCGATAACATGCCAACTTTAAAAATTCTCCGACGATTGTACGGTAGTCGAATCTACAAATCTCTTATATCATTTCAAAGCTCGTTTCAAGAACTACATTGTAGGCATATTGAATAATTCAAATAGATATCGAAAATAGTTAAAGATGCGTCAAATGTACATCTTAAAAAGAGACGTCTAACTTGCATTTTTTTTAAAAATTTAATTATTTCATTAATATTAATTATTTTTTTGATACAAATTTCTCAATATAATTTGCATTATTTTATTAGGAAATTTATATAGGATATGACATCAAAAAATTTCGAAATTGCACTTTTCAAAAAAGTCATATTCCATGTAAAAGTGCCCCCCAACTTTAATTGTCTGCGTCCGCCCCTGAATTTACCCATGAAATACTTAACCCGCTCGACCATTTTTCGTACTAGACTCGTACGAACCAAATATTGAAATGAATCCAAACTTCTACCCCTCCCTATCATTCTCACTTGAAACCCTTCAGCACCTTCTTCACTATTCATCGGTTGCTACACCTCAATCGTCGGAATCGTTGTGCAGGTAGTCATCTCTGCATGTGGTGTGCATTTTGCCTATTGAACCGTGGTCAATTTATGCCTCAGTTGCCTCTTCTTCTCTCTCGATCAGATTTTCACTATTTTTCCTTAACTGTTTTTTCTCTGCATAAATGTATATTACTTCTTCCATGGCATATTTACATGTATTGTGGGATTTGGGTAGTATTGAAGTTTTTTACAAATGGGGAATTTGTTGGGAGAAGTGTTTTGGAACTCATGTGTTGAAGTGTTTTATATAGACGAAGGGTTCCCACTATTTACGTGTTGTTCATGGATTTTCAAAGCTTTTTGGGTTCTCAGATATGGGTTTGGATTTGATAATGAATCTAACAATTATCTGTCTGTGTCTCCTAGTCCTCCCCAGTCCCCATTGCGATATGAACTCGTTGGCTCCAAGCCTAGCATCTTCTTCCCTATTCTCCACCATTATTTCTTTATTTTCTTTGCTCTTTCTTTACTGCTCAAGAATGATTTGATGGGGGGTGGTGTTACATCTCAAATTTTTAGTCTAAAGTCAATGGTTGAATTGTCAAGGTCAAGGTCAATATAGACTTAATTGGAATAATTTATTTTTCTTGGGGCTTATGTTATATTAAAGATAATTGAGGGTTAAGGTGGTTTAAATTGGAAGTTGAGGACTTACTTATATTATCTTGGAAAGTGGGGGACTTCTTTTGCAATAATCATATAACTTAACCATTTTTAAAACCCAATTCCCACTTTCATCTTCCCAGCACGTAGAGAGGAGTGAAAAACCGAGAAAAGAGAAGGAAAAAAAAGGAAAAGAAGAAGGAAAAGGAAGGGAAAAAGAGGAAGAAAAAGAGGAAGGGAGGAGAAGAAGGTAAGGTGGTTATCAAACTTGACTTCGATTTTTATTTTAGCTATTTTCTTAGAAGTAGAGATATATTATGTTAATTTCTAGGGTTTTAATTGGGTTCGAAAATTTCAATTTTTAGGGGACAAATCATGATTTTTAGTTCAAGTTTCCTTGGTAGTTAGCTTCCATTCACATTTAAGGTAAAAAACTCTATTTTTGGGCAAACCCTAGATTTTCTATTGGATGCTTGAATAAGTATTGTTAGTGGGAATTGTAGTGGTGATGTAATACTTACAAGAAAGCATGATTTTATGGAAAAATATGCATGTTTAATTGGTTGGATGTTAATTATTAGTTGTTACTTGATTGAAGGAGATATTTGTAGTTAATCTTAGAATGAAGGTTATGTTGATTTATTGGGTATTAGTAAATGGACTAGAAAATGAAATTGGTCCCATTTGATTAAAGGAATAATTTGGGACATCTAGTCAAGTATCGAGAAATTTAGTTGTAGTATTATAACATTGCATTTTAGAGGTTTCTTAACTTGATAGTGGTTGAATTAGTTATCTTGTATGGTTTTTCAGGTGGTGACACAGAGATTGGAAAAGCCTACCGATCTTCTTAGACTAACTTATTTTGAGTTAGTGGAAAAGCTTATTTTTCAGAAATAAATAGTCACTGAATTTATATCGTATTAGAAAGTTAATTATTTTATATAACTGGTTTAAAAGCATGATTTTTCAGAATCAAATGGATTTTATATTCAATTCTTTTAAAGTTAAATTAAGTTCATTTGATCATTTCTCTAGCATGTTGTATCCATATGTTATATTTCAGTATATTTAAAGTTATTTTAAAATCACTAGAAAGTACCCAGGTGATTTTACCCCAGTCTACACTGATGTGAATGTGTTTCCACAGTGTATGACATCATATGGTTATTTTACTCGACCTGCACTGATGTGAATGTGTTTCCACAGTGTATGGTCAATTATGGTGATTTTACCCGCTCTGCACTATTGTGAATGTGTTTCCATATTGTATGACCAGATTATAGCTCTGCGCGCGTATGAACAGAATTACAGAATTTCAGAATCGAATAGATTTGCCATGTATATCGGTACTTATCGATACATGAGTAAGGTTATTCAGGGTATCTTTTGGTGTGATATTTCAGTATTTCTACAGCTTATTGGATTTTCAGTTATAGAATTCAGATTAGTCGGTTTTCAGTAAATAGCTTTCAGCTTATGGCATTGATCAGCAAAAGATTTCAGAGATTTTCATTTATACTAGATTGCTTACATACGTTATGCTTATAGTAAATTATTTAGAATGAAGAATAAAGGATTTTATGATGCAGTCATGTTTTAAGTTTTTTTTTTATTATTAAAAGTATTATTTGATTTCATATTTTCTTAAAATTTCAAAAGAGGAAGGATTTTCAGAAAATGTGTATAAATGAAAGGAAATATTCTTATTTATAATTATCCAATCACTGAATTGCAAGCTCACATATTTTTCAACTTCTTTTCTTATCAGATAGTAGCTGAGTTGAGCAGCATTGGAGCCTAGTTGTCTATCGTGTAGAGCCACATTTTGTCTATAATTGTATGACTCATTTTGTCAATTTACATGGAACATATTTTTGGGGTACATGCATTAGTTGTCAGGAAGTTAAGGTTGTAATTCCATGTATCCATGTCATGGGCTCATTGCATATTGAGTATTTTGAGACTTTTGAAGTAAAATGGTTGTAATTGTTGACTTTCTTACTTTGTTTTTGAATGGTTTGATTTTTGAGGGGCATGTGTACCCTATTTAAAAATATATGTTCTGGTTTGAGAAGTTTGATTATTTTTCAGGTGGTTTTGGTCTAAATTACAGGGGAAACTCTGTCAAAATTTTTATAAAAGTATATCACAGTTAGAACAAGTTATAGTCGCCTTGGTGGTAGGTCCGGAACTTAGTTGGTATCTATCATCGGCGCAGACACGTGTCAGGTCTATTAGGGTGATTTGGGAAGGGTCGTAACAGGTGGGGGGTGTTTATACTTGAGATTGTTGATAAGTCTTCTTTTTTTTTCTCTCTAAGTCAAAAATTAAGGAATTCTTGTTTATTAAACTTTCTGAAACATCTATCACTATAATTATTGTCTTCATTTAATTAAGGATAAAGTTGTTTGTACATCAGGTGTACGTACACCAGTCTCACATGAATAGTGTGCGCGAATATTTTATTGTGTGTGGAACCCCCCCTCCATGTGAGGGGGTGTAAAAGATTGTGTGAATGATTATGTACATGTAATATGATTGTTTAATTAATTTGTTAAATTAACTTGATTTGTTAATTAGTATAGTCGTTTTAATTTGATTTACTAGCTCTGTAGATCATCAAATTTGAGATTATGAGGTTCATGTTATTCCTCTTTAATTATGTTTTGACAAACAATATGGTAATATTGTCTTGGTTAGTTCAGATCTCTGTAACTATTAAAGTACATTTATTTTCCTATTTTTTGTTTTACAATTGATTTTGGACACTCCACCTTACGAATGATAATACAGCTGAATTTGGATGCTGAGAAACAACAAGTGAATTATAAGTCTAGTCTTGTATGGGGGATAGATGTGTAAATATAACATTCATGTTTAGGAGCTTAGTGTCTCTCAATCTTTTTCAATATTATAAGATTATGCTCTTTCATCTATAGCTTGTTGTTTTAAGTGTCAGCTGATTGAAGCTTGAAATAGACATAAAGATCATAGACCTTGTTCTTATATAAATATTACATCTTTGTTAGAAATAGTTAGAATTTTAAATCTTACATTTGTTCAATCTGCACACTATGCATTATGGGTACCCATTTGATTTGATAGCAAGCATTTTCAATGGTTAATGGGTTTCATATATCTTAGGACATTTTTTTTTTGTATTTATAGATGACTTCCTCACATAGATATAAAGAGCCCGTTTGGTGCACATTAAAATGAGAGAGTGTATTTTTTTGAAGTGACGTGATGGGGAATATATGGTTGAAAAAGAAGGAAAAGTTATTGATGTGATGTAAAATATTATTGTATTGAAGAATATGTGGTTAAAATGAGTAGAATAATGAGAATGAAAAAAATAATGTGGATCAAACAGGGGCAAAATTTCGAAGGAATAGCGCGTTCTTGCACAAATATCACATGTCTGCACGGGGTACCACACACTGCATGTCTAGTTGACGTTTCCATTGGTAATCCGTCGAATGATGTTGTTATTATTGCAGATCACCCTAATGTCAATGCTCCACCTCCATGCCAATCACAATCGTTGAGGGTGAAGATGCCTAGAGCTAGCGCAATGTCATTTTGTGTACCGTTCTTAGGTAGATTTTTGGTCGATATTAAAGTTTGATGATTCGATGTAAATTTGAAATCGAGGAAACATTACGATTTTGAGAAAAAACTCAAACCAATTAACGAACCGATAACATTTGAGATGAGATTGAAAAAAGAGTTAAAACCATCTCGTTGTTGAGGGCATGTAGATGTTTTCGTATATCGTCATTTTGTGAACACTTCAAATAAAAAACACATCATCGTTGGCATGATTTATGTTGAAGAAGTGGCGAAGTTAATGTACTCCTGTATATGATTTCGAATTGTCGTTGTTTTGAATTCAGTACATGACTATATAATGATGTTGCAATCATACTAATTTTATTCACCGCATTCTTCTTCAAATGACTAATAAATGTTGAAATAAATTGATAAAACAATGTACGAATGCAAAAGTATATTGTTTGGTTGAAGATTCTTTTATTATTCATAAATGACGAATATCATGTTATCATGAATTCACAAAACATTCAAGTGTGCTTGTCAGTCAACACTCGGTTCCTACACATTTGCTTTTGTGTCCGTATCCCCTGCATCGTCCGCATTTTAGCGTGCTCGTCGACCTTTCATGTCTTGTTCGTGTATCATTGCAAATCCTCATTGTTGGCTACATCAGCAGGAAGTACATTCATGTTCGAAACTTTAAATTTCAGATGGATCCAAAAATTTTATTTTATCAAGATTAAGCTTTTCGAATAATTTATTGACAAGTTTTTCATATCGAATGTCACTTCGAATAACATTTGATATTGTTCGGTTCCCAAATCATTTCCACTCGTCCTTCATGTTGACGAATGTACCACCGTGTGAGACAACGAATCTCATAACATCTTACATATTTGCATGTCATAAACGCAAATAAGATTAGATAACACGAACCTAAAACAAACATGCTACCCACAAGTAATATGGTCAAATTAAATACAAAATTTTCCACAACTTCGCTAAATTTGTAACATAGTTCTCAATGAAACAATGTCAAGAATTATATTTAAAGTGTCATTTTCGAGATTTATATAATGACGATAATGATATATTGGTTAGACACTTCACCATATGTATTTATCATCTTCTTCAACATCAACCACCATAATTGAAAAGAATTCATTTCACCATTAATGACATTGTCAATACATAACTACCATTGCAAATTTATCTATCAAAGTTATTTAAGTAAGTTGTGACACCATGTTTGAGGAGTACAAAACAATAAATATGAATTTGATTTTAAAATACCCCAATAATCTTATAACAAATTTCTATTAATTGTTTGAAAAATCTAGTTCATTTAAATCATATATATAACAACTATTAAATACAACTTATCAACAAAAATAAGATTTAGAAGAAAATTTACCTATTATCAAAAATTGTTGATGAGATTAAATTTCTTGAAATAAAATTATATGATTTTCTTATGAAAAAAAATATGTAGTTAATTTTTTAGTGTTAATGGCTTTTCTATTTCATCTTCTTTATTTCTTCTCAAAATAAATGGTCATTACTTAGCCCCTTGTTTGACCTATATTAAAATTTTCATTCTCATTCTTCTACTCATTTTCAACTACACATTTTTCGATAAAATAATCTTTTCCATCATATCAATAACTATTCTTTCTTTTTCAACCACACATTCTCCTTCAATCTACTATTAAGATAATGAAATGAATACTTTAGGTATTACCTTACATTAATGTAGCTTCTCGTGGAAGCTACTTCATTTTCTAGAAATTTGTGTCAAATTGGGAAAAAAATTATTTCATTTTTCATTAAGGGTATAAAAACAATTCGATACCAAATTTGGCCATTTTTGTAAGATTTATTAGAATTAGACACTTTTCAATTGACAAATATGTAATTGGCCATTTTTTTAAATTCCCTATATATCAATGAGAAGCTAACATTAGAAAACATATATTTTTTCACTCAGCTTGTTCGGGTTCTAATATTTTTGTCCAAAATGTATTTTGGAATAATATTTTCATGGAAAATGTATGATTAAAAAATAAGGAAAAGTTTTGAGTTGCATATGCAATATTATTTTATTGAAAAATGTGTGATTAAAAATAAGTGAAAGAAAAATGTATTTTAAAAATAATAGTATTAATCTGATGTTTACTGTTTTTCTTTCTTTTTATAGGTTTATCTCTCTGTTGGTTAGGTGGGCTTTCATTCTTCTTCAATGAATTGATTTGTCGGGTTTTGGATTGGAAGTATCAGTCTTTGTCCGAAGAAATGCAAATATTTCGATTTGGTATTATGTTAAGATTCACATGGGTGGGGTTGCCATGTGATTGGCTTTAAAAATTATGGTTATAAATTATTTTCTCCTGAATTTTTTAATTTACTTACTTTTTTTTAGCTAGTATTGTTAACAAATTCAGAAATAAGAATGGAATTATTTATAGATATTTATGTAGATGACAAGTGCCCTTTGTTCGAATCTCTAATTATCTATATATAAAATTCATACAAAGAATATATAAAACGATTGGAGTACATTTACCTTATAGTCAATAATTGTTTTATTTGACTTTTAAGTTTCTAAAAAAATTAAATTTGAACGAGTCCTACATGTAGAGTTCCAGTTTTGAGATTTGCTGCTATTCCTTAGTTCTCTCCATTTTTGTTGCACCAAAATGGTCTGTGCTTGGTTGATCGCTTCTTCAACTTTTTCATTCTATTTTTGCGTCTAGATCCGTGATGAGAGCTTTAATTCTTCTGTTTGAGTTCTTATCCAATAAGATGATTTCTCTGAGGGCGGCTTGCAACAACTCGAAATGATCAGATGATGTAACAAGATTAACTTCCTATGTTGTTGAGATTCTAAAATAACGTATGTCAAAAATATCCGTATATTATGACATTGCTTGGTAGGGATTAAAATTAGCCTTGATCTCTAATTTTTTTCAAAAAAATTTTCTCTATCTTCTTTTCAATCATACATTTTTCAATAAAATAATATTATACACAATCCAAAATTTTTTCCTTCATTTTAAACCATACATTTTCCATCAATCTACTATTTCAAAATGCATTCTACACAAAAAATGTGGCTCAAACAAACCCTATATTTTTAATTAAATTAAAGTTAATAATTAACTTTAACTACATATTTCATAGGATCTACAAATTTTCAACCTTATATTTTATTTTTTTAACAAAATTTATTAAAAATCTAATTTTAATCCACACCAAACAGGGCTATGTCTCATGATGCTTCTGGCGAGAAAAATTATTTTATTTCTTTAGTTATAAAAGTAACATAATATCTAATCAAGACCAACTGTTCCACATACCCTCCCAAGAAAGAGGGGAAAAAAGTGAATAGTTGTCTACAATAATATTTTGTAGTGCTTTCAAATGCTTATAAAAGTTGTTGATCTAAAGGAATATATGAATATTAAGTTATGGGTTCTGTAAAGTGTGGATAAAAAATATGTTTGTCAAAACTTAAATTATACAATTTTAATTATAATTTAAACTTTGCCAAATATACACTAAATAATAGCTTATATGGTCCGTCTCTAAATTCAAGTAAATATAATAATTAAAATTCTGCTATTTGTACATCAGAGCTGACACGATCAATAAAAAAATTGTGATCCCCCTATTGTGTGTGGGTGGGTGGGTGGGTGGGTGGGAGGGGTGTCTATACACTCCGATGTACATATAGCAAAATCCTAATTTTTTTTTTTTTTGTTAAATCACGTCCAATAATGTCTAATTTACACTCTTTCGCAACACACATGTATAATCATTATAGTTTATCGCAATCAACACTTCAAAGTTTATTCCATGTAACATGATTCTAAAAACTAAGGGTTCGTATGGTTTGTATTTCAATTTTGAGTTTCAAGTTCATTTATAGTTTTATTTTTAGAGTCTAATTTAATATTGCTAAAAATGCATTTGATTTGACATTTTAAAAAACTATTCCTCCAAACAGAAAATTAAAAAAAAATGTTCGATTTGAAATTTTGAAAAATTGCTTTATAATATTTTATTCCATAAAAATTATATATATATATATATATATATATATATATAGAGAGAGAGAGAGAGAGAGAGAGAGAGAGAGAGAGAGAGAGAGAGAGAGAGAGAGAGAGAGAGAGAGAGAGAATTTTTATATAAATGATCACTTAGAGTTTGAGCTATTTTTATATTTTAACAATGTTTTTTTTTTTCATTTTTAGATAATCTTTTTTTTTTTCATTTTTGTATATTTTAGAATTTATCAAATTTTTATTTCTTTGAATTTATTTGTTTTAGAATTTTATTTTTTTTGAAATTTAATAATTTCATATTTTTGTTTTGTATAATTTTTAATTTAAAACTTTTGTTTAAGCTTGTTCTCAATGTTTTGAGTATTTTCAGAATTTTCATTAAAACACTCAAAAATGTGTATTGAGTTTTATGTTATAAGTTTAATTTTGTTTTCGAAAATGTATTTTCAAAAATAATAGGCCAAACAAATTTTGGGTGTTCTGTAAAAATGACGACGACTTGAAAACAACAAACTAAATGCATCATAATTAAATGACCCCAGTAGTCATGTGAATTACAAGGAACTTTAATCTTATCCATAGTCTTAAAAGCACGATTAAGTTGAAAATAATTCATAAATTATATGAAGATACATTCTGAGCAATCATGTTATATATACATTAAGTTTGACAATTTTTTTGACATCATGTGAATTGACAAATTTTTATGAGTCATGCTATGTGTACATAGGTGTACACATAAACGTTGACATAATGTGAGAGGGGTGAGACCCATGCTACAGTAGCGTAGGCCCCACCCCACTCACATTATGTCAACCTCTATGTATACACCTATGTAAACATAGATTAATCCAATTTTTATACATTGATTCAATCATTGGCCAGGATTTCAATACATTGGAGGACTGTCAACACTATTTGTTAGAGAAAATAACAGTAAAGTGCAGAAAAACTTATCATCAGATCGAGTCTCGTGACAACACGATGTCCTAAAGAGAAATTACCCATCGGTAACTACTGCGACTTCTGTGGACAATCACCTCTAGGATACAACGATCATATAAACCAATTGTGCAGCAATCACAAAAGGTTTTCAGAACTCTCAAGTGTACTCCAAAAATGTGTAAAATTAAGAACAATATTTTTACTGTACTATATAGAAATATGTAATCTCGTTTTTCTTGTATTTTTCTAATACCCAAAAGTGTGTTTATATAGGCAGAAAGAGATGTAACTTCTTCCACCATGATCTAACATTAAGTTGCAGATATAATGGCAATGGTAATGGGTATTAATACTGGGCAGTTAAAACAGTCATATTCTACTGGCTAGTTGACCCATTAAATAATTCCGAAAGTGATTAAAAAAATAATAATAATTTTATTAGAATCAATAAGGCCCCAAGGCCCAATCAAAGACTTTTTAATATAGTGCGTGAGGCGTGGCTCGAACACCTGACCTCCTAGTTCCACACAAATTTCACACTTTTCACCAGTTGGGCACTTCATCTTAATTAGTTATTTCTTTCACATATTATATTTATTGTATAAATATATAACACTATTATCAATGGGCAGTGTACAATAGACATAAGAAACATATTATGTGTACAACTCATGGTGTACACAAAGCTTTACACCCTTCTCACATAGAGGGGCCCACGAATATTTTATTGTGTGTGGGCCCCCCTCCATGTGAGGGGGGTGTAAATCCGTGTGTACACCATTGTGTACACGTAACATCCCCTAGGCACAATTCTATTCTTAAGACAATTATATTGTCAGGGCCAACAAAAGATATGAATAAAATAGTTTCATTCTATGTTTTTTCGGAGGAAAGCATTGAATACAAACTATAAATAAATAAATCTGATTTTCATGAACTTTAAATTTTTAGTTTAGCTGGTTCCATGTGATTACGTGATAGCGAAACACAAAAATTTCGAGTTCAAGTTTCAAGAAATAAACCCAATATTTACATGAGAAAACATGCTTGAAATCAGGGGCGGAGGGGAGGGGGGTCCTGGGGGGGTCCAGGACCCCCCTAACTTTTTGAAAAAAATAAATTTTTATTTTTATTTTTATTTTTTGGCCTCAAAATTTTTTTTTTAATCTCCTAATCCAGCCCATTCAGTTGTTTGTGAAGTTGTATTGTTTATCAATTATGAGTGAAAGAGTTTCCTCAATCCTCAGGCTCAGTGATGGAGAAGTATTTCAAAAGATTAGTAGTTTCTTTTATATGTTTCTTGATTTTTTTGGGAAGTCTTCGTACATTAATTTATATTCATTTGTTTCATTTCTCCATCACAAAGTACCAACTTTCCTCATTTTAACAGATAATGTTTCAAAAAAAATTTTCGGGGGCGCTGCCCCCGAACCCCCGTGAGCCCCCGCCCCTTCAACTCCGGGACCCCCCTAGTTAGAAGGGCTAGCTCCGCCCCTGCTTGAAATATATTAATAATATTTATCCCCTATCTGATGTTAACGTAGCTAAAATCAATTTTTTATTAAATTTTGATAAAAAATCATAAAATGTGTGATTGAAAATTTTATAAAGTTGTGATTTCATGGAATGTGCTGTTAAAATTAATTATTGAATTTAACTTAAATTTTTATCAACTTCTTAAGCTACACCAAACAATGGCTTAGTCTTTAACAGTCCAGTTTTGCTTTATTTGGTTAAGGATAAAGTCTAATGAAGTAAGCCTTGACTTGAGTATTATTTCTTAAAGATATGGGTTTCATATGAACGTGCATGGCATGATTGAAGACTTAACTAAGCAAATTATAAATGGGACCACACTACACTGGCAGGCACGTCACCCGCTGTTTGAACGAATTAAGCCAAATGTACAGGGGTAGGGGTTCACATGTACAGGGGTAAAACCCCTACGAATAATGCTAGATGTACATAACCATTCACATAATGTTTCACATAATACTGACGTTACAATCATCCACTTGTTGATATGTAAGTGTGAAATTTGAATTAATAGTTGAATCACATGCCACATCTAATTATGTGAATGGTTATATACATGTAGCATTACTCAATCCCTACACCCTCTCACATGAGGTACGCTGGACCCACCTCAATAAACAAGGAAAAAAAAAATTACCAACCCCCCTATCTGTGTTATCGGTGGGGGGTTCTTCACCCTTTACATGAAGTATGTTGTGTTTGAACAGAGCTACCTGGCTCTGTTCTAGCTCTGTTCAAATATCATTATTCTTGTAAATGATGTGTGTCAGATTGGGCAAGTAGCATTCTTTGAATGAGAATTAATTAATGAATTAATCAAATAAAATTAAGGATTTTAAATAATCATATATTTGTCAACACTTGATAACAAATGACATGGATAGGCTAGCTGGAATTTTAAGATGTCGGCCGCTTGCGGTGGTTCCGGCCGACAAATTAATTGACAATCAAAGATGTCTTGTTCTATTCAGGTGGGAGCATGCACCAAATAATTATCACGCATTCTCTTATGTTTTGTGTTCATGGAGCAAAGTTCAGTAACACCATCTTGCATCTCCAGTTAAGATTAAAGTTTTCACTGAAAAGTATATTAAGGGGTTGCTTAATAAAGATTTTGATAAAAAAATATTTAGAAATTTTAATAAAAATGGATGCAATGTGTGACCGGAAAGTTGATAAAAATTGTGGATTTCATCAAAAGTGAGGTTAATATTAATTGTTGAATTTTATCTCAATTTTTAGCAACTTTTTAAAGCTTTTCCAAACAAAGTGCTCAATATGACATAGATTTAGCCCATGTTTGTACTTCGTTATTCCACATGGTAATAAGCGGAATAGTAATTTTATGGAGAATGTATGTATAAAAAAAAGAAGGAAAGATTTTAAATTTATAGGTAATATTATTTTATTTGAGAATGTGTGGATAAAACGATGGAAAAAAATGAATTTTAATTTAATGGGGGAAGTCCTTGTTTGAGCTTCATTAAAATTAAATTATTGGAAAATGTATTTTAAAATAGTTTTTTTTTTTTTTTTTTCTGAGAATATGTGATTAAAAAATAGAGTAATACTTATTAGCCCCCCTGGAATTGTAAGCATTGGAGTTGTAACCCCAGTCTTTGTGATGTTAAGTAATAGACTAAATGAAATGTGGAATTAAATGATTCATTTAATTGTGCTTATCAATTGAGATTTTAAGGGATTTTAATGAAATTCATTAAAATTTAGGTGTCCCCAATTGAAATTTTAATGAAATCCTTCAAAATTTAGGTATCCTCGATAACTGATAGATTTATAAAGATTTTATTAATTGGTGGATTTTAAAAGATTTGGATGGATTTCAAGCTTAAAAATACATATAACCAAATCTTTTGAAATTTCACTATATTTAATAAAATTCTTATGAAATTTGTGAAAATTTATTCAAATTCACAAAATTCATTAGGATTTATAATCTTTTAAAATTCATCAAAATTTTAGTTGAGGATTCCCCCGTTATTTGATTTGTAATTAGCATCAATAGTCATTGCTACCTTTTGTAGTCGTCTGAATCTCCTAGAAAAAGGCAACCTCTTGTACATTTTATACACACCTCAAAATATACAAATATTTTTGTACTTTTCTCTTTTACTTTTCATAGCATATCAGTACCTTTAATCGATTTCATGCTCTTCCTGATTAATTTGGTGGAAAGAACATCATTGACCTCCATTTGCTCTGATTCGGTTTACATCATTCATTTATGACTTCCACTAATGATGTTAATAATACTCGTCCTATTGATATTGTTTTGGATGGCACCAACTACAATATTTGGGCCCAGCTGATGTCAATCTTTTGTAGTGTTTTTTTTTACTGGTGATAAAATAGAGCCAACAAAAACTGAGAAGAAATTTGTGGACGAGTTTGATGAGCGTTTTGAAAGACTGATCCATCTTTTCCCGATGATAAATCTGCTGAACTCCTCTCAAAGTATCGGGATCATCGATGTTTCATCTATTTTATGATACATATTCGAGATGTTTTTAAGAATACTAGAACATCGATGCTTCATCACTCTCCACTAACAACTCTTGATGTTGCTCTTACTGAGTTCATTTCCGAGGAGACACAATATGGTTGTTTTCTTTACTGGTAGTTCTTCTATTCATTGTGACAATATTAGTGTCCACAATGATTTTTTCATGAGCGCACGAAACATATCGAGATAGATTGTTATTTTATTCATCATCATATTAGGCGAGATACCCTTCGATTATATCATGTTGCTTTTGCTGATTATCTTGCTGACGTCTTTACAAAGGCTCATCCTCTTGTCGTTATCGTGATTTAGTTTACAAACTCTAAGTTAGCATCTTCGCTCCCATCTTAAGTTTGGGGTTGGGGGAGAGGGGTCAATATATATATATATATATATTAGTAGATTCCTAATTTATGAATATCTTTCTAAATCATGATTGATTGATATTTTGTCTAATTAGCCTTAATTAGCAGTATTACCTTTTGTGGTCGCCTCCTTCTCCTTCTCCTTCTCCTTTAATAATAATAATAAATTAATAATTTATTATTATTATTATTTTTAGTGGATTGTAAGCGCGTTACAGTAATAATATTGCAAATGTAAAAGATAATTAAAAAAATTAAACAAAATAGTATTTTGAGAATAAAAGAGATTAAAATTTAGTTAGAAATTAATAATTTTTTAAACATATATATATATATATATATATATATATATATATATATATATATATATATATATATATATATTTGTGAATTGTTCCCATTTATTTGGACTCAGGGCATGTTCGACCTATCCGACCCATGTACAATACGGGTTTTTGTGGACCTGTGCATTTTCTACATGAAGTCAACAAAAAAATATGACTTTGCCAATTCAAAGCATTTTGATTTACCCAAATTTATCAAGAGGAGGAGATTAGTTGGTAAAGTGCCTCAAAGTCGCATTAACTCTAGAAATATTTGGCATTGATTTAGATACCAAATAAAAAAATTAAATGGCCTCAAATTAGTCAAGATCATATGCTCTCTCTCTCTTTGACTACAACTCAATCAAGATGATTTTGATAATACTACAAGTCAAAAATAATAATATCTTTTAAATTTTTTTAGTTTTTAAAGACTTAATTTGGGTTCAGGTAATTTAATATCAAATACAATGAAAATTAATTAATATCTCAATTTTAGCTTGCATATGAATAGATAAAAGATTTTCCATATTTAGTTAAAGCAATTTTAAAAATTCATTATTTATTTCTAATAAATGTGAAAGTCGTTTTTAATGTGTTGGGATGAACATTATAAATACAGAGCGATGGGAAATTTTTTCGATATTCATTTTCAACTCTATCCCATTCTCGTTACCACGTACCAATCATGCTCATAGGATTTTAAAACTTTTAATTGCACGAACGTTTACCATATCCCTCTAATAATAGTAGTGTTGATAATATGAATCAACAATATATGAAGGTGACACAACGCAAAACAAGAAATTCAAGCGAAAACTTTTAGAACACAAATCTGAAATCCTCCAAAGAACGAAAGATAAAAATCAAGAAGTTTTATTAATTTTCAAGATGCTCAAAAATAAAGAATTAACGCTTTATTTATAAGGGTTTAAACGAAATCATAGCCTAAAGAAACTAAAATTATAAAGAATTCGAATTAAACTAAATGACAAAAATAATAGTTAAACTTAAAAATTAGTTTTCGAGTCCTAAACGAACTCAGATGACTAAAATCCAACGCCAAATCTAGTCTCAAATGCTAAATATGCAATTTACTGTTTTTCTCTTTTCGATCCAATCGTTCCTCAATCTACATGATAATCTGTTCTACATCAGAAAGCAATTGATGAATCTTATTGATCATTGCATCAATATGGCCTATTTGGCATGACATGAGAAGTTAAAAAGAAGTTTTGAGATTCAAAAGTTACTTTTAGATCCGTTTAGTTAATTTTATAGAAGTGTTTTTTCTTCTATTCCTCTAAAAGCTCTTTCGCAATAGAAATTTTTTTTAGAAATTAGTTTTCAAACACAATTAAGGGGGATTCCTCAAGCAACTGTCATACAAAGAGCAAAAGTCTTACCATACAAGCTCTATATAGTTTTGCAGATTCATGAAGATGTCAAATAGTATTAGGAGACGAAACCTGCTGTGTGTACTTCTACATTCTGCCAGACTACGCTTTGCAGTTTTTTATTCGAAAAAAAAAAAAGCAGACCTACCAGATGCTGGCACATCAGCATCCGGTGAAATTCTGGCCGCTCTACTCCTGCAGAGAAATCCTTAGGAGACTAGTAAATCTAGTTCAAATACAATATGATCGGTACAAGATAAGCTATAATAAAATAAATAATAATCCTAGTTCAATACAATCACGATTGTACGAGATAAACTCTAATAATCTTACTCGA
This sequence comes from Fraxinus americana, assembly GCA_035079005.1. NCBI lineage: Eukaryota > Viridiplantae > Streptophyta > Magnoliopsida > Lamiales > Oleaceae > Fraxinus > Fraxinus americana. The sequence goes on along the minus strand of CM068711.1, from coordinate 30,313,983 downwards.
ATTAGGATTGTACAAGATGAAGATACATACAGATGTGATAGTATTAGGAGACTAGTAAATCAAGTCTAGTGCAATTTGAACTGTCCAAGATAAACTATAATATAATAAATAATAATCCTAGTTCAATACAATCATGATTGTACATGATAAACTCTAATAATCTTAGTGGAATTAAGGTTGTACAAGATAAATGGTAATTATTATATGATTATGTCATTACTATTGATCAACACGATATAATAATGAGCAAAAGTATAATTTCTTCTTTACTATTTATTTAGTGAAGTAATAAGTATACTAGAGTATGCAACTCTTCACCTACATTCCTTTGACATAAACTAGGATTTTTAATCTCAAAATCTGATTCAATAAAAATTTGTCTCCTGGAGAGTGTGAAAACAGAAATGAGATGAGCGTGCAGTCACGACATTGACAAAGAATTGCACGTTGGTGGTTCCCACTGTGAATAGAAAACCTATCCAACTCTCCCTTTCATTCTATGACTCTTCAACCTTTACTACTTCCTTATATTTCTACACAATCCCATTACTTGCGAAACCAAATTTCCATTTGAAAAACATTCGCTTCGTTAATCAATCATAATAGAGATTCATATGAGGACTTTGTGCCCCAATTTGGATAGAGAAGATGGGCTGGATACGGTGCTTGAGGTGCCGATCCCTGAAGAGATGTTTGGTTCTAACAAAAATGGATCTTGGCTAAACGTGAAATCTTGGATGAGATCGCATACTGAAAGGGCACCACCAGTTTCTTCTGTATTTGGAGGGCGAAGCACTGAGATCCAGTTCTTGCTTGGTGTTATTGGAGCCCCTTTAATCCCTCTTCCAGTCCGTTGTGATCAAACTCTCATTAACGATAATATTAAGGATCATCCCATCGTAAGTCATGACGCCTTTAAATCCTTAAATCCTCTTAATTTTAATTCTAGTTTGTGATAAAAGTTAAGCCTTGTTATTTGAAAAAGGTTGGTTTTTCATTTATTTCAATTGTATTTGTTTCAATAGGCACAATTCCATGTTATTCTGAAGTTTTTGTTATTGATTTTGGGTTTTTCATGAGAAATATTGCAAACCAAGTTTATGATGAATAACTTATTGATATGCAGGAGGCTTCAATGGCGAAATATATCGTGCAACAGTACATAGCAGCTGCAGGAGGAGAACACGCATTGAATTCAATTCATAGCATGTATGCAATGGGGAAGATGAAGATGGGTGCATCAGAAATTTTAGCTGGAGAGGATTTGAGTTTGAGCAATAGTAAGGCTATGAAAATTAAAAATCTGAAACATGGGCCTGGAGAGATAGGGGGATTTGTATTGTGGCACAAGAGGCCAGACTTGTGGAGTTTGGAATTGGTGGTTTCTGGATGTAAAATCAGTGCTGGTAGTGATGGTAAGGTGGCTTGGAGACAAACTCCATGGCATCACTCCCACGCATCCCGAGGTCCACCTAGGCCGTTACGTCGATCTTTGCAGGTAATCTCTTTCAGTCTTTGTTTGATTCAATCAAGAATGAGATTCAGAAATAAACAGTTTTTTATGTTAACCACCTCATCGAAAAGCTCAAGGGCAACGTGTCCAATGGTTTTCGAGATTCTTTTAGACTTTTGAAAGGAGGAATGCCAGCCTGAGCACTATGTTAATAGTAGTTTGTCAAAGTGGTTGTTGATTATATTTGACTAAGAGAAAAGTAGGCATAAACATAATCTCATGACCTTAAAAAGTCATAAGTTTGTCCACCTTCTAGCTGGTCCACTCCCATGTGGCCCCAGCTTACCCTTGTTCTCTTTTTACCTAATCAGAAGTTTCACTTAGTTATTCAGGTGCAAAAGTATGCATATTAGCCTCCAAATTTCAAGTACTTAGTCAATTAGTCAAGATAGATGTGGTTTTAAAGCTTGTCATTATGTAAAATCTGCGCTAAAAAGTCATCTTTTGGACCACCTCTCTGACTAAACTCACAATTATAATCACAGCTAAGAAGCCAATAATTTTTTACACGGTCTTATTATCTGAGGCTTAACATTTTGTCACGGGAACCATAAAGTCTACTATGTCCATGTTCAGTACATTCACAGTTGCAAGTTTCACTAATCGCTAACGATTAATCATGTCTACAGGGACTTGACCCGAGGTCGACTGCCAATCTATTCTCCAAGTCAATCTGTATTGGTGAGAAGACTATCAGCGATGAAGACTGCTTTGTATTAAAGCTCGAAGCAGAGCCATCTACCTTGAAAGCAAGAAGCAGCTCAAATGTCGAGATAATCAGACACACTATTTGGGGATGTTTCAGCCAAAGAACAGGCCTTCTCGTCCAGTTAGAAGACTCTCACCTCCTACGAATAAAGGTTCCCGAAAATAACGATGTATTTTGGGAGACGACAATGGAGTCACTGATACAAGATTACAGAACAATTGACGGTGTTAACATTGCACATGCTGGCAGGACTACTGTTTCATTATTTAGGTTTGGCGAAAATTCTGAAAGCCATAACCGGACAAGAATGGAAGAGGTTTGGAGTATTGAAGAAGTCGACTTCAACATTAAGGGATTGTCAATGGAGTGTTTCTTGCCTCCGGCTGATTTGAAAAAGGAGGACGAAGGTTGCGGTGTCGTTACGGGTTGTGATTTAACCCGAAATGAGCCGCTCAAGATCTTATTGAATTCTTCTAGGGTTAGTAGTACTCCTAAAGGTGCCAAAAAAGTGGTAGCTATTGATGAGGAAGATTTGGAAATGTTTGGAACTGATGAAGAGTTGTAAATCTAGCTTATTTAATCTGTGGTAAACTTGTACATATAGAACCACTGCACTTCCATGTGTATACACAAAAAAAAAATCCTTTTTAGTTAATCAAGAAGTTTTCCTATTTCAACTTCCGTATCAATTTACTAAGGCAATTATCTGACTGGCATAAAACTGGTTATTTTGAAAGTTAAGGTTAGGAAGGGATTATGGAAGTTTTGAAATGAATGCAACGATTATTTTGTGTGTTCCGCATACTATTCTCTTCTAATTGACTTATTGCGTAATGAGGAGGTCTTTCACGATTCCCATTGCAAGGTGTGAGATTTGAATTCAACATCTAAAGTATGGGCTTTTGGTATGTGATTTATATAAACTTAGACTCCTCAATTTCAACGGTTAGCTTTTGAGGTATTGGTCTCTCAATATCTATACTCTCCATTTAGCTGGGGCTGTTGAAATTCGAAAATCACTCAGCTGGAGCATTGGCACGAAGCAGACCATGTGGACTCCATGACAAAGCAGCAACAAAATAATAGTCTAGAAGAAAATAGTTAGAATTTGGTTATTGTAGAGCTTGGATTTATTCTGTTTTTACGGCTACATTCTCTGTGAGAATTAGTTAGAGATAAATTCTTTTATTTCTGTATTTATAGACCTCCATTATACATTGTAAACACACATTAAATGAATAAAATCATTCCATTTCCTCAATTCATTGGTATTAGAGCATACATCATCTCTCAGTTGCAATCGAGCAACAGGATGGTGATACAGGTGTAATAGTATTTGTCCGAGACTAGTCATGGGTAAGTGCAAAGCTAGTCTCACGTGGACATCGGGATCACGAAGCCTGATGGATTGTCATGGTTCCCATTACAAGGTATGAGACTTAAATTCTACATCGAAAGTATGGACTTTCGGTGTATGAATTATAAACTTAGGCTCTCCAACTTCAATAGTTTGTTTTTTGAGGTATAACTCTTTCAGGAACTATTTAGGATCCTCAATAATTTTTGAGTTATGCTACATGTACTGAATTTTGTACCAAATCTTTTACACTCCAATCACGTTAGGAGGTGGGGATTACAAGCCGGAATTTTTAAATACACATGGAGCCCGCACGCATTGTGAGAGGGGGGACACCATCCGGTACCCTCCATTCGGTACAAAGAGACTAATTCATAATTTATTTATCATTTATCTCTGCTACCATTGAATTTTGTATTACCTGAATCTCCAAACAGTCAACACTGGAAGTTTAGTCGAAATCTTCAAATTTTAGGAGTTTTGTTCAGGCAACTTAATGAAATTATGTTGAATTTTTTTGTAAGTCCAAAAACAACTTGCACCAGAATTTGTAATTAAGATGTTTGTAGTCATCAAACTTGATTTCTTAAGACAATCATTGCAATTTTCCTAATTAATAGACGTCTTTCATTATATCGCCCAAGATATCCATGATATTTGGCACTTTTTATATAGTATAATATAATTAACTAATTGGGATGTACGTATAATTTTTGAAAAATGAGTTGAGTGGCCATTTTTGAACAATTCAACTGTTGTGGTTTCGTGACCCTTCAATATTTTGAGGAGACAGGAGCGATGATCTCAAAGGACTCTTAGTAACGATAGTCTTGAAGTTATTATGTTGATAAGAATGTATAGATCGAAAGTGGATCAGAATTAGAGATAATAATATGAAAGACAAAATGGACAATTTGAGCTACCAACTTTGGATGCTTATAAATTTTGGAAAAATTGGGAATTGCATATGAAATATATTATATTTTCATTAATACAATTAAAAATTTAAAATACAGAAACTACTATATTTTCTATTAAAAAAAAATACCAGAACTACTGGCAACCAAACTTTCCTCATATACCATAAAGTAACTGACATTTTCTTTCTTGAATGGGCTGAAGAATTGGAGATCATTTAATTGCCTCCTGCCATTACGGGAATTCAAATTGAGATGGAAATCGACTTCATACAACTTTGAATCGATGATATTTCATAAAGCTTACTACCACCTGTCATATTTGGGAAATTCCGATCAAATTTTTTTTCCACAATCTACCAATAACAGACGCTATTATTCGTTGTATATAAAGATTTTATATTTTGACCATGACATTACAGATTTTCGAATGTATATTTCATCTGCCGCTTGTTCTGGTCATCGTTTTTTCTAGGAGTTGGGAAATTCATGCAAAATGTGGAATGGAGTCCTAGCGTAGTGTGACAGGTTCCAGTTCTAATGAATTTCATTTTATGGGATTAATCCTTGGGTTTCTTGTATCATCCCTTCCAGTAGTTCATAATAACAGGAACATATTTAACACTAAGGGGAGGAAATTCTAGAAACTGGTTCTTCTATTCAAGCAGATAAACACACGCAATCATTTTTCAAATATAGTAATAATGGAAGTGCAATACTCGGGGAAAAAATGGAAGTATGCTCAAATCCTCACCAAGAAAAGAAAATTCATAACTTTCATAAAAATTGTCACAGAATTGAATTGAGAATGTAAGTTATAATTTTGCACCTGCCAGATCATGAACTAATAGTAAATCCATCCAATTGTTGAACTTCCGTTTCAGGAATGGAATAGGATCAAGAAAAAAAAAAGCATTACACTTGGATAGAAGAGATTCTACATATACGAAGAAAAAGGTATTCAGAGACCAAATAAATTCGAAATTTATGACATAGATATTGTTTTCTTTCCGGGAAATAGATTAGCTAATCTAGGTTTAAGCTGCCAGATGGAGCATTTTGTTCTAAAATAAAACATCTTCATTTATTTATTAAGCAATCCAAGTATCAGTGTAGTAAATATATATTACACAGTACAGATACAAACATGATGTGTTTTATAGGCAAATTATGAACCACTGTACCAGTTTATAACCATCTATCGTGTAATCAGGATGATGAGATGCAGCTTATTAGGTTTTCCAGAGTTCCATGTGAAGAGCCACCATGCCTCAAGGAAACATTTGCCTTCTCTTTGAAATCCACTACCCTATTTCTGATCTCTTCACCTTCTTCATCGTCCATTAGTTTTCTGATGACCTCCACAATAGTTTTCCTCTCCAAGCCATTATCCAGTTGTACCCCAACTTTCCAAACATGAGTAACATACCTTGCAATCACAAACTGGTCTGTAAAACATGGCATGCAGATCATAGGGACCCCGGCACATATGCTCTCTAGAGTCGAGTTCCAGCCATTATGAGTCCAAAACGCTCCTACAGCAGGATGAGCAAGCACTTCTAGTTGAGGAGCCCATTTGACAATATGTCCTCTTTCACCCACCATATCTAAGAAACCACTAGGCAATGATTCCAGCCATTGCGAGCCATGAATTGATCCAGGTCGAATTACCCATAAGAAAGGATGCTTGCAATTTGCTAGCCCCCAAGCAATCTCCAAAAATTCATTTTCTTTTACAGCAGCTATACTTCCAAAGCTCACATAAATTACAGATTTAGGGGCTTGCTTATCAAGCCAAGAAATAGAAGTCTCATCTGGTTGCACCAAGCTACTTGAAGCAGACGGAAAGTACTGGTGAAATGGGCCAACTGGGAATATTGGCGCTGGAAATTCTTGGCGAACTGCAGCAACTGCAGATTGTTCAAGTTCTTCAAATGAATTGAAAATTACGCCTGAAGAAGTCCTAGCTTCATTGACTAGTCCTGCAATTAGCTGATAGAACATCTCTGCATTCGGTACATTAATAACAGGAAGATCCTTAACTCTTAAAGGAGGAAGCTCTGGAACAGGTTCTTCTAGTCGAGAAGCTGAAGGCAAACAGGGAAAGAAGAGATTGGTGATCTCAATGATGGGCTTTGGTTTAAAATTAGTGATATAGAAGACGTGTGAGATTTTAATAAAATTGACAGCATAAGTTCAAACATCAGTTTCTAAAACAAACTCTATTCTGAAATTTCAGAAATAGACTGGGATCTCTTCTTTTACTGACTATGACTGGACTCTATTACATCATTACTCTATGTAAGAAACCATAATTCAAACCAAAGTTCATACTGGGAAAATATGTCTTCAGTCTTTTAACTCCTTTTGCAATTGAAAGGAAAAAAGTTTGAACTCCAAAGGATCAAGATACTTGGAATACAGATTTCTAGGTATCAAGATTTCATTTCGTCCAAACGAATAGACCCATTGGTTTCTCAGATTTTAATGCTACTTCTCAAGAACTTGTCTCCAATTTATGGTGCTTTGCAAATGTTTCATTTACATTTAATTCGCAGTTTATTTTCTTTCCCTGATGAGTTCTTGCAGCGACTGTTGCCGTAACTAATATATGTTAAAAGGATTAAACTATTTGTACACACAAAGTATACACCTTGATTGACACCTCCTTACGTGTCAAAAATCTGACAGTTAATTAAAAAGGTATTGTCAAGATCAATATACCAAAATCTGTTAAGTGTAAACTATTATGTTTGTGACTCAAATTCCATGTGATTTGGAAGTTTGATTCATGGAGGAAGCCTAGATAATTCTGGTTTAGAAGTTCTATTTGTTAAGTGATTAAATTTTATCATGAATTGAGAGTTTGATTAGAATAAAGACTTTGAAATGGATAAGGACTCTACTTCATCTATAACTTCAAGATTTGGTTCCTATAAATCCTCCACAAGGTGTAGACTCTTTATAAACTTAAGAGAGGCTCAACATAATAATTAGATCATTCTTGTATACATTAGAAATTTGAGAGAATTGTTTAGATTTAGATTGAGAGAATTAAATCTTGTAAAGACAATTTTAGTTTCTTGGTATAATTAATTATATCCTCTTCTTCCACAAAAATCTTGATTGTTGAGTGTCTCATTAATTTCATATTACTCATATTATTCTCATCTTTAATTATTTGACCGAATTCTCAACAAATTAGTATTAGAGAGATTTTGGTATTTTGTTTGTTTTCTAACAAGTGGAATCAAAAGCCAAGGTTTTTGACGGTTCTTGAGAGGTCCAAATTGGTTATTAAAGCGAGATTTGAACAAGGTTGATTGTTTCAGAGATGGCAATCATGAAATTTGAGATTCCGCTTTTGGATCGCGCAGTAGATTTTCTTTATGACAGATCAAGATGCGAGTAGTTCTTGCTTAATTGGATCTTGATGATACTTTGTTGGGGATAGATAGAATGCCTGTAACAATGAATGTGAATGAGAAGCAACAAAATGATCGAAAAGCTCTATCGCAAGTACATTTTCATCATTCCAATCATTCTTCGGGACATGATAAAGGAGAAGCACCGCTGGGTTGTGCTTAAAATTGGACCAGCTTTATATGACAAAGAGTTTGACAAGTAAGTTACATTTGAAGCAGCTCTTGTATTCTTATCACTCGAGGGAATGTGGATCTTTGGAAGATCATTTATCGGTATTCAAGGAAATTGTCGTTGATTTGGAGATCGGTAAGGTTAAATATAATAAAGAGGATTTAAGGTTGATATTGTTATGTTCGTGGCTGCTTTCATATGTGACTTTTAGATATTCAATTCTCTATAGTCAAAATACTCTTACTATTAATGATGTATATAATGCACTTTATTTTGAGGAGAAGATGAAGCATCTGGTCGTCGGTTCTGAGGGTCTTGTTATTTGTAAGAGGAAGGCACGTGGTCATGAAAGGGACATAGTCAAGAATAGCAACAGTGATAAAGTTTGTTGCTATTGCAACAGCAAGGGATTGCTATGAGTAGCGGAAAATGTTTGCTACTACATATCAATAAGAACAATCAGAAAATTTCGGTAATGTTAATCTTGCAGAAGAAGACTGTGATGGAGATCTTTTGACGATTACTGAAGATGACTCTAAACTCGACACGGATTAGATCTTGATTCGACTTACACTTTTCAAGTGTTCAACCCAGGATTGGTTTTCTTTATATGAAACAGTTACAAGGGGTTCCATGATGATGAGAAATAATGAGCTTTGTAAAATAGCTGGGATTGATAATGTTAAAATCAAGATGTTTGATGGGACGATTAGAACATTTAGCTAGGTTCGAGATGTTCAAGGTATAAATAGGAATGTAATCTTTTTAAGTAATCTTGATTGAAAAGGATACAGGTATACCAGTGAAAGTGGAGGTAGAGTTCTGAAAGTTAGCAAGGGTGCCCGAGTAGATTTCGATGGTCACTGTGGATGCAGTTGCAGCTTATAGTTTGATAAGCAATAACTCGGGTAGAGTTGGTTGTGTTCGGGTTGTTCGTGGTCATTCGATCAATAATATTAAGAAACCTTCTAGTAGATCAGGTGGAGCTGGTTGTGATCTTGTTAATCATGTTGCTCGTGGTGATTCGAGCAGGCTTGACAACTCGGGTGGTGTTGGTGTAGCTCGTAGTGATTCGAGCAGGTTCGGTGGCTCGGTTGGAGCTGTAATGAACGGGACTGTTCAAATAGGTTTGGTGCGCAAGGTAGTTATGCTGGTAAGCAAGGCTTGAATTTAGTTCGTAGTTGCTGAGTGTGCCCAGGAGGGGTATGGTGTGGGGACATGGTGGAAGAGTTGGAGAATGATTTGAAGAGTGAAGACTTAATTCCTTGCTATGGAATTTGTATCAAGGTGAAGTTTGTTATGTTTTGTGACTCAAATTCCATGCGATTTGGAAGTTTGATTCATGGAGAAAACTTAGATAATTTTGGTTTAAAAGTACTATTTGATAAGGGATCAAATTTCATCATGGATTGAGAGTTTAATTAGGATAAGAACTTTGGAATTGATAAGGACTTTGGATCAAGGATTCTACTTCATCCATAATTCCAGGATTTGGCTCATATACATACTCCACAAGGTGTAAGCTCTTTACAGACTTAAGACTCAACATAATAATTAAATCATTGTTGAATACATTAGAAACTTAATAGAATTGTTTGGATTTAGATTGAGAAAATTAAATCTTGTAAATACAATTTTAGTTTCTTCATATAATAAATTATCCTCTTCTTCCAAAAAATCTAGATTGTTGTGTGATCCATTAATTTTCATATTCCTCGTATTATTCTCGTCTTCAATTATTTGGTCGGATTTTCAACAAATTGGTATCAGAATGATTCTGATATTTGTCTGTTTTCTAACATAAACTATTGTGTCGACCTTTATCTAAATGTAGCATGGTCCATGTTAAAATTCGTAGCCCATAAAAGAACTGCATATCTTAAATTCTATAACATGCAAAGATTTTTACAAGAGTTTGATTTCCATGTACAGGAAAAGAAATTGAAAATTTCACACTTGTGTATACACTATGAAGTATAGAAAAACTATGAAACAACATTAGGTTAAGACAAACCTTGAATAGGGAGATATCCTTTTTCGCGAAGAAGTGGAATTGCAGCAAAAGCCCGGAAAACCCCAACACCAGACGTTCTTAACACAAACCTGGGCAGCTTAAAACTCTCAGCAACTTCCCTAGTAAAATGCAACACAGTATCTGATATCAAACAGGTGGTGTGCACCTTAGACTCTTCAGACAACAAATCCGTCAAACAATCTTTAAAAGGATCTAAACAATTAACGTTGAGAATCGAAGCAAGAGCAAAGATACTAAGTTCCGAGGTTTCTTTCTCGGACAAACCATCGGAGATTGGGAGAAAGGTGAAGTTGGGATAACTGGATGGATTTGGAGAATTGTATCTGGTGTGAATTATAGTTATGGAAAAGCCTTTAGAGTAGAAAATTTCGGCTAATTGAAGCATGGGAGTAACGTGGCCTTGGAGTGGCAGTGGGAAGAATAGCAGCCGCCCGCGTCCGCCTTTGTCCGCCATGAAAATGGTCTTTCCGACTGTGGATATAAATAGCTTTTTTGTTTACAACTTCTCCTCAGTTTCACATTTATTCGTCTTCTCGAGAGACCGCTGACTTGACTCGGAGGGTAGACCACTGTTAATCCTTATTATTATATCATGGGTTAATTTCACAAATGGTCATTGAAGTTACCTGAAAATCACAAAACGATCACTGAAGTTTAAATTTCTTTCACAAATGATCACTGAATTTTCAATTTTTTGGGCAAGTTTTGCGGCGATTTCCGGCAACTTCCGACCACCAAGACTGCCGGATTTGGATACCATTGGAAAGCCCACAATGGCCTCTTCAATTACCACAAAAAATCTCCCCATAACCCCAAGAGATTCGGCCGAAATATGTCCACGAAGTCGGCTACCGAATAATCTAAAAATTTGCCCAGATTTTTCAGATTTTTTGGGCGAGTTTGCGGAAATTTTTCGGCAACTTCCGATCACCAATACCTTCGGTTTCGGATACCTTTGCAAAGGCCACACTATCATCTTCAATTACCACCAAAAATCTCCCCATAACTCTAACGGATTCGGCCGGAATAAACCCACGAAATCAGCAACCCAAACTGGGCAGATTTTCAGATTGTTTTGGTAGCTGATTTCGTGGGTTTATTCCGACCGAATCCCTCAGAGTTATGTGGAGATTTTTAGTGGTCATTGAAGAGGACAAAATGGGCTTTCCAACGGTATCCGAAACCGGCAGTATTGGTGGCGGAAGTTGCCAGAAAATTATTGCAAACTCGCCCAAAAAATCTGAAAATTTGGGCAGATTTTTCGATAGCCGACTTCGTGGGTATATTTCGGCCGAATCCCTTGGAGTTATGGAGAGATTTTTTATAGTAATTGAAGAGGACATTGTGGGCTTTTCAAGGGTATCCAAATCCGGCGGTTTTGGTGGTCGGAAGTTGCCGGAAAATCGCCGCAAAACTGCCCAAAAAATATGAAAATTCAGCGACCGTTTGTGAAAGAAAATTAAATCTCAATGACCGTTTCTGCAAGTTTTAAACTCCAGTTACCGTTTTGTGATTTTCAGGTAATTTCAGTGACCGTCTGTAAAATTAACCCTTATATTATATGAAAAGTTGTATTTTTTCTTCCCTTTTTTTCGAAGAAAAATTGCACTATTGAGGTTCAATAAATTACATTTTTAGCAATTTACTTCTCAACTTTATCTTTTATTGATTTTAGTAACAGTGTTATTTCCTAAATAGATTAAAATTGTTTTCTTCTGTCTTTAAAATTGTTTTATTTTAACGACAAATGCACTCTTTTTTTGTACAGACCATTGCACTCTTATTCCTTGTTAGCCTAAAAAAATTGTCGATCATGTGGGCAACGACACTCTGGACGCCTCCTCTTCAATTTAGATTCCACCTACACATTGAATACGTCGTTAGGAGGCAAAGGTTGCTGATCGAGAAAAATGTCTGACAATTGTTTGCACTCCAATAATCAAGTCACTGTCGGAATTAAATTTATAAAGTGTAAGGAAAAATAGTGGAATGGGAGTGGCTAGAGGAAATGAAAACTTACTTTTAAGTGTAGGAATATATTGCCTATTTATTATAGAGAGTGAAATAGGCCAGATGGGCTGTAGGAATAATGGACTGAAATCAAACCAAGGTGAGTTTAACTAAGTGAATAATACATATATCAACTATTTAGGAAACACTATTTCAATTTTACAATAAATACTTTCAAATTTCAGAAATCAAGTTGCAACTAATAAAAAAAATTTATAATATATTATATATAGAAATTTCATTAATTTGGTATGATTTAATAAAGTCCCTGAAATCATGGAATCCGTTACCATTTGAAAACAAGATTCTCGTCAAAACAGCTCTTCCTCCTCTATGTAACCGGCTAATCTTCCAGAAGCGATTCCATTGATCTCTGCAATTCGAAATTACCGAGTGCTAGGAGGTCACAGTTGCTCCGAGTTTAGAGGATCGCGCTTAAGCCGGGTTATTGGTGCAAGGAGGTCATAAATATATCAGCTGAGATCAAGTCCGAATACGGTTGAAATCGTATTTCTACAATTGAAAATTTGTTGGTCGAGGCAGGTCACAACTTAACAGGAAATCAGGACGCGATTATCTCTCTTCAATTGTAAGTGTTCCTCTACTATTATTGTTTTACATTGCATTGATGTTGATGGCTACCAATTTTTCATTATTTCTTCGTAAATTTTCAGTTTGTGTAACTGACAATGATTTTGTTATAAACGATAATTGCAATTGTGACCGATTTTTACGATGCACGCCATCTTTACGAATTGCAAATCAATAAATATGCGTGGCAACAATTTATCCATGTAACTATAATATAAATCTGTGATCTTAGTATGTATTTGTGACCAAGTTTTCGTTTGTGACTGAGAATTAGAATTGTGACCAAAATATTACAATGTGACCATCATGCTGCGAAACAGTGAAACTGACGTGAAACTTGGTGTGATGATGTGAAACATTGTGACCTTAATGTCATTGTGTTGTGACTTTATTGTGATTTGTCACTGAACTTGTGCATAAATACAGAAATGGGTTACGTGCATGTCTGCTTGATGTATGGAGAACAATCATCGTTGGTGTTGCTCGATCGTAATTGCTGTTATGTGAAGCTTCTAGACATGGTAGTGACAGAATTCGGTTTAGATCCTACTAAGGGCGGTGGTCACAATGAAATACCAATTGAAAAATGATATGCCTCCAGTCAGAATAAGAAGTGACATCAATATTTTGTCGTACATTACTCTCAAAGGTATAGATCGTGATCCTTCCAAACATCCCATAAATATTGAGGTCACGGATTCAGAAATCAGACATCAGTGTCTCAGTTTTCCATTTGTCCAGGCAGTCTCGGATAATGTACAATCTGGAGAAGAGCTATTTTCGCTACAGGAAATAGCAAGAGATATTTGTGAAGCAACAGTAGAACCATTAGGTCACAATCAAGCATATGAGGTCACGATTGTATCAAATCCTACTGTGAGAAATGTAAAAGAGGGTCAGGTTTTCCGGAATAAAGAGGTTTTGAAATTGAGCTTGTGTTTTTATGTTATACAAAACATGTTTGAATTTCTGATTGTTCGATCAGACAAATGTAAGTATCTAATCAAGTGTTCCCATGATGAGTACAATTGGATATGCAAATCTTCAAGGATGAGTAAAACAGATCTCTTTAAGATTAGGAATATTAGTGATGGACACACATGTGCTTCAAACATAGTATTAGGATCTCACAGGCAGGTCACAACATCCGTAGTGTCTTCCTTCATCAAGTATAAGTATACATTGTCACGTACCATATACACTCTGAATGGTATATGTAATGACATCTTACATACCTACGGAGTTTCTTTGAACTATGTTAAAGCTTGGAGATCCTAATACTAGACTTTGAAAATGATCAGCGGTGATCCTAAAGAGTCGTACCAACTGCTACCGAGCTATTTTTACATGCTTGAACGGACGAATCCAGGAATGGTTACGGGATTTGAGGTTGATAGTCACAGTAGATTCAAGTATTGCTTCATGGCGCTTGGTGCATCAATTAGAGGATGGTTACATTGTAGACTTGTCATTGTTGTTGATGGAACCTACCTAACTGGACACTACGGTGGTATATTGTTCACAACATGTACACAAGATGCGAATAATAGCATATACTTACTCGCAGTTGGAATTGGAGATAATGAAAACTATAAATCATGAACCTGGTTTTTCGAAAAGTTGAAGTCCGCTTATGAAACAAGAGAAGGTCTATGCTTTGTACCGGATCGTCACAACAGTATCAGGAATGTAATTGAACGTGTTTATCCAGGAACTTGTCATGGGATTTGCACATACCATCTACTACAAAACTTCAAATCATATTACATAAAATCTGGTCACAACATAACTCAAGCATTCAATGTAGCTGTGCGTGCATTCACATTGACAGAGTACGAGTACAATATGCAACAATTAGATAAGATCAGGAGATACTTGGTAAGCTATTACTTTCCCTCACTAAATACTATCATGACTTTATATATCTAATTTCTTATTCAATTTTTTGCATTCTGTATAATGAAGTTGGACCAGAAAGGTGATCAAAATACCACATTCACGCAAACAGATACTCCGCTATGACGTCTAATATAGTATAATCGGTGAATGCGGTCACAAAAGCAAAAAAGAACTATCCTATTGTGGCTTTGTTGGAGTCATTGCGAGAAATCGTACAATCTTGATGCTGTAAGAATAGAGATATTGCAAATAGCACATTCACGAAGTTGTCTACAAAATACGAGAAATTAATTAGAAAAATGAGCACGGAGTTGAAGAACATGAGGGTAATTATAGTATATGGTAGATTATTCAATATATGTGTCTTAAAATTGAACCTAAATGTTCTATTTGTGACCTAACATGATGTACTTTCTCTGTGCAGGTTTCTCCTGCCAACTAAATAATATTTTCGATTTCGAACGAGAGCTCTACATTTGTTGTCAACATAGAGCAGCGTACGTGTACATGTAAGATGTTCCAAGTTGATCAGATACCGTGTCCACACACTTTAGCAGTGATAGCAACTATGAAGAGAGACTTATACGATTATTGTTCGTACTTTTACACAAGAGAGGTGTAAACGAATGCATACGAGGAATCTGTATACCCAGTCGATAATCGAAATGAATGGATTGTAACTCAAGAAATAGGAAGCATAGTTATATTACCACCCAACGAGAAGAGGAGTTCAGGGAGGCTAGCAGAAAAAGAGGAAAAGATCGTCTGTATAAATCTGTGACATGTGACTTGTACATGTGTACGTGAATTGTGACATGTGAACTTCTGCCTATTTGAAACATACCGTACTGCTAAGAGAAGAGTCTGGGCATACAAGCTCGTACCACCATGATTTGGAAACTACCGTCAACGACCCAACGACAAAGGGATGACGAATGATATCATCATCGTCATTAATTTTTTTCCTGAAAGTAGAAAATAACCAAGACTTAACTCGAAGAACGATGTTTTTGCAACAAAGTCAACTTCATCCACAGACTTGTCGTGATTTTGAAAAACAACAATAGTGTCCGAATTCTTAGTTTGTTTTCCTACATCGGTGATGTATGGGGATTGTTGTACTCTTGTGGGTCTTGGAGTTCTCTTAACAGGCAATCCAGACGACGGTGCAGAAAGGTGTTACCTGCACGTGACACAACATCATTAGTGTGACTTGTGACTTGTAGACCGATATATGTAACTTTGTGATTTGTGAAGTACAAATAGTGTTGTGACCTATGATTTGTCAGTGGAGAGAGTATGAATGGAGATGGATAGAGATAGGTGTAAAAGACGTGAATAATGTAATGAGAAATAAATAAACGTACCAGGTCCTGAACATTTTTTACCTTGGTCATCGATTCGTCTTTATCATTACCTTCGGTCTGTTCTGCCACACCGGCTCTATCATCACCAACAGGATTTTGTACTAGTATTGGTGTTGAAAAGATCCCCAAATCAAATGAAGGGGTCGGAGGGAAGTACGGGTATTCAACTGCATCCGCATGATCCATCTTACCCTTGCCTTTCCAGTCCATTGGTGGCTCACTGCATGTGACCTGAATGGAACACAAAATGTAATTGTGAACACAAATATGTGATCTTGTGACTTCTAGAAATAAATATGTGACTTTGTGACCTGTGGATTGCAAAACTGTGTTTAAAGACTTACTTTCTATGGCTGATCTACAAGCTCGGCACTTTGCCCATCATTCTTGTTATTCATTTTTTCTAAAATTGCATCCATTGTACTTGATATCAACACATTCACAGAATTGGACAGGAAAGTCATGTTCGACTTTATGTCCACCATGTCATACTTAATCTCACCTTGCATGCGAGTAATCTGATTGATTTTACTGTTCCTTTCCACCCTCAATGACATCAGCTATGACTCGACTTTAGTGAGCTGCGCCGTTAGTTCACTGTTCTTCAACTGGATGTCAGTTACTTGCCCATACAAATCCTTCAATTAGTCAATCACTTGTGTTTGGATAGTATCAAACAACTTAATGGACTTTTGATGTGACATATAGTTCTTAACACACGACAAATACTTTGTGACTTGTATAAAGTAAATATGAATCAACTTACGTCTGATTGTCGTCCACCATGTGCAATTGTGAGTTGTGGCCATCGGCTCCTTCGGGGTATGAAGATCAATTCTCTCTGGCTCCGTAGGGTAATCTCCATGTGTTGATTGCGGCTCACCTGGTGTATGAAAGTCTTTTGTCCGTGGTTCTGTCGGATAATTTACGTGTGTTTCCTGCCGTTCATTTAGGGAGGTGAAGTAAGATGATGTCTTCTGCCCTTTTGGGGGTATATCAACGAAATCATCATCGTCATCATCGAAATCGCTAGAATGACCTTTTCTTCCATCTGTGATCATTAGCAACAGTGTTCCACTCATGCCTGCGTGGCTTGCATCCTTAAGGTGTCCACCTCCAGGTTGCTTTGGTTTGGTATATGGAACACCACTCATATATGGAGCCTCCATCTCCAAATCAGACGGGACAATATACTGTATTTCAAGCTGTGACAACACCACAAATGGAACCCTTGTTAGAGCTCAAATATGTGAAATGACTGTGCCCTGTGAATGTGGAGAGAAAATGCAAATATCTGATTTGGTGTCTATACACACCATTCTGTGACCTTGTGACCTATGCATAAAAGTCTCTGACCTATGGACAAACATCTGTGACCTTATGACCTGTGATTACGAAATAAATATGTGGATGCAAATATGTGACGTTGTGACTCGTGCATGCAAATATGTGACCTTGTGATTTGTATAAAGGACTATGTGACCCTGTAACCTGTTCATTGCAAAATAGTGTTTAAAAACTTACATCAGGGTGGGAGAATATATCTTCATCCAATTTCACAGTCGACGGCTGTTTGTTTGACATCCAGTTCACAATGCGTAGGAAACCGTTCCCCATTCTATTCGTCACATGTCCATTAAGTTTGGAAAGTGACTCATATATCCAAACTTGAAATGCAACAAAAAACCCCTTCAATCTATAAGGTGGATTCCTGTGACTTAAACCCTTTTTCAGAGATTTTATAGACATTTCAAACAACTCTTTACCCCAAGGAAACATTTCCAATAACTCAAAATCTTCTACTAAAGCAAACAAGTAGTTGCAACCACCTTCTTATATGATATGGAAAAGATGTATAAAGTAATCAAATACAGAATCTCAATCCTCACAACATCATGAGCATCAAAGTCAATGTACTACAAATGAACTCACATTCTTCGATTTCGACGTAGATTTTGTGGGCATTTCTTTTTTCCTTTCGGATTCGATGCAACCGGCGATTTAGGGATTTTTGTACGATCTCCCTTTGATGCAATCGACATTCTTCCCTGTCCTTGTATGTTACCATGTGCGTCTCCGGCTCTGGGTTGTGTCTTCCTGTCACAACTCCTTGCCTTTGCTATTGCTCTAAATCCAGTCAGTATCCGCTTTACAGAGTTCTCCTTGCACTCCTTTCTTTTGCACTGGCTTCTTCCTCAACACCGCCGTACTTTCAAAGTCGAATGATATAGGTTTTCGCTCAAGAGCGAATTTGTGATTTTAGGTTTGAGGGACGGCGGGAAGATTAAAAGAGATTTTGTGATTTTCTTTTCTCAAATGAGGTGATGTTTGGGGATTAAACGGTTATTAGAGATAACTTTACATATTTAAACCGCTCTCTCTCTCTCCAAATGTACTTAAATGGAGATAGTTGTTGGGTTAATTAAAAGTAAATTTAATTACATTATAAACCTGATTTATGAACTTATAAAATTGATTCTATATTAATGAAAATGGTAACTTAAAAACAAACCAGGGTATAATTTCCTCTTTAACTAATTCAAATGATTCAATTCCTTTGACATAATTAATTAATGTTAAATCACCCAATGTAGGACTCTCGATCACGTGCAAGCTAGACAAGATTTTTGGCATCAACATTTCTAATTGAAAACAAAATATAAGTTATTAAAATTTAGATAAATAAAAATGAAGGGAATGGAAGAGAAATAATTTTAAGTTCATCAGTGCAATGGAGGGCTGAGAGGGTCATTATAAAAACTTATTTAAATGAAATCAAAATTCAAAAAAATAAATAAATATTTGATAAATACTAAAAACTAAAAATTGAAAAAAAAATAATTCTAAAAAATCTAGAAAAAAAATTGTGAAAAGTAAAAAATAGTTCAAGATCTTAATATTGTTATTTACATAAAAAAAAATTCTAAAAATATAATTAAAAAAACACGGATAAAAATTCTCAGTCCACTTTATTAATTTTTTTTATTTTTTATTTTCTATGTTTGGCCAACTCAATTTATTATTTTTTTGTTTTACTTTTGTAACGAAAAAAAAATATTATATTATCAACTTTAAAATGTATAACATTATAAGATAAGTTATTAACATAAAATTATTCTATTTTACTGATTAATCAAATTTTATATAAAAAAATGTTATAATAAAAGGTCTCAAAATTTCAAGCCAAACGTGTTACCTAGTTTTTTGTTTTGAGAAACAATTTTTCAATATGATAAATCAAACTCGTTTTTAGCAATTTTAAAGTAAATCATCAAAAACGAAAAATTAAAAATCAAAAATCAAAACTGAAGTATGAAACATAAACAAAACGGGCCATAAGTTTTCATGATCATGCAAAATATTTCAAATTGTATACTTGATGGGTCGAGTGTAGTAAGATATAATTTGTGATGTGATAAAAAAAATTGTTTGTAATCGATACATAAAACATGATGCTTTATCATGATAAGGTTGTATAGTTATTATTGGGATTTATGTGGATCTTGAAATAAGAACACTAATGTGTTCAACTTGCACACATTCTTTGTCGTCGTCCATTTGATATATATATATATATATATATATATATATATATATATATATATATATATATATATATGTCCACTGAAGATAAAATAGAAAATAATAATAATTTATATGTCGATAATATAAATAAAAGAAATAAAATATAGTTAAAAATATTTATTTAATTTAATTTTTTAAATAAAATGTAAAAACTAACGTATATGTCCATTTAATTTTTTAGTTATTTATTTTGGACTCGATTGTAATTTTCTGAAAAAATTGGTATTACAATTGCAATTAATTCTTATTTTTTCTTCTTTTCTTTTTATTTTATTTGAAGAGAAGGGTATATTTATCATTTCACAAGGTTTTATTGAGAAAATGGAAGAAAAATTTTATATTCCGCAAAGAAAAGGTTATACAAGGGGATTTTGTGCCAAAATAAAAGGATAGAGATATATTTCGCAGTAAAAGCAAAGATTAAGGGTGTTTGTGTCAATTACCCATTATTGAAAATCCCTTTTTGTTTACAATTACATTCTGTCGACATCACTATTCCCTTGGCAACAATAGTCCTCCACTTTTCCATTTTACTGTTACTTATCATAATTAACTGACACGCTCCATCATTTAAAAAAATTCTTTAGATCTTTATACTTTTTGACCCTATAAACGACAAATTTTAATAAAAAATAAGGTATGCAATAATGTAATATATTTCTTATGTATAGCTTAATATCTGATATAATAATAATAATAATAATAATAATAATAATAATAATAATAATAATATAAAACAACTATTTGACAATTTTAATGATATATGAGGGAAAATTGATCTTAAAAATAAATATTTTCTTGTGAATGTAGTTTAGTTTAAGGTCCGGGTTTCTTATAAATATAGAAAAGTGGCCGGTGCTCCTATAAAAAACTTCTCATGTTTTCTTTCAAATGATACTATGACATTCATTGTCATATAGACCATTGATCATTACAACTAATCAAGAATAGAACCCCTATCTTCCCATGAAAAACTGAGATTTAGTGTATTCAATTATCAATAAATAAAACTTTCTCTAGGCACTTTTTGGTTGAACAATGTTATGTAACACCCGTTTACATGGTGACACGATGATATTAATACTAGATTGAGTGAAACGTATTTTTACATAGCATTATTATTTATTGACTAGCTGACTTTCTTCCTCTATTTCTTTCTTTCTATCCTACTATTTCTTTCTTTGTGTCCCACGAAAGTAACTTAGAGATAGAGTTTAGGTTTTGTTAGCGATGACAAAAAAATTCGTACGACTTGATACTCGCGGATTTTGCCTCGAGTGGGTTACCCGCCTAATCGGGGCAGGGGTCATTACCCCCAAACGGGTACGAGTTACATATTTTCCGTCATTTTTAAAGTTAATTTCAAATTTAAGTTTTTATTAAACAAAATTTAAAAAATTATCACCATTCTTAAAGAGAACACGAGTTGTTCTTAACAAATTGAGGAAAAAATAATAATATTTACTAACTAAAAACATAAAAGTAAAAAATAAAATAAATAAATAAACATGGCGATAAACGGATTAGGAAAACAAATAAATAAATAAATAAGGCTATAAATAGGGTAAGGCCCGCCCCAATTTCTCCCCGAACCCACCCCATCTCACTTTAATCGGGTATGTGGCAGGATAAGATGACAAAAATATATGACGGGACGGGGGATGAGAATGGTCGACCCATCTTATACCCCGCCCCCATTGACATCCCTAGATATTGTTTTCATTGTAAATTTTTGTACTTATTTGGAAAATTTTAAAAAGTTGGGGTCAAAATATTAATTAATTTTAACTTCACATTTCATACACTTAAAATTTTGGTCAACTTTTTATTAAACTCTGTTAAACTTTTATTTGAAACTTTGTCAATCAATCCCTCCATTTCTATTTGAACAATGTTGTTCAACTCTGTCTAACTGTATTAAATGATTGAACCTTTTTAAACATTAATCATATTTCTTAATTTAAGATGTGAAATCATTTAAGGACACTTAAATTAAGCCTAATAAAATTAAATGAGATATACAATTAATTGAAATTATGTCTTGATTTTCTTACCTTTTATACAATTTTTATTTTTATTTTTATTTTTATTGGACCTATCACATAATTACATTGTGCTTCTTGAAAATCAAGACAACACAGTACAGAATTTGTAACCGCCACGGCAACCTGTATCAGTCAAATTTGTATAAAAGGTAAGAAAATAGCAAAAGCGATTTCTTTTCTTTAACAAAAAGTGTTGGGAACTGGTCTCTTGGATCTGCACAAATAAAGCTTCAGTCACTAAACAAGAATTCAGAAATTTTATGCATAGCACCAATACAAATACTTTCTTGGCAAAGGTTGTCTTTTATTTTTTATGTGGGGTTTTTTTTTTTTTTATTCTCTAAATCATGTACTGTTTGTTTATCAGATTTTGAAGGAGAAATGGTGCCTCAAAAACGAGATGAGAATGCTCAAGATGAGATGAGAGGGGAAGAAAAACTGGATTCTTCAATTCTTAGCTTCAAAAGCCTCGTTTGGCATGGAGGATCTGTTTATGATGCTTGGTTCAATTGTGCATCAAATCAGGTAATTAGCCTAAAAATTAATGTTGGTGTTAAAAGTTGACTTCAAATTCAATAGAAAGATCCATTCTTCTTTTAACTGATGACATGGGCTTTGGTGGTTTAAAAATGATGAAGATTTGGATTGTGGATGTAGGTGGCACAGGTTCTTTTAACTTTGCCATACTCATTCTCTCAACTGGGAATGCTTTCAGGAGTAATTTTTCAAGTTTTCTATGGTCTATTAGGAAGTTGGACTGCTTATCTCATTAGTGTCCTCTATATTGAGTACAGAACCAGAAAAGAGAGAGAGAATGTCAACTTCAACAACCATATCATCCAGGTTTATTTATTTAACCTTCTAAACTTGACCATGTTTGGTACGTTAGACTCGACTCCGACTCTACTTATTCAACAGACGTCCTACTTAATTATTGTGTGCAGTGGTTTGAGGTGTTGGATGGCTTGTTGGGTTCCTACTGGAAAGCGGTGGGATTAGCCTTCAATTGTACTTTTCTTCTGTTTGGCACTGTAATCCAGCTCATAGCTTGTGCAAGGTCAGTTGATAATATTTTTCTTTGCTTATAGCAATTAATGATAAATTAATCAAAATTGTGATTTGCAGTAACATATACTACATTAATGATCGGTTCGACAAGAGAACTTGGACGTACATATTCGGGGCTTGTTGTGCAACTACGGTGTTTATTCCGTCGTATCACAACTACAGAATATGGTCCTTTCTTGGACTAGGAATGACCAGTTACACTGCTTGGTACTTAACCATTGCATCCCTTGTTCATGGCCAGGTAATGCAATGGCTAGGCCTCTTCTACTTGAAAAAATAGAAAGAAAAATGGAAAAGTATATATTAGATTTTCACTACACAAGTTTTCACATTAAAATGGTACATTTATTGTTTAGTCGACAATTTAATTTCTTTACCATATTTTTAGGTGGAAGGAGTAACTCACTCTGGACCAAAGGAACTGGTACTGTATTTTACTGGAGCCACCAACATACTATACACTTTCGGCGGACATGCCATCACCGTGTGAGTAATTTTTATCCATTGTCACAGTTTCAAAGAGGAAAAATAATATAAAATCATTGCAATTATCTGGGGTGATTTTTCATCCTAAAAACAGTGCAGGGTCTAAATTCCTCTCATTTACGCATACAGAGAAAATTTTTCCTTCTTTTTTAACCACACATTCTCCAAAAAATACTATTTCAAAAATTTATAATACCAAATAATCAAGGCCTAATGTGGAGCTTAATACCCATGTTTACCCAAAAATTAGAGTTCACTATCTGTATCTTGTTTGGGCTACATAAAATAATGTTCCACGTAAATTCAGAATTTTTCCTATTTTTAAAATATTATTTCAAAATAACAATCATACTACACAAACGGGCTTAAAAATATGGAGACATGTATCGACACATGATTGAACAATTTGAAAAAAAAACCCCAAACAGATGTCGTCAACTCAATCTGTTCTCATTTCTAGGTCTTTGAACCTATTCAATCATCATTATTCTATATGGCAGTTAAATAGAGTTGGAATTACTAATATCCACACTCCACAAGTACTAGAAATTTTCTCGTAATTTGGAGTAAGTTGGTCCTCGTGTTGAAGGCACAAAACACAATATTTCTTTTCAATCAAACCTTCATTAACATATATAGAATTATTTTCAATTGCATTAATGGGCATTAATTAATTTGTGCAGGGAAATTATGCATGCAATGTGGAAACCTCAAAAATTCAAGTACATATACCTGATTGCAACCTTGTATGTCTTCACTCTTACAATTCCATCAGCCACTACCGTTTACTGGGCCTTTGGCGATCAACTCCTTACGCATGCCAACGCTTTCTCGCTTCTTCCACGAACTGGTTTTCGTGATGCTGCTGTCATTCTTATGCTCATCCACCAGGTCTTAAAATATTCTAAATTACACATACTCAATAGAGTATGTCAGTTTACTTAACAAGTTTTCGAATTTGGGTGCAGTTTATAACATTTGGATTTGCTTGCACTCCTTTGTACTTTGTGTGGGAGAAAGCAATTGGCGTGCATGAGACTAAGAGCATATGTTTAAGAGCACTGGCTAGGCTACCAGTGGTAATACCTGTATGGTTCTTGGCCATTATTTTTCCCTTCTTTGGGCCCATTAATTCTGCTGTTGGGGCATTGTTGGTTACCTTTACAGTTTATATCATCCCTGCTCTTGCACATATGCTCACCTACCGCAAGGCCTCAGCCCGAGAGGTACTTAGTTCAGTCTTTCTCTTCTTCTCTCTATCTTTGGTAAATGTGTGAATCTAGGAGTGGCCTGGCCTAGGGCGAGGAGGACCTCGGCCGTGTCATGCCAGCTCAAGTTGGCTTATAATTTTTACATTAATATTTCTTTAGAGAAAAGAAAAACAAATCTTTGACTCAAGAACTCCAAGAGTGTCGTACTCATCCAACTTACTTTACAACAAGCTTCATTGTCACTTGTTGCTAGGAATACAGATTTTATAAACAGTTAAAAACTACTTTTTATCCACATATTTCGTGTAATTCACAAGTATTAACCAGTCAACTCTGTCTATTAGACTGCTTATAAACAACTCCAAAATTTTGACTAATTTACGTTGTTAACTCAAATCTAACACGGATCACAAGGACATAGATAGCATTGAAAAAAGTATATCTTATTCACCATATTATCAAAACCAGTAATATCAACAAACTTAGTACGTTACCTTGTGTATTTTACTCAAATAATCTTGTATGCATATGCAGAATGCAGCAGAGAAGCCTCCATTCTTCCTCCCCAGCTGGACAGGCATGTACATGATGAATATTTTTGTGGTGGCATGGGTTTTTGTTGTTGGATTTGGATTTGGAGGGTGGGCAAGCATGACCAATTTCATTAAACAAGTTAATACATTTGGTCTCTTTGCCAAATGTTATCAGTGCAACCCCAAAACCCCAACACATAACTAATGACAAAATTTATCACTGTACTGTTTTGAGGTAGGATAGGGTGGGGGTGGGCTGAAGGGGGTCCAGCAATGTCCCATTTGTATCTACTCTTTCTGCTTAGCGTAAATTTAGTATATAATTACCATATATCCATAGTAATATGTGGAAATGATCTGATTTCTTAGGCTTAAACAAATAATACAGCACTATATATCACTAAAAATGATATTTTGTGATATTTTATATATTATGATCATGGTTTTATACTTTTTCCTATGCAATATGAATTTAGCTAGCTTTTGTTACTTGCATTTTCATTTGACACCTTCATGTATCAAAGGGATACCACATGGGTATGTTTATAATATTGGGCAGCACGAATCTAATTTTAACTACTTTTAAATATTTCAATGTAATTCAATCTTGTATATCAAATATACCACAAATGTTTTGATAGTGAGCGGATTTACTGTTGGCGACGCGGACGAAATATATGTGCGGGTGAAAGAGTTGTTATAAATCGAACAAACAAAATTAAGAATGGAAGAAGAAAAAGAAGAACAATCTAAGTGATTTTCACTATTTCCTTAAGACAAAATTACCCCGCAACGGTGCTCATGGTTCACGACACTTGTCTTCCAAGATACAACGAATTCAACTTATAGTAGAAGTACTTCAAACCACAAGTTACGACGAACTTTCGACGGAGTTTCTCTCTACAAAGAAGAAAACGGTTTTTGATGAATTTGGAAGTGATTTGCAAGAGTTTTAATGCAATGCTTAATGCAAATATGGCATGGGATGCAAAATGGACGTCCAATGGGTCCTATATATAGATGATGATGGGTTGTGAATGAAATGTCGCGTCCCAAGCTCAGCAACATTTGCCAAAGATCGCACCATTCACTTGTCGCTAGTCTATCGTCATCACCTCACTCGAGTGATAAAAATATAGACTTTTTCTCTAGCTTATCGCTAACCTGTTGCTCGAGCGACAGTTCAGCCATAAGCTAACAACAACCTTAGTCAATTTTTCAGATAGCTTACTCTATTTTTCTTCCCAACTTTGGACCTCAATTTCTCATTCATTCGGAATTGATTTTGAGATTTCAAATATACCAGACGATCTAATCGACATGTAGAACAAGTTGGTCTATTTATATTTGTAATTTAACTATCAGATCAAGTCCGAATATTTGGTCGAAGTTGACACGAAGGTCATTTTCTAGGTTTTGGTTTTGACACTTAACCAAATTTTCAATCTTCTAAACCAATTTCCAACAATCCTAGAGAACGGAAAAACACCGCATCAAGTAAGGTAGCTTTCGGCTTTGAACCTCCCTTAGTGAAATACTATCGGACTTACTTGGCTAATTGGTGAACATAATGTCTTGAACTATTTTGCCGTTAGTGTAAGCCAAGACAACAATACTCACACGGATGTCTTCCCTAATCCATTTATAGTTCTCATGACTTGGTTAATTTTGACCATGAACTACCCTTGAGTTTCATAAGTGTTTAGAGAATTGTAGCCTCGAGCAATTCTTCATTAAAGCGGCCCCACTTCACACTTACATAGGTGACCTCCTATTAAGAGTATTCTGCCCTACTCCTCTTGACTTAATCAAGATATATAAATCATTAAAAGAGTATATTATCCTTTAATCATTCTGCAAAAAGCACTTCAATATCATATGAATAAGTTAGGAAATAATTTCCTAAGTGTTTCATTGAATTTTCATAATTTAGTTGTTCCTTTGAACCAAGATCTTGGGATCTCCAGTCAACAAGGTAGGGTTACCGTTACAAAGATCCTTACGTAGTAAGCTTTAATCTCATTCCTTTCGATAGGCAACATACTTGATTTCTAGGCAAACCTTTTGTAAGTGGATCCGCAATGTTCTCCTTTGATTTCACATAATCTATAAAGATGATGCCATTAGAGATTAGTTGCTTAATGGTATTATGTCTGCGATGTATATGTCTAGACTTACCATTATAGATGCTACTTCTAGCCCTTCCAATAGCCGATTGACTATCACGATGTATACTAATCGCAGGTACTGGTTTAGGCCAACATGGAATATTTTTTAGAAAGTTACGAAGTTATTCTGCTTCTTCTCTAGCTTTGTCCAAAACAATAAACTCTAATTCCATTGTTAATCGAGCTATACATATTTCCTTTGTAGATTTCCGTGATTACTCTGATTCCATGTTGGCTTGAGCGATGTCCGGCTTTTCCACAGTTGTAGCAGTTCCCTTTTAATTTTTTGGCCTTCTTGGATTTGTCTCATCGCGATGCCTCACCGTAGAACTTTCGCTTCTTGTTGACAAATTTCTTCGAGTTGGTTTCAACAAAGTTTGCTCCAAGTTGAACAATATGTCTTCTTTCAGATTTCCTATTATCTTCTTCGATCCTCAAACGGACAATAAACTCTTCCATGTTCATTTCCTTGCATTTGTACTTGAGATAGTTTTTGAAATCTCTCCATATAAGAGGAAGTTTTTCAATGATGGCAGCTACTTGGAAGGATTCACTCAATTCCATCTTCTGGGTATGAATGTCATGTAGTAGAACTTGAAGCTCTTGCACGTGACTAATCACATTTTGGAATCCACCATCTTGTAGTCCAAAAATTTGCCTACTATGAACTTCTTAGTTTCGGCATCCCCGGTCTTGTATTTCTTCTCCAATGAATCCCATAGATCCTTGACCGAGTCCTTCAAACAATACACTCCATAAAGTGATTGTACAATCCATTAATGATATAGTTCTTGCACAGAAAGTCAAAATGCTTCCATGCGTCCAAGGCGACAATTGACTCACGATTATTCTCTCTTTGTACCGTCGGTGCAGTTTCCTTTAGAAACTTTGCTAAGTTTAGAGTGGTAATATAGAACAACATCTTTTGTTGCCATCTCTTGAAATCCATACCTCCAAACTTTTCCGATTTTTCCATTTTGAAGTGGTATAGATAACCACATTGTTAGAACCATTTTGACTCGAAGTAGCCTCAATGGTAGTCATTTATGTTCCACAAACAGAAGTTCAACGTAAACAAAATAAAGAATGAAATATCACACGAATGTGTATTCCAAAAGAACAATAGCCACATACACGGATTTTGTCTTAAGATTGTTGGCGATGCGGGCTAAATATATGTGCGGGTGAAAGATTTGTTGTAAATCGAACAAACAAAAGGTAAAATTTAATACGCAGGAGCGTGATTAAACACTAAATTATAGTGATAGGGAATGTAATATGAAAACTACAAATGAAAACAAAATTAAGAATGGAAGAAGAAAAAGAAAAACAATTCGAGGCAAGTGATTTTTACTCTTTCTTTAAGACAAAATTACCCGCAACGGTGCTCACGATTCACGGCACTTGTCTCCCAAGATACAACAGATTCAACTTGTGGAAGATGTACTTAAAACTACAAGTTACGGCAAACTTTCGACGGAGTTTATCTCTACAAAGAAGAAAATGGGTTTTGATGAATTTGGAAGTGATTTGCAAGAGTTTTAATGCAATGCTCAATGCAAATATGTTATGGGATGCAAAAGGGATGTCTAAGGGGTCCTATATATAGAGGATGAGGGGTTGTGAATGAAATGTCGCGCCCCAAGCTCAGCAACACTTGCCAAATGTCGCACCATTCACTTGTCGCTAGCCTGTTGCCATCGCCTCGCTCGAGCGACAAAAACATAGACTTTTTTGCTAGCTTATCACTAGCCTGTTGCTTGAGCGAGCTGGCCTGTCACTCGAGCGACACTCCAGCCACAAACTAGTAACAACCTTAGTCAATTTTTAGACAGCTTTCTCTATTTTTCTTCCCAACTTTGGACCTTAATTTCTCATTCATCCGAAATTGATTTTTGAGATTCCAAATATACCACGATGATCTACTCGACGAGTAGAACAAGTGGTTTATTTACATTTGTAATTTGATCATCGGATCAAGTCCGAATATTTGGCCGAAGTTGATACGAAAGTCATTTTTCCAAGTTTTGGTTTGACACTTAAACCAAATTTTCAATGTTCTAAACCAATTTCCAACATTTACCACACGAAACAACCTTTGCATTAATATATTCGCAACATCGAGATTTTCGGCCAATATGTTTTAGGCCATGAAATGACAAAAGGTTCTTAATGTTTGAGTGTGCGTCTAAAACTATAGTTATCATGGGAGCTAACTTTGATTCAAGTCATCTCCATTATTCTAAATGAAATCATGATTGATTTTTCAAGAATATCATGAGGCAATATGCTAAATATTTTCTGTATTTTTCAAGCCCGGTTTCAAGATACATTTCTCTACCAAACAATCAATCCAAACGGCTCCAATTCACAACCAATATATTCATGGATGGAGATAGGGATGGGCTGGGGTGGGCTGTCGCATACCCTTGCCCAAGCCCAGATGCTGAAATTAAAAAAAATAATAAAAATTGGTTTAACTAGCCCATTGTTTGCCACCCTTAGCCCACTGTCTAGCCCATAATTGATAATCCCATTTAAAAAATGAAAACCCAAACCCATTAGTCATTTAAAAATGAAAATCCAAATTATCCAATTCACATCCCGAAGAGTACAGAGTAATATTATTTTTCTTTTTTTCTAATTCAATTTCAATCTGCCAAGTGCTTGTACTGGGTGCTTAACGTTAATGTGTATGTTGGTCTGAATATATACTTTCTTCATTTTATGAGGAATTCCCAGAAAAATTGGTATTTTTAGAGTTTGTTGTATCGCTTAGTGACGAATCTAGTTTGATATTTGTTAACTGGAAAAGCTCCCGGATCAGTCTTCCGCAATTTCCCAATCTTGAACAGTAATATGAAACACTTAGGATACTTCGAGGGATCCCGTCCTCCTTATTAAGGCAATTCGAGGTGTCTTGGACCTCCTTAATTCAATACAAATGAAGATACTTTTCTCGATGATTTTATTGATAATAATACTTGCTTAAATAGCCATATGGCTTACAATTATTAAAGGTAGAATTACATAATTGCTACGTAGCATAAGTTCTTTCCTTCTAAGAATTATTTTAATTGCCTTAATTGTGTCCCATGAGTGCCGTCCATTTCCACCTTGCAATCCCCTTGCCAATTTTATTTCTAACAACTCCATTCCCTATAAAAACATCCTTGTCCTCAAGGATGAAATAAGGAAATCGGGTCTGAAAAGATTCCACCTCTTCCCACGTAGCATCTGCTGGAGAAAGATTTTGCCAATGAACCAAAATTTCTGTACCTTCCTTAATTTTCCTGCTATTCAAAATAGCTTGTGGTAAAGGGTGCACTGGTTGGTCTAGAGAAATAGGAGGTAAAATTTGCTCAACCTTCTCAGTATCTCCTACCCTTTTTTTTAGGAGTGATACAAAGAACACTGGGTGTAATTTGGAATCATCTGGTAACTCTAATTATACGCCATCAACCCAATTTGTGCAATGATCTTAAACGGGCCAAAAAATTTGGGAGCCAGTTTTTGATTTTTTCTCTGAGCCACGGTTAACTGGCGATAAGGTCGCAACTTCAAGAACACAAAATCACCCACATGATACTCTTTATCTGTTTTCTTTGTGTCATAATATTTCTTCATTCGTTGTTGTGCCACCTTCAAATTAGCCCTTGCTTCTCGCAACACTCGGTCCCTTGCCAACAAAATTTTTTCTACTGATTCCACTTTAGTTATGCCATGGACATATGCTAGCAGTGAGGGTGAAGCACGACCATAAACAATTTCAAATGTGGTCTTCCCTGTTGAAGAGTGGATACTAGTGTTATAACAATACTGTACCCAAGGTAGCCACATCACCCATTCTTTAGGTTTATCTCCTGTGAAACAACGTAGATACATTTCCATGGTACGGTTCACTACCTCTGTTTGACCGTCTGTTTGAGGATGATAGGCTGAACTGAGGTTGAATTTAATTCCATTCAACTAAAATAAAGTCTTCCGAAAGATACTTGTAAATGTTGGGTCACGGTCACAGACAATTGTTTCTGGCATCCCATATAATTTGAAAATATGCTCAAAAAATATTTGAGCAATGGTGCTAGCCGTGTAGGGGTGAGAAATAGGAATAAAATGGCTGAATTTGGAGAACCGATCAACCACTACGTATATGGTAGATTTTCCCTTGAAATTCGATAATCCTTCCACAAAATCCATGGAAATATCTGTCCAAACATTTTTTGGAAATGGGAGGGGACTTAAGAGACCTGCTGGTTTTGAATTCTCCACCTTGTTACGTTGACAAACTTGGCATTCTTGAATAAATATCCGGACGTGATTTCGCATTCCCCTCCAATAAAATGTGGTTCTAATTCGGTGTAAGGTTTTGTGGAGTCCTTCATGCGTGTTGGAATGGAATTCTTGTATAATTGTAAGGATGAGAGGTGATTCTGTTGGTAGGTAAATCTTTTCCTTAAAAAATATTATTCCATCCTTCAGAGTCCATGGACCTACTGCTTCTCCTTTTGTTATATTTTTTGCAAGAGTTTGTAGTAAAGTACTCCCTTCAATTTCAGTCTTCACAGAATCAACCCAATCTGGAATTGGTAATGAAATGGCATTGAATTGTGGCTCAAATTGTCGTGAAAGAGCATGTGCAGCTAAATTTTCATGTCCCTTCTTGTACTCAATTTTGAAGTCATATCCCATAAGCTTCACCAACCACTTTTGTTGAGCAGTAGTGGTAATAGTTTGGCCAAGTAAATACTACAAACTCTTCTGATCCGTGCGCACAATAAATTTAGCTCCCAAAAGATAAGGACGCCATTTTTGAACCGCACAAACTAAAGCCAATAATTCCTTTTCATAAGTTGATAAGGCTAAATTCTTTCCACGCAAGGCCTGACTGTAGAAGGCAATGGGCCTACCTCCTTGCATCAATACTGCTCCAAGCCCAACCCCAGAGGCATCACATTCTACCACAAATGGTTGAGAGAAATTCGGCATAGCAAGGACAGTTCCTGCAACCATGGCTGCCTTGAGGTTCTCAAAAGCTTTCTCAGCTTGTTGATTCTAATGGAAGGCTTCCTTTTTAAGCATTTGGGTCAATGGTTGAGCTATCTCTCCGTGCCCCTTGATTAACTTCCTGTAATAACCTGTTAGACCCAAGAAGCCCCTCAATCCCTTTAATGTGGTGGGTTTAGGCCATGAAACCATGGCTGATATTTTTTCGGGGTCCATAGATACTCCTTCATGAGAAATGACATGCCCCAAATAATTGACCTCTTTTTGTCCAAATTGACACTTTTCTTTTTTGACAAAAAATTCATGAGTCCATAATTGGTGTAAGACCTGTTTTACATGATCTAAATGCTCTTCCCATGTGTGACTATAAATTAGGATATCGTCTAAATGCTCTTCCCATGATCTAAATTATTTTTCTTTATTTTCGTGTTTTGAATTAGAATTACAGACACACGAGTGCACGCCCTCTAGTATCTAGTGTATAAATTGTCACTTAACTGGTTATAGTGCTCGTTTGGTAAAGATTAAGCCCCCGTTTGGCACCCATTAATTTCTCATTCTCATTCCCATTCTCATTCTTCATTTCAACCACACATTCTCCAAATAAAATACTATTACACACAAATCAAAAACTTTTCATTACTTTTCCACCACACGTTCTCACATCAATCACTATTCCAAAATTTCTATTCTCTTCAAAATTAGATTCAAACACACCCTAAAATTAAATTAAAATTGAAAATATATCTGTTATTGAGTTTCATTCGTTTAATAAAAGTCAACAATAACGATTAGTTTATTAATTTTAATCCAATTTTAATCTATAACGAACACGCCCTATATAAGAGGCAGTATGAACAATCCCGCTATAGGTACAAGATTCTTATTACAGAAAATTTACAGGTTTTTAAAAATTACTGACGTGGCATTTAATTTTAAAAAAAAGTCAAAAAACTAAAAGAGTCAACAGCCTCTCCGTTCAATTTTGCCCCAAATAGAAATCTCTCAGCCTCTCCGTTCACAGAAAACCCTTGTGCACCAAATCCCACCCAAATCGAAACCGCCGTCGCACTACACTCAACCTCAGTTCGGTGGCCGAAAGAGAAATCAACCGTTGCAATAACCTCCACCTCCGGTCCGTGGCGAAGCCGCGAAGAACACACAGAATACGGTGAATCCTGGTTGATTGTGAGTAACCTTTCCCGTGAGTTTACTCATGTATTTTCTTCTTCAACGTGAGAATCTGTAGTGACTAGTAGACGTACCCGTCGCAGTGAAGGTAAACTATTACGAACTTGTGTTTAGATTTCCCTTTTTCCGGAAGTTCAAAAAGGGAAAGAAGCCAGTTTTCCCGCCAATTTCACTTAACTCAACGCTCTGCTCGCCCCTCTCATTTTCTCCTTTGGATTTCGCAACCCCTCGCCGCCTTAAACACCAACAACTGACACCCTTTCCGCCACTGCCTGTAACTATGGCCGATACACCAAAGACCAAGAAATCCAAAAACTTTAACAGAACCCCCGAACAAAAGCAAAAGCAACCCACCTATTCCCCTGACCACCTAATAGCGCCCTCAACTCCCAAATCCTCTCTCCGCCGCTCCATACGTCTCACCACCACCACCCCGCCGCCGCCGCCGCCATCTTCCCTGCAAAAATCGCCACATTCCACTGCCAAGCCACCAAGAAATTACCAAAATGTCCCCAAATCACCACCTTTCACCATTTCCATCTCTCCGACCTCGCCAGAACCCACCGAATCCAAAAAAAAGAGAAAAAATACCGAAAATCAAGACACGGGTCTTGAGAAAAAAAGGATCTTGAGGAGTGCTAAAGGTAATGCTATTAAAAATAAGAAGAGAATGTATTACAAGAAGGTGGTGTTTGATGGGGTTGAGTTTTCGGCAGGAGATGACGTGTATTTGAAGAGGAGGGAGGACGCGAGCTCGGATGAGGAGGATCCCGAGTTGGAGGAGTGTAGGGTGTGCTTTAAGCCATCTGGGAGGAGGATTATGATTGAGTGTGATGATTGCTTGAATGGGTTTCATTTGAAGTGTTTGAGGCCCCCACTAAAGGATGTTCCAGAAGGGGATTGGATTTGTAATTTTTGCGCTGCGAGAAAATCAGGGGAAATGATGAAATTTCCAGAGCCTCCAAAGGGGAAGAAGAGGGTTAGGACTGCTCGGGAGAAGTTGCTTTCCAGCGATTTGTGGGCTGCTCATATTGAGAGGTCTGTTAATGTACTTTTTATGAGTCACATTCATTTTGCAGTTTTTGAGTTGATTGTGAAATTTATTCATTACTATATGTGATTATTGGGAATGTTTAGTTTATGGAAAGAAGCGGATGGTACTTATTGGTTTCGTGCACGGTGGTACATTATTCCAGAGGAGACATCTTCAGGGAGACAGCCTCATAATTTAAGAAGGGAGCTCTATCAAACAAATGATTTTGCTGATGTTGAGGTGATATATGTTCTTCTTGGTTAGTATTGTATTTGTAGTTGATTCATTGAAATATTTACACGCCCTTTATCTTTGCGGCTTTGTTTATAGACTCTACTGCAGCTAAATAATGAATCAACATGTTATTCAGTAGCAATTTATTTTTTTGCTTACTAAGATTAGACATTCATAATTGTTTATTCTTTCTTCTTCTAGTAGCAATGATAGGGATATCACACTGAAAGCCTTGAACTACGAAATTATCTAAGGCATCTTTATGCATATGCTTTTTGACTCCATGATAATGCAACCAAGCAAACACTTAAGATGAAGTTTAAAGAGACTGATATATTCAAGTTCATGAAATATATACACTGAGACTTTGTTCTGAAAGCAGAGTAAAATATGAAAACCTAATTCAAAGTTGTATGTGTTTTAGGGATGATAACTTCCTCACTCTCTAAATGTATAAACTGTTCGTTTTGTAGATGGAATCTATCATTAGGCATTGCCATGTTATGAACCCAAAAGAGTTTGCCAAGGCAGGCAATGAAGGAGATGATGTCTTTCTATGTGAATATGAGTATGATATACGATGGCGTAGTTTCAAGCGCATCGCAGAGATTGAAAATAATGAAGAGGTGAGTAGTGATGCTTCCGACCACTTAGACTTTACATTCTGTCAGTTGAAATTTATAGGTCCTTGTCTTATTTGGTAGGATGGTGAAGAAGCTGATGGTGATGAAGACTGGAATTCATGCGAAGGTTCGGACCCTGACACGGAAGAAGACATGGAGTATGAAGAGGAGAACAAAAAGAGTTCATTGACTGGACCATCTTCAGCTCATCCATTGGCTGCAGTATGCTAATTAATTTTGTGACACCTGATTTTGTGGTTGACTGAAATATGGAACTAACTTTTTTTACATTACATATTCAGAACTCCAGAAAGGGGCTAATATTCGGACTTCAAAAAATTGGGGCAAAAAAAATACCAGAGCATGTTCGCTGTCACAAGCAGACTGATCTGGAAAAGGCAAAAGCTACACTCCTACTGGCAACATTGCCCAAGTCTCTACCTTGTAGGGATAAGTACGTATGAGTTGAAGACTTTCTATTTAATGATTTTATCGAATAATCATCTAATAAAATGTTCTTTATTCAGGGAAATGGATGAGATAACTGCATTTATTAAAGGGGCTATATGCGATGATCAATGCCTGGGAAGATGCCTATACATTCATGGTGTTCCCGGTACTGGCAAGGTAAAATCTTTAACAACGAGAAATGAACAGGATAATGCATTCATTTGCTGGCTATCTCTGTATCTAATATTTTATGTCAGAGTAAATGTAACTCGTGTATTTTTTAATCTAATCAAACTGCAGACAATGAGCTTTCTTTCTGTGATGAGGAACCTAAGGTCTGAGGTTGATGCTGGAAGCATTCAGCCTTACTGCTTTGTTGAGATCAATGGTCTAAAATTGGCTTCTCCTGAAAATATTTACACTGTAGGGATTAAAGCTGACTTACTCAATTTGCAGTATCTAAAAGCATCCACACTTTGCTCTATAACATCTCTAATTTTCTTCAGGTTATTTACGAAGCATTAAGTGGACACAGAGTTGGTTGGAAAAAAGCTCTTCATTGCTTGAATGAGAGATTTTCACATGAAACCAAATGTAAAAAAGAGGAGATTAGGCCTTGCATCCTCCTCATAGATGAACTTGATCTTCTTGTGACCAGAAATCAATCGGTAAGTTATACATTTGTTTAGCATAACTTATAACATTTTACTTAGTTTTTCCTTTTAACTTGTTAAACAGGTTCTATACAACATCCTTGATTGGCCAAACAAGCCAAATTCCAAATTGATTGTAATAGGTAAGTGCTTTCTCCTGTCTTCGATTATTTCAATCAAGTTTTCATTAATGACCCTGCTTCCGTTGTTCTTCTTGCCTGAATTATATTCAGGGATAGCAAACACCATGGATCTTCCAGAGAAATTACTTCCGCGTATCTCTAGTCGTATGGGCATACAAAGACTTTGCTTTGGTCCATATAACTACCAGCAGCTTCAAGAAATAATTTTAAGCCGCCTAAGAGGAATTGATGCTTTTGAAAAACAAGCAATTGAATTTGCTTCAAGGAAGGTAAGTCCAATTTCTATTCATTTCATAACATTTTTCTTTCCCACTAAACTTGATACACGAAAAGGGCTTTCATTGATATCTACTTGCGTTTGAATTCAGGTTGCAGCTGTTTCTGGAGATGCTCGTCGTGCATTGGAGATATGTAGACGAGCTGCAGAGCTTGCAGATTATCGTTCTAAAAGATCACCATCACTTTCTAACTCTGCAGCCACAGGCAAGACATTATTTGGCTGGCTGTGTGATTGGAGTATTGTAATTCACTAGTAAAATGTATATAACTACTGCTCCATGGTCGTAATTTCTCATGGTTTCTAACTAAGCTCATGTTTGGCTAATGTTTATAAACTATTTATAATCGGTCAAATCATTTTTTATCCATACATTTCATGAGATCCACAATCACAAGTACTACACATTTATCCACAACTCATTTCTATGTATAGTTTTAAACACTTTCCAAACATGTTCTAAGATTATTGAAGATGATAACTAATCTTCGTAACTGCGATGTGTCTTTGGAGATAAAGCCTGCATGTTCTTGCACGGGAAAACAGGTTATTGAATGAATTGGAATCTCTACCTTGTCTGTCTAGTCCTTCCGATGATTTTCATCATTGGCTTGCACAGCTGAAAGTAAGTATGGACAATTCACTCTAGAAACTTAGATGGACGACTTAGAGGGCATCAAATTTTAGTGATTCTCGAGGATTATTGTATCATATAAATAAGGATTTGATCTTCCGACATTCCCTGTTGAATTCAGGGACGCAGTTGGCTCCAATGGAGCATAATGTGCCAAAGCATTTAGCATTTAAATTCACTATCAATCTTGCATCAGAAGTGTAATATTACCTGTTTAGTTCTAATTGATTCTGCTTTGGTAAAGCAGCTGTAGTTTTTTAGATCAGCAGTGTAATGGGTGCAATGTGTGCTACTAAGCCTTGCAATATATCATTGAATAGTTACTTTCATAGAAACATCTTCTAATAGCACAGCTATTTTCCTGGTACTCCAGCTTCTTTTAATTGGAAATCTTGTGGAGACCTTTTCTGTGCCATGAATTACTCTATTTGAGAAAGGAATTAAGTTCAATATAGCTTCTAATCTCATTCTGCAATGAGAGTCTTCTTCATTGTGAATTCATAATTCTATAGTTATAGCAGTATGGTCGAGATACTTCAGGCCGAGGAAGACCATAACCAGATGCTACAGTTCGTAAAATCACATTCAACTAAAGATCTTTTTAGATCTCTCTCTTATTTTTTTGCCGACTCTTCATTTTTCATTTTTTGTTTCACTCTATATGATGTATAGCATTCTTGTATACTTATATTCCTTAAGTAAATTATCTTGTGTCACGCATGTATTGCTTTGTACTCAACGATAAAATGAGACTTCTGATGGTGGCCCCTCGTGGATTCACCTATATAAGCCACAGCTAAAAATAAGAGCCTGAATACTAATTGTGGATAGTCCGAGGAACATGGCAGGGATCGGAACCAATAAGGTGTCTACCAAATTGATGATCCAATATTTTCTTGCCATTTCAATTCACCCATCTAAGATGTTCCGGGAAAATAAATAACAAAATGACTAAGGCTTTATGAAATATTCTAAGATTTTAATGGGGTAAAAGGATTGGAGTTGGTTGAATATAATTCCCGAAATAATTTATTCCCTTATTTTTAATAACTGCATAAAAATTTGACACGCGGCATTCATAACATCCCCAATTATTTTAATCTGATTGTGAGGTTCAGAAATAACCTTTTCTTTTTACTTTGCAATTTTAAAAGCTCAGGCATTTATTTCCTTGCTTTCCCCAAATTTGTCTCTCCCTACTCGATATTTTAAGAGTGCAGCCAGCATCATTATACCATGTCTTGTTTCTGAAGATAGTTCTGCTGGGTTGACAGGCTTTCATTTTGCTTCTTATTCAGGGAAGGCTCTTGTTGGTATGGGAGATGTTGAAGTGGCCATAAAAGAGATGTTCCAGGCTCCTCATATTCAAGTGAGTTTGAGAATTTTCTTACTCTTCCACGGTCTAATCCTGGTACTTTTTGCTATATATAAGGATCCAATTAACATTTTTTTCCATGACAAATTCTACCATACCTATATTTAAATTTTTTTATCTGATTTCTTGGATCCGTGTAAAACCTCAATGATGCTTTACAAGAAATAATTACACACTGCTTTTTTGTTTCCCAGGTGATCAGGAGTAGTTCTAAACTGAGTAAAATCTTCTTGGCTGCTATGGTGCATGAACTTTATAAGACAGGGATGGGTGAAACCACTTTTGAAAAGGTCCACTTGCTTGAGCTTTTCTTGCGGCTTTTGGATATGAACAAGCATCTTTCATATTGTGCATGCTATCGTGGATTGGAGTGTAATCTAATCGAACAAACCGCCTTCTGCCCTCTCCCCTCCCAAAAAAGAAAAGAAAACTTTCCACTTAACTTCTAATCCAGTTAGATCGGGGGTGTTGGAATGATTGGAAACACTGCAATTTTGTCTAAAGGATGCTTCTTTTCATGCAGTTGGCAATGACCGTTTCATGTTTCTGCACAAGCAACGGGGAAACATTTCCAGGATACGACATACTACTGAAAGTCGGGTAAAACTACATTAGATATCCATAACATTTTCTACTGTTCATTTAAGCAGCATTATAGACTCTTCTCCCACTCCTGGTTGTGTTTATAGCTTATATTGAATTTTTTTATTCTGACTTTAGAACTGATGGTCTTCAAACAAAAATATCGTGGTCCTACGCAATCAAGCATTTAGTGCATTAATTCTAATGATACCATATTATTTTGATATAAATATAAGCTTCCAATCAAACAGATGATATCTACTTTAAATGGTTCAGAACTTCAATTACTTAGTAATAAATTGTGTTAGTTTCTTTATTTTTTAATGGCCAGATGCAAGCTTGGAGAGTGCAGGATATTACTGTGTGAGCCGGCTGCACAGCACAAATTGCAGAAATTGCAACTCAATTTTCCAAGGTCGGTGTAATTAACAATTCATTGTTGTATGTGAAAATTTTTCTCTGTTGTTGAGGGGGAAGGGCGTGCTGGTATCGGAATTTGAGTTCATTTCCTATGCATGGCAGATGTAGAATACTTTTGTTCTCATCGATGAACACGTACTAATTCTGATTATTATTGTTGTTGATGACAGTGATGATGTGATTTTTGCACTCAAAGATAGCGAGGAGCTACCTTGGTTGGCCAAGTATTTATAATTACATATTACAGGGAAACCCAGCAAGAATGTTTAACTGATGACTGAAAATATTCTTTTTCCTACGATTATGACTTTTTTTCTTGTGAGAACAATTTTGTTTCGTTCTTCCTTTTAACATAACATTCATTTAAAGTAACAGTATTTATTTAAGACTTATTTTCTTGATGGTGAGTCATATTTGATGAAATTTTGAAGACTCGTGTTCTGTAATTTTGAAGACTTGTGTTCTGTATCTTATCCCAAACACACTCCGGATGTTTCAAAAGCACTGTACTCTTTTTTGAGACATGCTTTGAAGACTATTTTAGGAATTGCCGTTGCATTAGAGGAATGAGAGACTAAAATTAGCATGAAGTCAAGTTGCCTTTGTCGGAAAAACAAAATCTGCTGAAAAGAAGTCAATTCTATCCTGTAGCAAATCTGATGTCCCATGCTGCATCTAACGCCAAATAGTATTTTCGTAACTAAAATCTTGTTCATTAGGGTGATAAATCATGTCTTGTACCATGTAAAAAAATTGCACAAAGGATACATTTAGATTGGTCATCTATGCTGATGGGGATGTTCGACTAAAGTTACAACAAGAAGCAAACGATATGCATCTGAAATCAGGGAAGAGATGTAAACTTCCATTTCTACTGGATCATACGGGCCAGTGGAATCAACTCAGGCATTTCTGGGAAACCATGGCAATCCGGGTTGAAGGCATTGCTTGGAATCTGGAATAGGGACAATAGGGCCGAGAAAAATGCGCCACCAGTCGAGTATAATAGTGACGAGCATTGCAACACCTAAAGCATCTATGGCCACTCGGGCCAAGTCCCATTGTTTATCTAGTTTCTCATCAATCCTATGCATTGAAAACAACCACCATCAGTAAAACAGCAATAGCATCATTGCATCAAGGCATATCTGATACACAACTGGACAAAACTAGATAGTATAATGGATATAGTGTCAAACTTTTTTTTAACATAATCCAGTTCAGTGTTGTCCAATTCATCTTACCAAACATGTCATTAGACTCTTGTTCTTGATTTTCAACAAGATTTATATCAATCTATTGACCATTGCCACTTCCAAATGGGCCCACAGCTGCCCTTTTTTGACTTGCTTCTCGCACAATTCTCGAACTGGGACCCACACCCACTTTGCAACAGTAAAAAAGAGGATTTTAATCTCACAAAAAGTGGAGGTAGACGGGCTAGAACATGTAGCCACAATACAAGATAAATCCTTTTAGTCGGGATTAATCACATTTCGGTCAAATATACGATTCTTTTCATCTAGGAATTTCTTGTTAACACGAGAAAAAGAACTCTAGCGGCACACTAATTTGTATATAATTGCAAATGCCAGCAATAAAAGAAGATAGTTTTCATGAGCAATACAATCATTAAATGCAAGCTTATCTTTCAAATACACAGTACTTCTAAAGATTTTAATTTTTCTTATCTATTTATTGATATGAAAGCAAGGATTTTTTACTCCACCACCTGTGCTTAGAGGTGGTTTTAACTTGATTCATATATAATGCAATTGTCGAATCCTACATTATTCATCCTACAGAAAATCTTTTGATTAACTTCTTCTATATCTCAATCATGTTTTACAATAACTTCTTCACCTCCCCTAAAATTAAAAAAAAAAAAAAAAAAAAAAAAAACCAATCATAAGCGCCAAAAAATACATATTCCAAATTATCTTGTACATCAGATCCTAAATATGGCCAATCCCAACATTTTTTCTTTCCCTCATATTAATGTTAATTTATTGTTTTGAATCTCATTATTTTGTGAATATATGCTCAGTTTCAACAAGAATAACACAAAAAGGCACTGTTATGGTGTTACCTCTACCACCCGAAGTTATGCCCATAGCAAATACCCGTGCATTATGCTTGAATTAGTATAACACAACATCATGACAAAAGCATGAATAGATATCTCCTTTATTTTTTGTGGTGGGGTACGGGTGTGGTGGTGGGTTGTCTGGATATGGTTACATACCTTAAAAACTTACCATAAAATAAAGGGAACAGTACACAAAACCTACATATAAGAATTACTTTTCAAAACTAACAAATTTGTTTAATTATTTCAAAAATCAGGTGGTAAATAGATTTATTAAATATTAAATAATAATATAATATATATCAATTATTTACACCCCATGACACCTCACCCACACCATCACCCCACTCACCACCTTCACTCCATCTCCTGCACCACTCCAGTCACTGCTCCGGCGACGGTCCGACCACTGCTCCGACGACCACTCGATGGCCGCTCCGGTGACTATTCCGGCGGTCGCTCGGGTGATTTCAAAATTTTCAGAAAATTAAAAATTGAAAATCACACCGCCAGTTTCTTTCATATTTTTATTCAGAGGCTGAAGAACGCTGCTGTGACGTCTAGGATCAGCAACGATGAGGAGTCGGTGCCGCCACCATCACCGCTTGAATTTTTTTGCTCCAAATTTTCCATACTACGCTCACTGGTGTTTATATTCCCCCATCCC
Source organism: Fraxinus americana (assembly GCA_035079005.1). Lineage (NCBI taxonomy): Eukaryota > Viridiplantae > Streptophyta > Magnoliopsida > Lamiales > Oleaceae > Fraxinus > Fraxinus americana. The sequence goes on along the minus strand of CM068711.1, from coordinate 30,271,514 downwards.
TGTTCAGTACATCAAACCAAAGCAGCATAATAAAACAAAAAATAAGAACAACAAACAGATAACCTGATCAGTAGGAAGAGTGACTGTTTTGTAATTCTTGATGTTATGAGCCTTGATATCCTGTCTATAAGTGATAGCACGACAATTATTAATCCCCCCAAGAAGCTCCACAGTTATCCTTCATGCTCTTTGTGGGTCATGAACTTCGAAATCCTCAATATACCCTGCCATTTATCCATCAGCTCACACTTCTTCATTTGTCCATCTTTAGGAACATGTAAAAATCAAACTTCCTGGAAAAATCATTAAACAAATAACTCCAACCCATTTCTCTATAATCCATCTTCTGAAGAAGCACGTATATGTCAATATGTACACATATATTCATATTTATGTACAAACTAGATATAAAAAAAAATGAGCTTCAAGAATTTTTCCAAAATTATTCCCACATGTTTCGTGATTTGAATGAAGGAAGCTATGACGTTGGAGACAGGCTTGAGCTCCACCGAAGCGAATCCTCTCTTTTCGACATTGACAATTGTTCTCGAGGCATCGTTCAATATTCTTCTCCCCATTTTCGCACCCCCCCCTTTTTCTTCGTTTCTTCCGCTCAGAGCTAAAATCCCATGTGGTTTTCAGTACAGGGAGAGAGCCCATTAGGTTCTTATCATCAGTTATAGGGAACAATACATAATGGGTTGAGAAGCTGCCCCCTTACTCCCTTTTCTCCTGCATCTTCACCGATGGTGGGGGTGAAGGGGTCTGGGTTGCAGGCGGCGATAATGGGGGTAGAGGGAGAAGAGAGAGAGAAATGAATTGGGGGTGTTAGGATTTAGGATTTAACGTCTGATTTTTGTAAAAATTTCTTAATCACCTGATTTTTGATAATTAAATCTTAAACCTCTGGGTTTAGGTAATTTTCTCATAGTTTTTCGTGAACGCCCAAATGCCAATTTTTTTCTTTCTTGGGCTTATCGACATTTACATCCATCCCCAAATAACTGGGGACAAAGAAACCTAAAGGAAGGCCTCCATGGATAATCCTTGGCTAGGTAGAGGACACTAAAAGGAGTCCAGTGGTCAATGACCCAATAATTATCCCTATTCAATTAAGGGTTAATCCATTTGTATATAATGGATTACCCTGCCCCCCCCCCCTCACATAATGCACGAGTCTGCGTGTATTTAAAAATTTCGACAATGTGGTCCCCACCCCCATTGTGAATAATATGTAAAAGATTCGGTAGAAAAATTCGGTACATGTAGCATGATCCTTCAATTAATATCGTCAAGATTGGAACATATTAAACTCTAAAATATCTACGAGTATAATGTATAACTAACCACAACATTTTGCATTTAAGTTACATTTCATCCATGACCTAGGGTGACAAGATTAACAACGGAGCTTATTAATTTGTACACTTATAGAATTAATATTTTCAGACTTCCACGCCCAGTCTACCTTGACATCAATTTAAATTGTAATGAATTGACTCAACGTTTAAGAAAATTAGATGGTTGTCTAAGAACTCATATTTAGATAATGTTTAACAAATTGTATTCCAACTAATTTTACGGACTTCACCTCCATGCATTAAAATCTAACTTTAAACAATTTGTTCAAATTATATTTAGCACTAGAACCTTCTCAAAATGACTATAGCTCAAAGATTTCAATTTTCATTTTTTCATCACTTTGTGACATTGTTTGGTTCGGCAAAAAATGTTCCATTGTTTACTTTGAGTCAAATCTCACACTGGCCGTAGGAGCTGTTAAAATATGCATTTCATCATCATCAACTGAGCAGCACACGTGAGAATTGGTTTGAGCTTAGAGACTGCTATTGTGCACCTGTGGTCCTGGTGGTCCATTCCATTTGTTACAATAGATTTTATTCTTGCATTTTTGTATCACATGTAGTTAGTTTTTATTCTTTGCTTGCTCTCTACTCTAGAGGAGTTATATATATTTCAAATGTAACATACAATTCGTATTGAAAGTATTGGAATATATTTTCACATTACTTCCAGTTTATCCATTTCATTTAGCTCTCAAAATTTAACTTGGTATTAGAACCTATCATGGCTAACACCGGATCCAATGATAACACTCAATCTGCCCAGCCTACATCGAGCACCTTGATGCCTCCATCGTTGGGAGGAAATCAATTGCCATCACTTGGAATCAGTCTCAGACAAGTTCCACCTGTAAAACTCGACAAGAACAATTTCTTGCTGTGAAAAAACATGGTGATACCCATTATCAACGGTCATAACCTCGAATGTTTCATCATAGGCACAAAGATCTGCCCAGCTGAATTTGTTGCAACTCAAACCACAGTTGCAGCAGGAGTGACTGTCGAAATGGTTCCAAATGTTGAGTATGGAAGATGGATGTCCGCAGATCAGCTCCTAATGGGATGGCCTTACTCATCAATGACTACTGAAATTGCTATGAGAGTGATGGGATTAACAAGCTCCTGCAGTCTATGGAATGCGGTTCAAGACAGCTTTGGTGTGATGAACAAATCCAGAGTTATCTTCTTAATCAGTGAACTCCAAAGAACCAGGAAGGGTTCTATAAACATTGATCAATACCTGAATACCATAAAACAACTTGCAGGGAAGAGTATTTCTCATAATGATCTAGTTACACAAGTATTGGCTGGACTTGATGAAGAGTACACTCCCATAGTTGTACAAATCACTAGCAAAGATTTCATGTCTTGGTCTGAACTTCAATCTGTTCTGATGACTTTTGAAAGTCAAATTGAACATCTTAACTCTGTGAGAAATAATCTAGCCTCTGTTAATTTAAATCACATGTCAGCTAACTATGTGCATAGATCAGGCCACAATAGAGGAGGTGGATCCAACCTTGGAAGAAGAAACTGCAACAACAGAGGAGGCAGGAACAGAAGAAAATTTGGGATAACTGCTGATGTCAAGGGACCCTGCCAAATTGATAGTTTAAACAATCACTCTGCAGACAAATGCTGTAACCGGTATGATGAGAGGTTTATGGGATCCAGGCCTGATCAGCCTTACACTAACAACAACTCAAAACCAGCAGCCTTCATAGCTTCATCTAGTACAATAACAGATCTCACTTGGTGTGCTGATTCAGGAGCAAGTAACCATGTTACATCTGAGAAGAAGAACTTGACTGATGACTTTGAATATGGTGGTAAGGAAGGTCTTGTTGTGGGTGATGGTAATAAGCTATCTATACCTCATATTGGCACTAATCATATTAACACATTAAACAACAAGTCATTGATGCTCAGAAATGTGTTACTTGAACCTTCAATTAAGATGAACCTGTTAAGCGTATCTCAATTAACTTCTGAAAATAATGTATTCATAGAATTTCATCCTCATTTATGTGTTGTTAAGGATCAACAAACGAAGGAGGTGGAAGGAAAGCTTAAGGATGGACTTTATCAACTTGAGCATCCATTTCAAGCCAAAAGACCTCACTGCCAACCGTCTATTCCACTAAACAAGTCACTCCTCTCCACCTTTACTGTTACATCAAATGTTCAGAATGTTACATGTGATTATGAGAACAAGCTGAAACAATGGCACATGAGATTAGGACACCCCACTACCTCTATTATATCTCAAGTCTTTAAGTCTTGTAATGAGAACCTTGATGCAAATAAAATCAGCAAATTGTGTGATGTCTGCCAGCTTGGCAAATCACACTTATTGCCTTTCAAATTATCTTCATCTCATGTCTTTGCTTCCTTTGATCTGATTCATACTGATGTCTGGGAACTTGCACCCACAATTTCTACCTCTAGTTTTAGATATTATATAATATTCGTTGATGACTATAGCAGGTTTACATGGATTTACCCCATGAAAAACAAATTTGAAGCTCTAAGTCTTTTTATTCAATTCAAAAATCTGGTAGAAAACAAACTTGATAGAAAGATAAAGGGTATCCAATCTGATTGGGGAGGAGAGTTCAGAACATTTACTAACTTAGCTCAAAAACCCGGCATTGAAATACACTTATCTCGTCCTTACACTTCACCCCAAAATGGTAGAGCTGAGAGGAAACATAGACATATAACTGAAATCGGCTTAACCTTGCTTGCTCAAGCTTTCATGCCTTTATACTATTGGTGGGAAGCATTTCATACAGCCACCTATCTTATTAAACAAGCCGCCTACACCAATCCTTAAAATGAAAGCTTCCAGCCAAGTTCTAAACAATGAGCAAGTCGAATACAAGTCATTAAAAATCTTTGGTTGTGCCTGTTATCCCTGTCTCAGGCCATACCAATCACATAAACTGAGCTTCCATTCAACAAAATGTGTATTTCTTGGATTTAGTAATTCACACAAAGGCTACAAATGTCTTAGTCAAACATGGAGAATTTACATTTCCAGGCATGTTGTGTTCAATGAAAGTGAATTCCCTTTTAAGCTTGGTTTCCTCAACAAAACCAATCAACAAACACCTGAAACTATTATTCACTATCTACCTCTCTCCACCTCTCCAAATCACAATCAAACCTGCTCAAATGATGAAGAACATCATGATGCAACTCCAACAACAGCACCCTCTAAGGTTGCTCAACAAGAAATGCCTGAAAACTTAGCATCTGAGATAAATGGAAGTAGTGACTTAGATACAAATACCGAAGCTATACATGTGACAAATAAAGAAGAGATAGCAGACACTCAAGTTGAACAAACTGAAGTCAGTGATCAGCCAAACTTCAGTATAGAAACACAGATGATTCAGCCTTCAGTTCAGAAGAATATAACTGCTGAGCATCCCATGATTACCAAGAGTAAAGCAGGTATCTTCAAACTAAAAGTCTATTCAATTCAGTGTAAGGAGTAAAACAATCTAGAGCCTAACAATGCACTTGAGGCTTTATCAAATGAAGCCTGGAGAAAAGCAATGCAAGATGAATATCAAGCACGGATGAAAAATGAAACATGGGACCATTGATTAATCAAAAGGTTATTAAAAATAAATGGGTTTTCAGACTTAAACGTAATATTGAGGGCAAAGTACTAAAGCACAAGGCAAGATTGGTTGCAAAGGGCTTCTTGCAAACCTCAGGAATTGACTATCATGAAACCTCCAGCCCTGTTATCAAAGCCTCAACTTTAAGGATAATTCTCACCCTTGTAGTTTCAAAGGGATGGAGCATTAGGCAAATTGATATTAACAATGCATTTCTCAGTGGAGAATTGAATGAAGAAGTGTTTATGAAGCAACCAGAAGGATTTATTGACAAAACATAGCCTACTTTTGTTTGCAAACTGAATAGAGCTCTTTATGGACTTAAAAAAGCTCCAAGAGCTTGGTATGAGAAGTTAAAGAAGACTCCTCTTGATTGGAATTTCTCAAATTCAAAGGCAGACAGCTCCTTGTTCGTCTACATGGATCAAAATCGAGTTATCTTTACCTTAGTCTATGTTGACGATATTGTGGTTACAGGAAATGAGCAAAAGTCCTTACAGCTTTTTATTGACAATCTAAATGCTCAGTTTGCCTTGAAGGACATGGGGGAACTTCACCATTTTTTGGGAATTGATGTAAAAAGAAATGACTTAGGCCTACATCTTTCTTAGACCAAGTATATAAAAGACATGCTGAAAATGTTCAATCTAGAGAATCTCAGACCTTGTACAACCTCTATGACAATAGGAAAAATGATCTCCAAGGATGAAGGAAAAAGCCTGGCAGACCCTTCTCCTTATCGAAGTGCCATTGGAGGATTACAATATCTAGCACATACCCGTCCTGATATTACGCTTGCTGTCAACAAGTTGAGTCAATTCTTGCAGGCGCCTTCAGACATTCACTGGAGAGGAGTTAAGAGAATTTTTAGGTACTTGAAAGGAACCATGCTTTGGATTCAGAAAAGTCACAGACTGTATATCACAAGTTTTGCTGATGCAGATTGGGCATCTTGTCCTGATGATAGGAGATCAACGGTCGGCTATTACGTTTATCTAGGTGACACTCTTGTAGCTTGGTCTTCGAAAAAATAGCATGTTGTGGCTAGATCGAGTACATAGTCTAAATATAGAGCACTCGCACAAGCAGCTGCTGAAATAACCTGGATTGAATCCCTGCTCAAAGAAATCAAGTTAACTCCTTCCCCACTCTCTATACTCTGGTGTGACAACCTCAGTGCAAAGGCTTTGGCTTCAAATCATGTCTACCGCGCAAGAACCAAACACATTGAATTGGACATACATTTTGTAAGAGATAAGGTTCTTGAAGGGAAATTGAAGATTCAATATGTTCCTTCAATTGACCAAATAGTTGACTTGCTAACCAAACCGATCTCACAAAACAGATTTCTTATTCTAAAAGACAAGATTGGAGTTAAAAGATAAATTCCAGCTTGAGAGGGGATGTTAAAATATTCATTTCATTATCATCAGCTGAGCAGCACACATGAGAATTAGTTTGAGCTTGGAGACTGCTATTGTGCACCTGTGGTCCTTGTGGCAAGCTGTTGCAACAGATTTTATTCTCACCCTTTTGTATCACATGTAGTTTGTTTTATTTCTTGCTTGCTCCCTACACTAGAGGAGCTATATATATTGTAAATGTAACATACAATTCGTATTGAAAGTATTGGAATATATTTTCACATTACTTCCAGTTTATCCATTTCATTTAGCTCTAAAATTTAACTGAGCGTTACTTGCTAAAAATCATATTGGTCTAAAAGGTAAGTGAAGACATGTGATAGAGGGTGAGAGCAGGGGCGGATCCAGCACCCGGCGAGTTGGGGCAGCCGCCATTACTGGATCCGCTGGGAAAATAAATTTAAATAAGATTTATGAAAAACAATTATATATATATATATATATATATATATATATATATATATATTATTGTATGATTGTTATTAAAAAGCTGTGTAGATTGTTTGGGAGTGAAGGCGCCTTTCCACGCGAAATGCTAAGGTTCGAATCCCTTCAACAATATTTTCTCTTCCAATTTTTAAACACGATAAATAATAACTAAATATTAATTAATTGTGTCATTGTTCAACAAAAGAATGGTAATTCATATGGTAGAGTGGCCATATTGTGTACTCAAAGGTATGAGGTTCAATTCTTTACTATTCTACTTTTTTATTTAATTTTTCAATATAATAAATAATAACTAAACAATTACATATTATTAGTTTTCGTTTTCATTTTCGAAATAATTTCTTTAAAAAATTTATCGACTCAAATTATTATTCTATGATATATATACTTTTATTGTTATGTTTTATTAATTTATTTTATAAAATTCAAATTTGGACAATTTAAGTATTGTTCGTTGTTCTTTTAAAAGTTCGAAAAATACTTTTGCTTTTGTGGTAAAAAATAGTTCTAGTTTTAAAAATCATTATTTTCAAAATTTTGCATAACCTCCGCCTAAAATCGATAGCTTGTCTTTACTATTTAATCATGCTTTACATATAAATTGTTTCGTTTGAATTCGAAAAAAAATTAAAATTTGATTGTACATGTATGATTGAAAAATGTATTTTTCTCCTTGTTATTTTATATTGTATTTGATTATATTTTCAAATGTATATGATTTTTTCACGTTTCAGTGCATTTATATATTGATTGAATTTTTTTAACATTATTTAATTAAATATTAATAAACAATCTTATTTGTTAGCGACCGCCCTAACTGACTTCGTATCTTGGATCCGCCATTGTGTGAGAGTGGACATTTGTTATACAAATAGTCCAACTGAAAAAAGACTATCTCATAGATTTCTATTTTCATTTTGCCCTATGAATTAAATATAATGCAAAAACTGTAATAGTATCAAAAAGTACATAAATATGACTTTTCTCTCCCCTCTTCATATCATACCTTTCTTGAAGTCTAGTAAAAAAACTCAAAAAAGAGTGACAATTGATGATTAAATGATACGGATATTTTTGTAAGTCCCTTTCCTAATGTAGGGAGAAATAGTATGGAGCACTTTAATCCACAAAAAAGTAAACAGAGTTTAATCTGATTATTGTTATGCATCGTGAGATAGAAGCGACACGTAAGACACATTTGTCACATAGCATGAAGGCCAAACGCAACTCACAAACCTTGTAAAGGCATCGCAAAGGAAATAAATATCATATGTGAACATTTTGCTTGAACAATGGACGCATCGGCACATGTTCGTAAAGTTGCATGTCCAGATTAGTACTATTTTGGAGAGAAAAATACTTCATTGAAACTGATAGAATGAGAATGAAAACTTAAGGAAAATACCTTCAGAAGTCACCTATATAGGGGTTGATCCTGGGGGGCGCAGCCAATGGGCTTTGGACACATACTGAATTCCTAGATGTTAGATCTAGGGTTGACATGAGTTAGTACTCTAATGTGAGGATCTGTGGACATTTGTAGTGCCCATAGGCATTGGATCTAGGGTGAACATATCACATTAGAGAAGCACTAAGATCTACGGGCACTTGTAACATGCATGAACTACAGGATGTAAAAGGGCATGTGGATAAAGTAGACATTTTTTGTTGTTAGGGAATTGTTTGAATCCAACTAAAAGTAGAACAGGACTACTCGAAGATCAATGACCTCTGATTAGGGATGATCAATTAACCAAACTTATGACGGTCCAGCAGGGGTGGGCACGGATCGGGTTTATGTCCTACCCGACCATTTAACCAATGAATCGGTTTGAGTAAAAACTCAACCTGGAAACAAAATCGAAAAGGATCGAAACTGACCAAAATCCAAATCAAGGTATTTTTTTCTAAGCCGACTATTAAAATCGAGGTTTTCTAATGTTGCCTACTTTCTTTGTAAAACCACAAGGTATTTGCAGATTTCCTAAGCTTTGGGACTTCTTGATCTTTTTACATCGTTTAGACACGTGTGGCTTAATTATTGATGAGCCTATAGTAAATCTCAATTACAGAGCCTTCTCCTATTGAGTTGGTCATTACTATCGCAAAATTCCCTAAATCATCTTTTTAACACACTCTTATAACTGTTTTCGCCACGTGACACCTTTCATGTTACTACACAATTAACAAGATGTTTGTATGCTTCCCTTTGAGTAGACACCTGTTCAACTTTAGTAGCTCAACCATCTTAAATGTATTGGTTCGATTATGAAAATTTTGATCTCAAAGATTTTGTCTCGCCTAGATGGAATTTGGGCTGTTTTGGTGCCAAAGCTGTATGCGAAGTGATGATCACGAAACATATTCAACAATGGTCAAAGTGATAGTGAAGATGTCCCTTCTTATGTTCTTTGTGGAACTGTTCTATGAGTGTATCCATGCCGTGTAGATACACAGTAACACCTCCTTTGCCTCACCACAAAGGAGCAAATACAACGTATATGTGCATATGTACATGCAGCTATTATTCTTATATTATAATGTTGTCATTTAGGTTATAGAAAACATGAAAACTAGCCAAACAGTTAAGATGGATAAGAACCATAACACATATATTAGTAAGAACAACCATGCTACATGTACATCATGAGTTACATGAAGTTTGACATTTTTCCATATAAGAGCAATCTACATCATTAATTTTAAACACATCTATTCCATCACTGACCAAATTTCTTCCACGGGGAGTGTCAAACTTGTTGTCATGGAAGAATGTACATCTAACTTTATTCTTGCGAGAATAGTTTGGCTACATCTAGCTTTATTCTTGCGAGAATAGTTTAGCGATCATTTTGGAATGAAGCCTGGATGTCCAGAAGCTTTCAATATACATAAAAGAAGGATTTGTTTGGGAAAGATTGTTTAAAATTATTTTCAACCATACATTCTATGAAATCCACAACTTTTTCCTATTTTTAACAATTTTTCCAAAAAAACATTCTCACTTGAATAAATCTCTCCCAAACAAACGCTAAAGATCTTAAAATGAATTTAACAAGCAAAAATCCATCGGGCACCAAATGTTTACTGATTTTCATCACAGTTCGAAATTCTTTTGTTTTCTGAAAACTGCTACTGAGAATTTGTATCGTCCTTACTATTACAAAATTTACTGGCGACAAATGAACAAATTCCTTGTAAACCTCTGCACCATCCCTTGAATAAAGGTCGATGTTCTTCATCTGTAGAATGATGCTAGAACATAAAGAAAGAGCGCCGTGGATGCAGTTACAAGCAATTCCTGCAAAAGAGATTAACCAGTCATATCCATCAATCCAGATCAACCTCAAGGTAGAAACACCAGTGTGTCAATTTGAATGAAATATGGCATATTAAGCTCTTCGTCCATAACAATCCTAAGAACACATGATTGGTGCATCGTTCTTATAATATTAGATTAGATTAGACTGCAACATAAATATTAATCAGAAACAGAAAATCACTTATTAAATTGGTGGTCAGAAGAATTTCATTAAACATCCCAAATTGCACATCGGAACATAAATTCTAAAGATTTATTTGTTACACTAATACTAAATTGGATAGAACTATTTATAAAATTCAGTCTGTAAGTACAGAGTTGATTAACAACACCACCGCGAAAGACTACCTAGTTATCAAGTGGATTAACAGTTCGGAAATTTAGGGAATCGGATGATTTTTATCATATTAGAGCAAATTGCATACATCAAAATGTAAAGTTCGTCTCTTTTAATGGCAGTAGAAAATAGTTATTACCTGGTTGTTGTAAAGGAAGATGGGCACATAACCAACAGAAAATTCAATGACATTTAAGAGGCCAGTGTATCCCTGCAATTAAACAATAAAAAAAAGGTTGTAATTGAACTCAACACAACCAGTTATGATTATGATGCAAACGATTGAAACTAAATTTTGAAATTGCAAACATTTGGTATCTGAAAGGGAGAAAAAGTAAGCCATCTAGCTTGGGCGCATCCACTCTCTACTTCAAGGTGACCAGAATAGTATACTGTTGAGGATCTGATAATTTCTTCATATATTTAAACATACAAGATATTTCCCTTAGTATGAACTCTGTACCATAACCAAGGGTGGGTATCATAAATTGAATTGGCTGGATAAGAATTAATTTAGTCCATTCCAGGATTTGGTATGATTTGTAATTAACTGATCATGGAGAGAGCAACAAATGAAATTAAGTTGTTACAATAGAAGACAGTGGACCGTGGTATCCTAAAGATTAACACAAAATCACAACAATACGTGGACTTAACTAGTGTCAAACCCCATTATTCAAAAATTAGTTTAGCATGCTTTATTAAAAAATAAATAAATTCGGGTGTTATTACTATTATAATTTGGACTATCAGGCACAAATGAATAAAAGTGGATCACATACCAAAGATGCGAAAGCTATACAACCGAAAACCAGTGCCAGAGATCGAAGTAACCTTTTTCCCATTCGCAACATTCTCCCTTCATCCTCACCATCTTCCTGCAGCAAAGACCAACATATAAGTTCAATGTATAACAATCTTAATAATGACTAGATCCTTGCAAAAACAAATAACTACTTTGAACAAAAACATCGTTAAAGATCGAAAAGCATTATTAATTCCATTTCACGACTTACTGAAACAGTAGATGATGTAGATGGTTCGAATGCCTTTAACTTCTCAAATATCCGATATACAAACACAAAGGCCAAGAACTGTAAAGGTTTATATTCAGCTGAACGCTTGATAAAAATCCAAGCTGTCTGTAGGCAGAGAATAAAGAATATATTAACCCATATTGTTTGAATGAAAATCAACAACATTAATTATCATTCATCAAGAATCTGACTCATTATCCCTTTCTGCATAATTCATACACTGATTGGTTACATGGTACAAAACTTAATGCCTTACAATCTTAATGAACATAATTATCTTCTTCAAGAACAAAAAATATAATTATTTTATGAAATCAGATTCTGCTTTATATAAAAGTCATTGTTGAGGGTCAATATTCAACTAGTGTGGCAACCTATCGAGTTATACATGTACTGAGCTCAAGACTCTTGTACACACATAAATAACCTTAGGCTATTATTGAAATGCCACATAAAATTGTATCTTGAATCAGGTTTATAAATTCTCACTTTATTTTAATTCAGCCAACAGAACCTAAGAGGGAAAATTAAAATTTGTAGTCTAGGAATGGAAGAACTAAAATATATTTGGTTACACACACACCACACATAAATGAACGTGCTAAGTACGGAAAAGAAGACCGTTCAAAAGAATGCAACGAGCTAGAGTTCAAGATCCTGATAATTGCTATGTAAAAATTGATTTAGTGCTTTGCCACCTTGTATTCTATCCATTAAAAGTTTTCTACTTACGAATACAGCGGATATTGCCATGTTGATTCTTATATCTTTCACATCTGACTTGGTGAACCTGAGGGCATCACAATTATCAGTTAAGTAACATAAATCACCAAAGGACCCACAATAAGGCATTGAAAAGTAATTTCAAGGTTCCTAGACAATAAAGATTTGAAGGAAAAGAAGAAATTAAAAAATGTGAATGCAAAATTGAAACATTAACTTCACTTCAACTGTGTAGACAAATCAACAAAAATATAAATTAATACTATGAGTTCTCAGGAGTGCCCAATTGAGCAGTTGTAAGCATATGTATGCCTCTGATGCACAAAACAGAAAAGAAAGACAAATTATAAGCTTGCAATAACAGTGTACATGCATGCAATGGATGGGCTACACGAGGAATTGTCACATCAATATATCACTACTATACCTAATAGTGAGATATGAACGCTTGAATACTGTCCTTGATATGAAGTTATACTTTATATAGAAGCTTGCAGACAGCATGGTAAAGAATATAGAAATATCAAATGCAAATGACCCAGCAAAATCATTAATTTTTAAATTATTCATTGGAATGAACTGATAAAAAAAACTTATACCTTGGGCCCCATGGTACAATTGGCTGCTTATCAGCATACTTTATATCCTTAGAAACCTGAACTTCATTTAAGAAAACACATAGGGAAATAATCAAGTCACAGATTTAGACAAATGAAACATTAGGTCACTGATTCCACGGGCAAATAATGAACAACTGGAATGGACGTCAGAATTTGCTTACTAATAGCACCATGATACTTGAATCATAGTAGCTCTAATCTCCTTCATAGCAAGTTAAAAATTTGTACTTACACAGTCAAAAAGTACGACAGGTGAACTTCTTTGAAAAGAGAAAAAAGAGACCCCACAAGTTACTTCCATGGTTAAATTATTTCAGTCTATTAGTTAATCATAAATTTGCATGAGTTGTTTATGTTCTCCAACGGTTTTTGATCGTCATAATTAATACGGTTTCTAGAAAGTGGAGTTTTATCAAAATAAAAATAAAAATATTCTAGTAGCTAACTTCTGCACAGTAAGTAGCATTTTATCCTGGGGAATTGACAATTGGAGAACCGAATTAAATAGAAATACTTTGATCATGAGGTCAAGGTCTCAAGAAAACTAGTTTCTTTTTCTTTAATCTTGCAGCTCATCTCCCCTTTCCATATTTTTTTAATGAAATGTTGGATTTTATTATTGATGACAAAGTTTCAAGCAAAAGGAACCATTTCTTCAGGAAAATCTTTTGACCAAGGAAAAACTCCATTGAAATTCTTTGCCTACCCAGCAAAAACTCCATTGGAACTCGACCCATTAGCCCCACTTGGCCCATCCATTCTCTATATATATGTGAATCTATTTCACATAAGATATGTTCTCTAACCTTAGCCAAATCCCCTCTCCCTTCTCTTGCATTCATTTTTCTTTTGTCCGGCTCTTAGCTTGATTTCGAAGTGCAAAAGGTCATCGGACACTTTTCTAGACCAGCAGCCTTTGCCTTCTAACGAGATGTTCAGTGTGTAGGTGATGCTCGCGTGGAGGAGACGTGGTTGAGATTCTGTTGGCACACTTTTTGAGATCAACAAAAGGAAACACTGCATTCCAACTTCTCCCACAAAATGCTGGATTTCGTTGATTAAGAACAACCAACATCAGCTTTTTGCTTCATAAACATGGGTGCATGTTTCCCTTCCTGCCATAAGCACACCTAATGACCTAAAAGTATAAACGACAACACCTTGGACACTGCAGTTAAACATAATTTAAGAAGGAAAAAAACTATTTATTAGGGTTTCGTGCCATCTTGCTACAAAACAACCCTACTTACTACATTCCACTGGCCAAATACGTTGGCCCCATTACTTGATTCAGAAAGTAACGTCTTAGAGCCAAGGAAGTAAAATAGTAAACGATTCAATAGAATGCCGAGATGAAGGAAACTACCCTCTTTCAGGAAATAATTACAGTATTGAGATGCCAACTAATCTGCATTATATCACATTAAAAAAAAAACCCAAGTGAACCTTGTGCCAAGCATTATTAAATGTCATACAATGATCCATTGACAATTTTGTTCATGATGCTAACATTGTTCGATAAATCCACAACATCCAGAGAAAACAAAATTTGAACCATTTATCATACCTTAAATGAAGCAAATGTCTCACCCTTCTTCCTTTTTGTTAATTGTGACATCATGATCTTGTCATAAGCTTTTTCCAACTTAAAATAACACATTTTCCAACATCAGATATCTTGAATAAGTCTGCACACATCATATTTTATACATCACCATACATAAATTATATACATTAGTACATAAATAAAACCTACTCGAGCAGCAGCGGCCTCATCCCCTCTCCTCTCAGCATCCTTCCGCTTTTTTGTGTACGCTGCCTTTACCATGTCAAATCCCTCGAGGGCATTTACACCAAGAACCTTGACAATATATATGAAAATGCGCAGGTGTGACCTAAATTACACTAAACAGAATTAAAAATAAATAAAAATTGCACCAATAGGCAATCTAGAATACCTCGTACGGGTTAGAATCATTATTTGAACTAGAACTCCCGGCAGCTGAGGATGCAGCACACTTCACCCTTAAGTTATTCAATGGAGATAATGTGGGCAACCTGAAGAAATTAGTATCCTAAATTCCATTGTCAAATTTAAAACGGAATAAACAGCCATGAAGCAAAAAGGAAAAGTGTTAGTATAATAATTACCTGGGAAATTGACGGCATAATCCGGGAAATGGAATTGAATCACCTTTGAAAAAATTGTTCCTCGGAGCGTATCGTGAAGGGGTTTTTGGAAATTGGATTAGGTTTGATGATATTGAGAAGGCCATTGATTGATTAGAAAGCTGAATTTGAGGATTGCGTTTAGGGTTTTGAGAGGTTTTATAGTATATAACTGAATAGCCGTTAGTCACTTGGCCCTTGTTTGAGCCGTTTTGGGTAAAAAGATAGCTGGGGTACTTACAAAAATACCCTTAAAATAAATTAGGGGTATTTTGAAAAATCATGTGAAAGATTTTTAGGAAGTAAAAAATACTGTGTAAAATGAAAAAGTGACACAATGTCACTTTTTTATAAAAATTGTCACTTTTTTAAAAAAGTGACAAATTTAAAAAAAGTAACAAACACAATAAAAAAATGACACAAATTCAAATACCAAAATAGACTCATCCATTGCATGTTGATTATGTATTAAAAAAAAGTGACAAACACATTCAAAAAGTGACACAAAACAAAGCTCAAAAAAAGTGACAAACACACTCAAAAAGTGACACAAATTCAAAAAAAGTGACAAAGCTCAAAAGAAGTGACAAAGCTAAAAAAAAAGTGACAAACACACTCAAAAAGTGACACAAACTCAAATACCAAAATAGACTCATCCATTGCATGCTGATTATGCATTCAAAAAAAATGACAAACACGCTCAAAAAGTGACAAACACATGCAAAAAGTGACACAAATTCAAAAAAAGTAACAAAACTAAAAAAAATGACACACACACTCAAAAAGTGACAAAGCTAAAAAAAAGTGACACACACTAAAAAAAAGTGACACACACTAACAAAAAGTGACAAACACACTCAAAAAGTGACACAAACTCAAATACCAAAATAGACTCATCCATTGCATGCTGATTATGTACTCAAAAAAAAGTGATAAACACACTCAACAAGTGACAAACTCAAAAAAGTGACAAAAAATTTAAAAGATGTCTTTTTGGGTTCATCGGCGGGTTCCTTCAGGCGACTTTCTCCCCTGCCCAGATTTCGGTCGCTGGCTTTTATGTTTCAGGCCTGTCGGAGTTGTGGAGGTGGCATTTGGATGTTGTTGGATTGGGCTTGTTTGAAAATACTGTGTAAAATCAAGTGTCACTTTTTAATTAAAAAAAGTGACAATATCACTATTCTATCAAAATTATGTCGCTTTTTAATTAAAAAAAAGTGACGCAATGTCACTTGTAAAAGTTTAGTCTCACTTGTAAAAGTTTATCACTTTTTATTAAAAAATAACATACAATATCACTTTTACTTTAAAAAAAAATGATGTTTTCACCAAAAAAAAGTGATAGCAATTTTAAAAGGATGACTGAAAAAAAAAATGACACACTAAAAAGTGTGACGAAAATTAAAAAAAAAAAAGACAAATACTTAAAAAATGACAAAAATTCAAAAATACTGAAAGAAATTTTTAAAAAATTGACGAATTCAAAAAAAAGTGACGTAAATTAAAAAAAAAAGTTACATAGAGTAAAAAAAAGTGACAGAAAATAAAAAAGTCACAAACACTTAAAAAGTCACAAAGTTCAAAAAAGTGACACATTAAATAAAAGTGACTTAAAATAAGAAAAAAAAAGGTGACAAACGAAGTTCAATAAATCCACAATTTCGTCTCCATTCACTGAAAATATCTAATGCAACTACATAATTCATTGAATAGGTTTGGGATCTCATGCTATTCATAAATCTTTTAGAGTAGTATTCATGGTGATAATAAAAACAAGTTACAGCACTAATGAGATATCTTGAAACCTATGGTACACTAGGTTTATTCATGACATGGCCCTATGTGCATAAGCAACTTATGGAAGGCATTTAATAGACAAATGGTAAGGTTAAGTAGACCGTTATTGTTTGTAAAAGATGAGGATTAACTCAAGGAAAAGTGAATACCTATATGCAGAATAAACAAAATACAGAGAATATGTTCAAAAGCTTGTCCAGAGAAGTATTTTCAGGTTATTTAAATTTCATTGCCAGTTTCAGTTTGCTCAAAAACCCGGATTTCTCTTGGCCTTTGTATACGACAGCCACCGGCTTCTTCTTTAAACTCAGAACATCCGAGCTTCCCACTTGCCTCAACTCTCCTGGTGCTCTTATATCAAGCAACTGAGCATTGGAATCATCGGCAAGAACGAAGCCATCAGAATAGTCGTTCTACAAGCTACATCAATCACCCAAGGTACAAAAATGTTGGCGATAACAAGAGTCGGAGAAAACTGAAAGCTTCGAGAAGAGCCGTACGGCTCTTCCATTTTACTCCACACAGCCATGGCAAAGCCACGTGGATGGACTCCTCGACCATGGCAAAAATCGTATTAGCAGCAGGCAGAGATGGTGGAGAAACTGGTTAGGGTAGTTTAGTTTGGGGTTTAAGGGGCGGAGCCTCCAAGGGAGACGAAGCACTCTGGGCATAAAAGATTTCGAGGCCGAGATGCAGTCATAAACTTTAACCATTATCGAAAACTGAAGAAGATGATGTTGAAATCAACCCAAAGATGCAGTCACAATGGATTCAAATCCATTTTCACGTAGAAGATACGTTTAATAAATAGTTAATGAATAAATTAATTATAATTAAGTGTATTAATCAATTCTTTAGGTTTTAGGCCGTACTTAGCCTAATTTCCCCAAGATGGTTTTGGAAACATGGGCTTCTCTCCCTCATTTTGGCTGCAATTTCAATGCTGAACTTTATTTTATTTTTTTTTGAAATTCAAATTCAAATTCATTGAAATAGCAAAGAATGATACAATGGGAAAAACCCCAAACACAATGCTCTCCTAGGAGAGTTTACGTGCTACCAGCTACATCAAAAGAGACGACAAAGACAAACTGTACAACAACACAACCAACGAAACAAGCAAACAACATTACACAACCAAAACGACTCCAAAACCCAACAACGAATGCCGAAAGTGGAAATGGCCCGCAACGAAGTAACAGCTGTGACTTAATAGACCAGAATCCCCGACCCAACACCAAACACCACCCAACAACCAAACCAAGACCCAACTCCAACCAAACAATCAAACAGCCAACATCACCCCACAACCAACAACACCACACAACAGCAACCCCCAACAATCAACACAAAACAAAACAACCGAGACAACACAAACCAAACAAAACAACAAACAAACAAACACCACCAATCCACCACCAACAAACCCCCACACACACACATCACACCCCCACAAACCAACCCACGGCCACCACTGGTACCCAGCCAAAAAAGCCCATCAGCAGAAAACTTCGCCATCCCCGACCGTATGAGACCGCAAGGCAAAACTCACCCACCCCTCACACTGACCAAAAACCAGCGAAGACAACCACCCTGGGCAACCGGCCCGAACCAAACCACCGCACCGCCCCAACCATGCCTGCCAAAACTCAACAAACCGCAGGCAACCAAAACCAAAGGGAAAACGAAATAATATTTATTTTTTATTGTTTTGCTTTTTAAGTATGAAATAATATTTATTCTGAGACTTATTGATTTAGTCCATGTTTGTCTACTACTTTCCAAAGACTTTTTTTTTTCAAACTCATTTTCAACTACACATTCTCATAATAAAATAGTTTGCGCATAAACCCAAAATTCTTCCTTTCTAACCACACGTTCTCTAAACAATTAGAATATGTTCTCTTTATTGTTTTCAAGTCATTTTCAGTTTTCAATTTTCGAAAACATTGAAAACACGTTTATTTAACTATTTTCATAAACGAATTTTCAAAAACGAGTTTAAAATTTACAAAAAAACAGAAAAAACCAAAAAAGTCGTTTTGGCTGTTTTCAGTTAAAACCAAGCCAAAAATTCATTTTTTTTTATTTTTGAAAACAAATTTTCAAAATGACAAAAAGAACATATTTTCAGCAATCTCAAAATAGACACTCAAAATACAAAGTCCAAAATGAATTCAAAACTCAAAATTAAAAACGGAAATACGAAGAGAACAACCCCTTACTATATTAAAACTCATTTTTTTTTTTTTAAAAAAAAGGTTTTTAAATGGGCATCAAATAGAGGCTTAACTATAAGCCCTTGTTTGGACTCCATTTTAATATTAATTCGGGGAAAAATGAGTTTTGGAATAGTGATTTTTTAGAAAATATGTTATTAAAAAAAAAAAATTTTAAATTTACGTTTAATATTATTTTATGGGAAAATGTATAGTTGAAAATAGATTTTAAACAAATGATTTTTTTGTAAAAATGAGCCAAACATAAGTTAAGCAAAATTTTTAAGCTTTGCAAACATGTTAATAACTCGTAATATTTCTTTTTTTTGAAACAATAACTCCGTTATATGACTTATATCTTCTAATATTATTTGGAGCTGTTACTTAGCACATGTTTGACTTCTATTAGTCATTGTTCGGCCCTTATTTCGAAGAATTTATAAATTTTGAAATAGTAATGGATGGAAAACGCGTGATTAAAAAATAAAGAAATTTTTTAAAATTTGTGTATAATATTATTTTATTTGATGAATGTGTGGTTAAAATTAAGAAAGAGAAATTTTTTTAAAAATTTAATGGGGGCCAAAAAATGACTAAAACAGAACATTTTATTCTTCATACTCATTTTCAATCTCATATTCACACAATAAAATATTTTACATGTAAATCTAAATTTTTTTTATACTTCTTAACAATATATTCTCCAAAAAATCAATTTTCAATGCACAATTTCTCCCCAAATTATCTTTATAATGGCTACCAAACATAGGCTTAATTACTTCACCAGTCAATAACTAAAAAAATTATTTTATTTTAATACATTTAACATTGTATAGTCTACTTTAACAACCTGCAATTAATAAATTTTGTATGTTCTCAACTATAAAGTTTACTTTGCTAAAAATTTACTTGTGTAGAGAGTAGGTTTTTTTTTTTTTAATAATACACAACTTTGGCATTTATGTAAAATTTATTGGAACAACTCAACTTACTATTGTTTTCGTATAATGCGTTGAATAAATCCGGTTCATGTTCATCTTAAGGAACCTATCATATCCCGAAAAATATGAAATATGATCAGGGGCGGACGCAGACTTTTTATGTTGGGGGGGCACAATCAAACTTTCAAAAAGTGACGAAAAAATTAAAGTAAGAGATATTTTATTACAATTGTTCTCTACGTATTCTCATATTTTGATAACGTTCCATAATTAAAGTGGGAAATAGAGAAAAATTTAATGTAGTTTCGTAATTCAAATCAACAAAGAAATTGAGTATACAATTTTGGTCATCAAGAGCTACACAAACTTTGATAGAATCCAAGTCACAGATTTATATGTACATTTCTTAAATTCTGAAACTTATTTAACAGATGCAACAAGTAAATCAACAAGGGACTAGGAAATGGTAAAAGCCAGACTTATTTTCGATGCATCAAATACCCGAGAAACAATCCTTGCTCATTCAAGTTCAATCATATTGCATAACTCTTTCTTCTGATTACATTCAGTCGGACTAGATTCTCCTAGGCTAAAAAGCTCTCGAAATTTCCTTAAAAATGTCACTTCAACTGAGAATTTCACTCGTGAATCTCATGCATTACAAGAACGTAACTAAATTCAACTAAGAATTCTTCTATTCCTATTCATTGATCTAATCCAAGTATACAATCATTTTACACTAATTATTTCGTTTAGTACTGGTTTCAGCACTATAGCTCACGAAAGCCTTGCCTACTAGTTTTTTCCTTGTGTCAGATCTTAGAATTCTTTGTCGCAATTGAACTTGAAATGGCTATAGAGTGGAGACAGACTTTTCACTGTTTTCATTTGGCAATGCAATTTCCACTCTTTGAGAGTAACTATAAATCATTTAAACAAAGATAAATGAGATTTGAAGTTTTGAACTATTCTTGTTCAGTCATTCAGTATTATCACAACCATTCTCGTATCCATTTAACAATATACAACCTTAATTTTACCAAGAAGAAGAGGAGAGAAAATGAGAAGAGGAGACTCAAAACATTGGTTTGAAATGAATGTTGATTCCTTTTCCTTTCATATTTAAAAAAAAAAAAAAAAATTTCAAAAAAAAAAATTATTTTTTTTTGGGGTGTGGGTGGGGGGGCACCTGCCCCCCAGGCCACCCCCCAGGTCCGCCCCTGAATATGATAGACAATATTTTGTAAACTATCATGAATATATTAATAATTTCTTTATTGTTCGATCATCTCGAATGGACAAAAGAAAGATCTTGTGCTTTCTTCAATATATTCTGATCTCATTCCATCAAAATAAACAAGACGTATTTTATCGCAAGTTTTGGCTAAGAAATAAGGAGTGGTACCAATGGCTTCATCAAACTTCATATTTAATAATGAGGATGCCATTGGAGCTGTAATGTTCGCGTGGCCTAATGGATAAGGTGCTCGCCTCCGGAGCGGGAGATTGTGGGTTCGAGTCCCACCGTGAACGCTTTGAAATTATTTTGCGTTTCCCTTTTCCTATTTTTCTGTGTGTTTCATTTTGGGTTTTCCCCATCCTCTTGTTGGTTTCCTTATTTAGCAAGTTTTCTTGATAACTCGCTGAATTACTCTTCAAAATATGCAGAAACTTCTCTTGAAATTTATTTTGCAAGAATTGGAAATGTCTACATCTTAATCCGCATAAAATCTTCACATACTTCAAACAGAAAATAAAAATTTTCATCTGGCCTTTTATTGGTACATAACTTTATTCAATAAGAATTGATCAGTTGGTTTTTTCTGTGATCTTATAGTGAAATCCATCTGGAAATCTTATGATAGGAGAACGAATAATTTTTCCACCCTTGACAATAGCCCATCTGCACAGATAGTATGGAGAATGGTTAGTCCTAAGCTTGCAATAATACAAATGCGCGAGCACCTTGCACATGATTATAATAGCGATCTAGTGACATTGCTTGTTCGATCAAAAGTAATAGTGGTGAACATGGTTCCATTTGTTTCTGGTTCCAAGAGAACCGAACCATGCACCGATATTGATTTTGGTTCTTGGTTATAGAACCAAAACTGAACCATAACCAAAATCAAATGGTTCTCAGTTCTAAGAATCAAAACCATTAATTTTTTTGTTGAACCGAATCACTCAGTTTGGTTTGGTTCTGGTTCGGTTGGTTATTTTGTCCACCCCTACGAAGTAAAAAATCCCTTAAATTTGATGGAGAACAATCATAAGGAGAAGGATAATGAATAGTACCTGTACTTTGTGACCAAGACATGTAGAAAAGTTGCCAGCAGCACCCGACTATATTCTGCACCAGCACATTGCTTCATACCAGATCCAAACGGCATAAAACATTTAGCTATGACAGAAGGTTGGAGTTCCTGTTTAATTGGAAATAAAAATCTGTTATTACCATTATATTGAAGTCGCTTATGAGGGAGCTCAATCAATATGTTTATAAGCCCCACAAGGACTTGGAAGGCGATGTTGAACTCAGAATTAGTCGTTTCAAAAAAATGTATACACACCTTCCAGCGCCATGGGTTGAATTTAAGAGGATCCTCGAATTGGTTAGAGTTGAGATGAAGGCCAGCGGTGGCAATCATAATCACCCATCCTGCAGGGATAGTATATCCTGCAAGAAAAGATTCTAAGTATGTTAATTCAATGTCGGAATAATTTTACAGATAATGTGAAATGCCTATCTTTTTCGTTTTCTATATTTATATTTATGTACCATTTACAGGAATATCTTGTAAAGCTCGACGGAAGAATCCAGGTGCTATATTTCCAAGCCTTAGAACTTCATTGATGACCTACATATATGATGTTTTTCATTAGGTACGTGGGTTACAGCAGACATCAGAGCACAAAAAAATAGTTATGTACTAGACCAAAGTGCTCAAATCTTCTTCATTGTATTATTTAGTCTCGTCCAGTATTTCTTATCAAAAATATTGTGTATGTATGAGACCTGAAGTGTAAAAGTCATAGATTTGTAGTCATTCCATGTGAGATGGGATTCTGATTTCTCTCGTTTCTGGAGAATCTCCTCGTGTTCAGCCTGGAGAAAGAACATCGATTAATGACTATAAACCGAATATAATTGGGACATAAAGATACAGTTCACAAAGTATATACTCACAGTTAATTCCTCCAAAACTAAGGGATGTTCAGCAAGTAACTTGAAAGCTAATGCCAGTGTGGTAGAAATGGAATCAGAAGTGACAAAGAACAGTCCAAACATCAATTGTACGATGAAATCCTCATTTAAGAATGTCTCCTTTTTCATATCCTCAATCATATGATCAAGCATATCTCCATATTGCCTCTCAGGTTCCACGAGCCTAGTTTTCACGATGTCCTTCATCATTTCTCGTACTTTCTTGTGAGTCTGAACATTTTTTTCTAGTCAGGACAAACCATCTTCTTGTCGCTTTTGACTAATCTTGGGTGAAATATGCGTAAACACGTACCTGTAAGCATCTGTGATGTGCGGTACCAGGGATATTAATGGGAAACGTCATTAGACCATCAACCAAGTCCCTGAACAAATCACTTATTTTGAGGGGTGCATTCTCAAGATTACCACTGTATATTTGTCTCGCAGCATAATCAATAGCCATCTGCCAAAGGAAATTAATTTATGATCATATTTCACTATAATCTGATATGTTATGTATCCATATATTATCCAAAATCCATAGAGAATAAGTGATATTTACTGTAACAGAAGCACTTTTCACTTCAACTGATTCTTGACTAGACCAATTCAAAAGTGTTTTAATAACCATATCTTCCATTTGAGGGAGGAGTTTCTCCCTGAGAGCTTCCACACCAAAGTGATTTAAAGTCAAGTGTCGAGTATATTTTCGTGATGACTGGCTAGCTTGATCGAATACTTCTGCGAAAGTGTCCATCGACCACGTGTCAACTAATTTTCCATCTTGTCGAAGCAGAAAATGATTAAATTCAGGATCTGCTGTTATTATCACTGGCCTGCCAGCAACATTTGTTCGAAAAATAGGTCCATACCTAATACGAACACGAGTAATTTAACTCACCAGATAAATTAGACAAAATGCAAAGCAATGTTAACACTTTCAGATTAATATTTTGGCCGAGCTTATAAGTAAATCTCCCAAACATAATTCTAAAAGTTACTTTTATAACAAAACTTACTTTTCTAGGAAGTACCTTATAAATTAAGAAAGTAACTTTTTAAGCTTATCCAAACATGCTCATTTTCTCTCCCTCTCTCTAACTAAGCTTTTTACGTGAGGATTGCGTGTTTAAGACATAGCCCCTATTTGGTAGAGATATTAGATTTTTAGCAGATTTTAATAAAAATTGATACAATGTGTGGTTGGAAAGTTGTGGGACCTATGAAATGTGTGATTAAATTTAATTGTTGTATTTGATTTAGATTTTAATCAGATTTAAATTTAATTGTTGTATTTGATTTAGATTTTAATCAAACCGGCGAATAATAAATTTGTCAACTTTTGGACTAGGTAGTTCTCTTTACCTTTTCATCCTCTTTTTGATGAATGGTGGAAGGTCCAAAGAGGCACTTGGAATGACCAACTGAATGGTTTCGCCGATAAGAGGGAGCCCCATGGAACCTGGAGGAAGAACTCCATTGCACTTGGGATTCCTCCATCTGTAAATCCAGTGAGTTACATAAACTGTAAGCAATCCCACAATCAAGAGACCCACTGTTGACAGATCCAATGCTGCCATTCGACTCGGGATGTTCGAGGAGTTTAAGGTTTCCATATATGGTTGCAAGAACAGGCGATAAATATTGAAGCAGATAGCTGATGGAGTTAAGAAAAATGCTTGGAGAAATTAAAAGCTTGAGAACTGATGACAATTTTTTGTACGAAAAGCAATATGTGGAACACATGATATATATAGACTAATATAATTAAGCAAATAAATATGAGAGGAGAAGTAACAAAAAAGAAAATATAGTTTAATTTAGTAGCCTCCAGCAGCGGGAATATTTGTATTTGGAGCTTTTAAACTGTAGGGAAAAAGACATAAAAGGGTATCAGACTTGCCAATTTGTTGCAGATTGTATATAGTTCTCTTATTTGTCTCTTTGTCATTTTTAAACATAAGATGTATTAGACCTGCAAAGATATCAAGAAAATACATAAGATGTATTAAACCGAATGGTTTGGTTCGGTTCTCGATTCTAGACCAAAAACCGAAGAATCGAATAAGAACCGAATTTTTTTTTAATATTGGATAAATTAATTTTTTTTATTTTTTCTAAACAAATTAATAATTTTTTTCTTATTAAATCTTATTATTTGAACAATTTAGAGTTTATTTATGTTTGTTAGTTGTGTTTTTTCAATTTTTTCTTGTATAGTTTTTTAGTAGTTGTATGAAAAGTCAAGCAACAGATGATTACATTAAATAGTTGGTAAGTATTATCAATACTTTAAAATATTTTATCTTTATGACTTCTTATTTATATTTCATTTTTATGTAGACTTGAAAGTTTGAAACAAGTGAATTATTGATATGAATCATCGAAATTTTATTAGTAATATTTACTTTTTAGTATTTGTATTTGACAACTTATTAGTTATATGTTATTAAATTAGATTACGTTAATTTGTAAAAGTTAAGATTGAACTTGGTATTTGTATCTACTTTTTGTTATTAATATTAGTATTTACTTTCAGGTGTATTTATGTAGTATTATTTTAAATGTTAAAAAATTTAATTATAGTACGGAATCGAACCGAACCGAAACCGAACGGTTCCAAAATTATATTTAGAACCGACGGTTCCATTTACTAAATACCCGAAAATTTCTTGCAATATTGGTGGTATCACATTTGATAAAGCACTGGGTGATCTTGGAGCTAGCATTAACTTGATGCCCCTCTCAGTGTTCAAAAAATTGGGTCTTGGAGATGTGAAGCCCACAACCCTCACTTTGCAACTGGCAGACAGATCAATTACATACCCCAAGGGCATTATTGAAGATGTATTGGTGAAAGTTGATAAGTTCATTTTTCCGGTGGATTTCGTGGTGTTGGACATGGAGGAGGATGAGAAAGTACCGTTGATTCTTGGAAGACCCTTCTTGGCTACTGGAAGAGCGCTGATTGATGTACAAGAAGGGAAATTGACACTGCGTGTTAATGAGGAGCATGTCGTGTTCAGCATACATCAACATAAACAATTCTCGGAAAAAGTTAACACTTGCCATATGGTCCAATCAATTGACGAAATGAAGGGTCAACATTGCAAAAGAACACTGTTCCATGATCCTCTAGAGAAATACATGGCAACCAGTTACTCAAAGATTGTTTCAGTCGCTATTAAAAGCTATTCAAGGACCAAGGAAGTAGTAGATTTCATTTTAACTCAAGAGGTCGATCCACCTGACAGATTGAAGAACTACATTGAAGAACCGCTGAAACCTCCCAACATTATCAAATCAAAAGTGGTTTCGGAAGCTACACCGGAGTTAAAACTATTCAACCCTATTGGCCATGCTACAGTGAAGAAGAATACAACGCCAAGGGTAAAGTTTAGAAAGAAAAGAGAAGTACAATCTGACGATCCAACTTAAACACTTCGGTTATGTCGAGCTAATGACGTTAAAAAAGCGCTTCTTGGGAGACAACCCAAGCTTTCTTCCCTTTTATTTATTTTGTTTTCGAGTTATAGGATAGTTTGTTTTATTTTTTTTAGTTTATTTAGGAATCATCATCTACATCTCATCTTTCCCTAGGTCCTTTAGTAATTAAGTTGGTTATTAGATGTTTGGGCTAAGTAACACATGTTCCATATATTCGATATTTAAAATCTGATTTTTCAGGAACGTGATGTCGCGAAACTTCCAAACCAACATTGACAAAGAGAAAACGGGATGCATCTCAAGTTTGGGGGAAAAGATAGAAGAAACATTCACCAACACCAGCATTATCAACACTAAAACATCACGGGCAATACAGACAATTTAGGGAAGCTCCCCTCCTTTTTTTTTTCTTTAATTTCACATTGGGGACAATGTTTAATTTAAGTTTGGGAGTGTATTATAAATTGTGTTTAATTGCCTTAATTTTATTTTATTTTATGTTTTGTATGATTTGCAAATTGTGTCTACTTGCCTTGATTTTATTTTATTTTATGTTTTGCGTGATCTAAATTAAAAAAAAAAAATTACACATTTTTGCATGATTGTATGAGTTAGATAGCCTTGCTGGCATTGGTGTATGAATTGTGGATAAGTTATGTGCTTGAGTTAATATTTCTGCTTATTCATGTGAAACGGAGAAGATTTATGCACATGATTTGATTGTGATGCTGTACATGAGTAGGTTGATTCCTGTTTATAGGTTGAAATTGAGAATTTAGATGCTAAACCCAACAACCATTAAACATTATTATATCCTTAAACCAAATTTAGAATGTTTGGTTGGTTGAACTGTTGTAGGTAGATATGGAGATAGATATGGATTTCGTGTGTGCAAAATGTTGTGTGGACTGTCTGAGACCTATGAGATGAAAATTGGGTGAAAACCCTTAAGTTAGAGGTCAATTTTCGAGAATAAGTGTTTAATAAAGGGCATTGCACTAATCACTGCATAAAAGGAAAGCTACCTTAGAAGATCCTAGTGAAGACAATCATAATAATCTTATTGCATGACGTCTCTTCGTAGCCTTTATGACTCGAGTGAATAAGCCTGCAAGAGTTTAAAACCTGGTGCCCTAAAATCATCTGATTTGGGAGTCATCGACTTAAAACTTGCTACATGGGTCATTTAGAAAGTTTAATGGAGAATGCAAAAAAAAAAGGTGCATGAAACAGAAGATGCACTACATGTATGGATTAAGCCCCGAACACTTATTTTAGAGGATTTGACTTTTAATAAGAGGTTAATAACTTGGTTGAGTCTTGGAGGTTGAAGTAGTCAGAATAAGGAGAATCCATATCTGTTGATACGTTGAACTGCGATTAGTGAAATCTAACCAAACTTGAGTGGTATAAGAGACTAGTATTGAAATTCAACTTTAGAATACACCTTTGGGAAGGAAAAGAAAACAAGTTTGGGGGTGTATGAATCTCACGAGCGAAGTAAGGAAATATTTGACTTTTAAGGTCGGGAATTGGATCAATTTATTATTGTACAGCATTGCACTTCAATCACCACACACACACCCGTTTTGCATCGAACAGGTGAGGAGTTGGCTTTTGCATCATAATTTTGAAGTGGTTCATGAAATTAATGCATGTTGCCAATCCTGAACTACGAATGCAAAATATCTGACGAAATTGGTTTAAGTTATTTTGTTTGTCTTGGTTTTGTTTGTGCGTTTGTTATTCATTATCTTTGGTTTTATGTTTGCTCGAGGACAAGCAATTAACTAAGTTTGGGGGTGTTGCCGAGAATATGTATGGTTGAGGAACATGACCAATCATATCCAAGTATCATGCGGGTTAATTTCAACAAAAGATAGACCAACATTTTTGTATGAAGATAATACTGCTTGTATTGCACAACTCAAAGGAGGTTATATCAAATGTGACAGGACGAAACATATTTCTCCAAAATTCTTTCATACACACGAGTTTCAGAAGAATGGCGACATCAATGCTCAACAAATTCGTTCAAGTGACAACGTGGCTGATTTATTTACAAAAGCACTGTCAATATCTACATTCAAGAAATTGGTTCACAAGATTGGAATGGGTCGACTCAAAGATTTTCAGTGATCAACATCAGGGGGAGTAGCTATACTCTTTTTCCTTCACTTAGGTTTTATCCCACTGGATTTTTCTAATAAGGTTTTAATGAGGCAGCATTTATCTTTAATACTCTGAAATAACTATACTCTTTTTCCTTTGTTTTATTTTTTTTGTCCGATTGAATTTTTATCAAACAAGGTTTTAACGATGCAGATATTTTGTAATGTGTCATTCAAGAGGGAGTGTTGTAAATAGTAAGTTATTGGTGAATGACAATTGTACCCCTGCAGCTCTAGATATTATTACCATATGTATCCCTATTCTTTCCCTATAAATATAGGGTTTTGTTTCTCATTATAATACACACAAATCTATTGACTTCTCTTATTCTCTCTTTTCACAACAAAATTTTAATTACTATGTTAAGTTAAATGGCACAGTGTTTATGAAAAATGAGTTAAAAGATAGAGAAACGATATTTTTTATTTAACATTGTTGTATTTCTTATTCCTAATTACATATCATACCAAGACATTTTCATAAAGTAAGGGAAATAATTCAGATGAATTATGCTTCGTCATAGCTAATTTTAGTGTGTTTTGCTTAACTATTTTCATTTATGAATTATTTCTTTATTAATTGTATGCATTTAACTTGGTATGATATGCAATTGCATAAAATCATAAAGCTATGAATAATGTAATTAACTAGTTATAATTTTCTTAAATAGTATCATGCTTTAAATAATGTCAATGAAAAGGGAAGGAGGAAAAAAGTATAATTTGTAGGAAGAAACATTTTGATGAAAATGTCATTGTAGAGGGCGTACAATCACTTGAAAATTCTTTCATAACTAATTCTTTCATTTATATAGCAGATCAAGCAATTAAATCACTTGAGTGAAGGTTCGATCAATTCAATTCATATGAAAAAATTTGGATTTCTATTTTCTTTTGATAAGTTAAACGCATTGGATGATATAGATTTGAAAGCATGTTGTGATTGTCTTGATATTGTTCTAAGACGTTTAATTTTTTGCGTTTTTGATGGCAAAGATTTACTTCAAGAGTTAAAAATTTTACAAATCTTTTACAAAAAGAAACAAAGACAGTTTTTGATATATTAACTTATTTGAAATACCAAAAGAAACTAATACAACTTTTGATATATTGATTTATTTGAAAATATTACATTTATTACTTATAGAGTATTACTGACAATTAATGCTATTGTTACATATGTCGAAAGAAATTTTTCAAAATTGAAGTTATTAAAATATTATTTACAATCAACCATGTTATAAGAACAATTGAATGACATAACTTTGATATCTATTGAACAAGATTTGTTAGAAACGAAAGTTTCATTAGTTAATTTGTTTCTAGAAACGTGAGAATAAACATTTTTACACAATTTGTTGTATTTCAAAGTTTACACGTGGTATTTGATGTTTCTAATTTCAAGATTTTCTCATATGGAATTGCACACAAAAGTTTAGGGGTTTGGATAGTTCTTTGATGATGACATGAATTTTGATAAAACTTGTGAGGTGTTTTTGAACTTTACTTGTACTTTTTTTAATCACGATATTTCAAAAAATAAATAGTATTTAAATATCATAATTTTGCGATAATATAATGTTATTGAAATATATATTTTTTAATTTCATGAAAGGGACGCCATTTTAAAATGTCGCACAGGGCATCCAAAATTTTAGGACCGACCATTTGTAAAAGATATTAGTACATATGCACGTTGCTAAAATATTAAAAAAAAAAGTGCTTTCAATTTTTAGTAATGAACATTTAGTAT
Source organism: Fraxinus americana (assembly GCA_035079005.1). Lineage (NCBI taxonomy): Eukaryota > Viridiplantae > Streptophyta > Magnoliopsida > Lamiales > Oleaceae > Fraxinus > Fraxinus americana. Next base: position 30,240,900 of record CM068711.1, on the reverse strand, counting down.
TACCATATCCATCTACTTTACGGCAATGTCGAAGTTCGCAACATACATGTGTATGTTGCTAAAACCCTAAGGCAATGCGTTAAGCCCGTCTCAAAAACCATTTTCCTTGTAGTGATAATCTGCACATAAGGGAGTTCGTTTTTTAGACCATGTGGTTTAAGTAAACTCTAGTTGTTCTATTGAACGCACTAAACTTTTTGAGAGCCATTTTGTTACCATCTCAATTATCGGTAACAGAAATAGAAAAAAATATTAAGATATGATGGTTTTACCAGACTCGTTTTACATTTTTACCCAAGTTAGTGAATAAGATAATTTTCATCGTCGAGACAAAATGATATGGAATAAGAAGTTGCTCAAGAATGAACTTTTCTCCATATTTGTTCAAGAAGAAAAGGGAATAAAATTATGGTAAAGTTTGAAGTGTGCTACTCATAACTCACACGAAGAAAATTTTCAAGAGTAGTGGTATCTTACATCATTGGTGTGTCCTGAGTTCACTTTCCAACACGCCAACATTTAAATATCATTGTATATCGAAATCAAGCTTCACACAATTCAAGTCTATAATGGGACTACTTTGAATTTTGATAATTTGACTATTTATGGATGCCTAAACTCGGCATCACTTGAGTCTTAAAGCCGGTTTAATTGTTTTGAACTTGGACTCTTCGCACTTGGTTGGTTTGATCCCCATTTTATGGGAGGATAGATTTTTTGAGTATACCTTGTTAAGGGGAAAAAAAAAAATTTGAATTTACGTGTAGAATTATTTTATTGGAAGAACGTGTGATTTCGAATGAATTTAAGAAAAATGAGTCTGAAACATGAGCTCAATATAATTTCTTGCATTCAACGCAGATAAAGATAAAAAAGAAGAAAAAAACATGTATTTTAGAAATCAAATTGTACCTAAACTCTATTAATTAGTTAATGGACTCAAGTGCAGGTAAACAATCATTACTCAAAAATATTTTTCATTCATTTATTGAAAACAATAACAGACTATAACAAAGAACAAACATGTTTGCGCTTTATTTTTTTCGAAACTCATTTTCAATCACACGTTTCTTCATAAAATAATTTTACACGTAAACCTAAAATTTTTTCTATCTTTTAACCATACATTTTCCAAAAAATTATTATTTCAAAACATATTTCCCCCAAAAAAAAGGGGCTCAAACAAACAAACATCGGGATTATGTGACATTTGAAGACTTCCTTAAACACCCAAGAAGGTTCCCATAAAGCGAATCACTTATTTATGTTAAAGTAACGCTCTTTAGCATTACTGGGCTTAGTATCGATTTAGGTGACAATTAGATGTTGTTAAATGATATGTTCATTTAAATACAAAGTCAAAATATCTATTTAATTGTACGTATCAAGATTGGTATTAGATAACATTATTCTGTATTTTAACTTCCGAAAAAAAAAATATTATTCCATTAAAATTTGCTTTGGAAAAGTTTAAAAAGTTGAGTTATATAATTAATTTTAATCACATATTTTTTTGGAATTAACAACTTTTATCAACTTTTCAATTATACATTTCATCAATTTTTATTAAAATCCAAAATTTTGTAAAAAAAAATCCTTTAACCAAACAAAGAAATGTCAAACCTGAAAGTTGACAAATATTGCCTACTTCGAAACACTGCACAACTCGGAGACGACAAGGAAGACCAGACCAGGAGTGAATATATTCACAATACATAAATATGATATAGAAGAATCATAGAAGACTCAATTTGAATTACGTCTCTAAATTCAAACACTTCTCTCAGATCTTCAATCTCCTTTTTTGGGAAATCAAAATTTGTACTAAATCCATATTAATTATATAAAATCTAACTCGAGTATGCCGAAATTGGGATTTAGTTTATCGTTATTACTATTGATGATTACGCTTTGTAGTTTCGTTGGAGCGACGTTGGGATCTCGGAATTCAAAAGAAGCGTACGTGACGCTTCTGTATGGCGATGAATTCTTGCTGGGCGTGCGAGTCCTGGGTAAATCGATTCGCGACACGGGTTCTACCAAAGACATGGTTGCTTTGGTATCTGATGGGGTCTCCAACTATGCCAAAAAACTACTTCAGGTCATCTTTTTAGCTTTTTTTCTTCCCTATTAATGTTGAAAGCAATTCCTTCTTTTTTTTTTTTTTTAACTCTGTTTAGAGTTTTTAGTCAGTTCTAAGATATATATGGTGCTGGAAAATTTGTTGCTTTTGAATTGGGATTGGGGAATTATTGATTTTTTTTATATGTTGGATGGAATTAGGAGCTTATAGTCCAAAATTCTGGAAATCCTGAATTGCATTTAATTGTGATTTATAACGTTGTGGATTCGACTGCACAAATTAAACTTCATTCAAATTACTCATATTATTTAGTTTCAACTACCCCGAGGTCAAGGTGGTTGCCTTAACAGACAAGAGTGGGGTGATATAAGTTCTTTCCTTGTTGATTAAAATTGATAAATTTAAATTTAGAACTGAACAGGACAGTGTAGGTTTTTTGTGGAAGAAGGGTTGGGTGCGGAGTAGGGACCGAATAAGATACTATCCCACTCATCTAAGTTGTATTTTTTCCATCTAAGAAGCCTGAGATTTTCTTTTAAGCTTTCTTGTTACTTAAAGAAACTAGTCACTGAGTAAATTCTTTTATTTCAAGGTTCAAAACTTATAGACTCCACTGCCTTGATTATTATTTTAGGTTAGTAGAATAGTTGGTTGAGCTGTTGAATATTGATTCTAAGATTCCTCATGAAAGTATTGCTTTCTCTGTTTATTGATTTCACGTGAGGTTTCTCGTTTCTTTTATGCAGGCTGATGGTTGGATTGTGAATACAATTAGTTTACTGAAGAATCCTAATCAAGTTCGCCCGACGAGGTTTTGGGGTGTCTACACAAAGCTCAAAATATTTAACATGACTGATTACAAGAAAGGTAATTCTCTTCTTAAATCTGTTTGCAAAATATGAACTATGAAGAAGGAAACTTGTTGGAGTGAAAATTTAAATGACATTCTTTTTGGCTTACAAAACATGATGGAGTGAATTCCCCATGATATGTTCCATCGAAGTTCACTTATTTAATTTATATGTCTTAGTGGGCTGTTGCTAATCTTCTCATTTATTTCTTTAAATTTTGACAGTGGTATATCTTGATGCTGATACTGTTGTGGTTAAGAGCATTGAAGATCTTTTCAAATGTCGAAAATTTTGTGCCAACTTAAAACATTCAGAAAGGCTGAATTCTGGAGTCATGGTGGTTGAACCATCTGCAGAACTTTTCAATGACATGATGACCAAAGTGACCACTTTGCATTCTTACACTGGAGGTGTAGTACACTGTTATTGTCCATTGCCAATGGTTTTTTAATGCTAAATAAGGACATGATACTCATAAATCTTGAAGAGTATTAATACAAATAAACAAATTTGAAAGTTGTATAATATCACAACTGTAATAAATCAATGGAGTATATTGTCTAAAAAAAATGACGGTTTGACTAAGTTTTGAAACAAATTGAGGAGTAAATGGGATGGAAGCCATAGTAATTATTAACTGTCCATTTTGTACTTGAAATGAAGAATTTCTTGTTGTAGTATTGGACAATGGATATTGTGTAGTTGTCTAGACATTGAATTACTACTTAGCATAGGACCTTCTACTGTGGTCAAAGTATTTTCGAGGCATGATTTTATGTTGAGACGTTTCAAGATTACTTCATTTCACAATAAATGTAGCATATATGGACATGGGATGCAAAACGGGACTGGTATGCCGACTATTTTATAATACGTACATAGAAGCTGATGCTAAATTAAAGTATTCAAGCTATAACTGGAAGCAAGAAAAAAAACTGTTAAAAAGTTAAGATGTATTATTGTATTTGTGAGTTTTTCTTTTCCATACCAAGTCTCTCACTTTTCCTCGTGGCTCTAACAGGTGACCAAGGGTTTCTCAACTCATATTACTCTGATTTTGCCAATGCACACCTTTTTGAGCCAGAAGCATCTCCAGAGGATTTGAAGTCTAGACCTGCTCCCCAAATGGAGAGACTTTCCACTTTATATAATGCAGATGTTGGCCTTTACATGCTAGCTAACAAGGTGACATCCCTTACTTCTAATGAGAATTGATCTTTGTTCGGTTGCACAATTTATAGTCATTAAGTAAATGTACTCCAAAAGCTGCTCATCAAGGTAGCTTTGCTTATGGAGGGGGTGCCTTTCCTGTACATCCAATGAACGCGTGTATGCTTCTTTATTTATTTTTACTTTTTTTTAGAGGGGATCGTTCCTTAATCATTGGAGATTAGAATAAAGTGAGCACTTCAAGAGCTGAGAATGTATATAATTGGTTTTGCTGGGAGCTCATATAGTAAGAATTTAAGCAATAGTCTCTGCTCCTGTATATATGTCAACAGTCATTTATGTGCATTTATCACATTAAGCTAGAGATATTTTACTTCCTGTCAGAATTTAAAGCACAAAATACATAAGTTGTCAATTTTCCAAAAGTTCAACTAGAAAGTGCATCAAGATTCCTGATCACTTTCAAGAATGAAATTCCCATAAGTTCCTAGATTTTTGAACATTTTAACATACGGAACGTTCATCTTGGAGTCATGGATACGTATCATTTAAGGAAAGTTAACCATGAACAGATCTACTAAGCAGATCTAGTTGGAAACAAAAGGGTGTGTTGGAGAATAAATAAACAAGAGAACATCATGTGATTACTTATAAACACAGTATTTTGCCCCTGTTTGACACCCATTTATTTTTCATTCTCTTTCTTATTTTTTTTCTCCTTCTTTATCTCAACCACACATTCTATCAATAAAATAATACTATACATAAACCCAAAAATTCTCATTACTTTTTAACCACACATTTTTCTATTGATCACTATTCCAGAATTTATTTTTTCTCCAAAATGGGTGTCAAACAGGGGTTTTGTATGCTGGCAAGCATACAATGTAAAAGCGGCAGCCAAGGGAGAGAAAGAGAGAGAATTTTGGGGGGCTTATGGATGCTATTGGCATATCAACTTGATCTCACATGCTGTTCTTTGGTCAAAAATGGATCCACTCGTGGGGGTACTAGTCCTCTCCGAGGAGGTTAAATTCCTATTATATCTTCATTAAATCAAGTGGGTGGAAATTTTACTGCACTAAGGCTATAAATGTCATAGTAACTACCTCCATTAAGAGTTTAGATTGGAGAAGCGATATAAAATTTTGCATGTCTGTGGTGAGTCAAACATGCAGATTCTTTGAGTAAGGAGGGATTACTTGTTTAAAGAAAAGAAGACCCTTGGTTGGTCCTCTTGGAATGGCCAAGATTCTGAATAATTTAGTAGTTTTAATCTGGGAGGAACATATTCTTATAATTATATTTAAGAGGAATGCTTCACATGCAAGAGTCTTCCTTGAAATGTTGTAAACTCTATGTTCTTTTCCATATTTTGATTCCTTGTGGTACTATTTGCAGTGGATGGTGGATGAGGAAGAACTCCGTGTTATTCATTACACGCTTGGACCTCTTAAACCATGGGATTGGTGGACATCTTGGCTTGTTAAACCTGTTGATGTCTGGCAGGTATATCATTTCCTCATTCCATTGTCTAAAGTTTAGTTTTCTACCTTTTATTTCTGTCTGCTTGTCATTTGTATTTCCTCCTCGTCTTCTACAATGCATCACCCAAAGTTGTTATATTCCTTTTGAGCAAGTACCCTAGATATCCATTTCTTCTAATTCCCCTGCTGTTTTATATGTTGACAAGCATATTGTTGTGGATGTGTTTTTGGGTTGAAGGGGCAAGCTGGCATGCTGTTTTCCTACTGTAAACCACCAAATTGATTTTTACATGGCTGAGTTTTGCATTCCCACCCCATTGTATGACTTTCTTATGATTGATAAAACTGCAGGATGTTAGAATAAAACTTGAAGAGACTCTTCCTGGAACTGGAGGTGGCAAAAATCCAAATGACAAATTCCTAGTTATATCACTTTTTCTACTTCCGTTTCTGTTCTTTGCTTTCTGTTACTATCGGTCTTTTCTACAGGTTAGCAAATTTAAAATTCTCTCTTAATCAAAATGTTCGTCAACATTGTCTTTATTGCCTGTCTGAAATTTTAATTGTATTACAGACAAGATCACTGCTTGATCATATTAGACACCTCTACTACAAGTTGAGGTCTGGAGGTGTCCTTGGTTATTCCTCAGTCACTTCTTCTAATATCAACTCTAACGGGCAGGTTTGTCTATTCTTCTAGTTTTTCACATAAATCACGTTTCAGCACGTTAAAACAGGAGCATAATTATCCTGATTTCATATCTGCATTTTATTTTCTTTTCCCTCTTTCTTTTATGTATAAGATTTGGGAGGTCACCAATCTCTATTCTGTCTTAGCCCCTGTTTGGGCTCCATTTTTCTCTTTCTTCTTTTCAACCACTTATTTTTTCACAAAATAATATTACACGTACTCCCAAATTTTTTAACCACACATTATCCAAAAAATCACCATTCCAAAATACATTTTTCACAAAAAATTTAACATCCATTTTTATGTGTTTTGCCATGGCTTTATCTACTTGTTATACTTTTTGATTTACAAATAATATGATAAGCATCTTTTTCATATTTTTCTGATATATTTTCACACGATGTTCTACTGATACAGTTCCCAAACTTGGCGTACAGCAAAGTGCCTATTTTTCTGGGTGCAACGTCAGTTGTTGTGTGTTTTATGGCTGCTGTGCTGTCCCTTGTGCTTTCTCTGTTAATTGTCCCTCGGCAAGTAATGCCATGGACTGGTTTTCTCCTTGTGTACGAGTGGACCTTCACAATTTTCTTCTTATTGGTTGGAAGTTATCTGCAGATAGTCTATCGATGGGGAAAGCTTGTTGCCAATCAATCAGCATCCCTTTCCCCACATTCTGAATCTGTTGAATATTATTCTGAAAAAGGTACATGCATTAGAAGAAGTACTGACTTACCGTTCTTGTTATCTTTGAATGGAAGTTTTATTCATAATCTGTTTGTATTTTAGGTCATTTCCGACAGATGTCTTCTTGTGATGTTGCTACATGGTATTACGGATTAGGGGCAGCATTTCTGGCCTTGGCAACTCCTCTTTTACCTTCTGTTTTTGGGGTCACTGCTCTATTTTTAAGGTATTCTTCCGTGATTTATGCATTTTAGTTGATTGCCATCAAGTACATATATTAGAGTGTAAAACACTGGTCTGCATTAGGTCTTATTTTTACCTGTCATTTATTTGAAGACTGAACTTGGCCATTACATGATTAGATGATCAAGTAAGCCCTTAATTTCATCTGCTATCTTTGTGTTTGACTTGAGGCCAATTAAAGTGTCATTTATTCTGTCCAAAGTGCAGATTTCCCAATAGCACCTACGAAAGTAAATGCAAATAAGAATTTGGGAATTCAATCTCTTGTTGCATGAAATAAAATAATTTCTCGAAACACCACCCAACAACAAACTAAATCTTATTTCCAGGAAATCTGGAGTTTGTCTATATAAAGCCGTTTGCTTGGCTCTGTTCAGTTCATGGTTCCTTGTATTAAAAAAGATTTAATGTGATTGACATAGAATGCAAAGATACAAGAACAATATTGAGAAAAGACGAGGAAGAGAGACTAGAAGAAGAGGGAGATAATAAAGAGAATTTAGAGGGAGAAATTATCAATTTAACTCATTATCGAAGTCTAAGTACTACAATGCATAAGTCACCTTTATATAGGGTTTCAAACAACCTATTCTAATTAGGAAACATCTAATAAAATACTAGGAAATCTAGTAAATAAACATATTCTAAGTAGAAAACATTTAATGGAATCATAGGAAATGTAGTAAATAAACCCTAATAATTTTTCCTAAATAAGAATCTAAACAGGAAAGTAGTCATATGATGATCTAATACGTTTTCCATCATTTTTCCTTGGTTGAGAGAATCCAGCTCCAAAAAGATGCACTGCAACTTCTTAGTCGAGGACGGTCTTTTTCGGATCAAATAATGAAATCATGACGACAATCGAATCTACAAATCATCCCCAAGAATATGATCATACTAAGGGATACGATCTTTCACTTCAACCAAGTAGTGATAGAGAACTCCAAAAAGCGACCCTCGTAAAAACTATCACGGAATCCACATGAGCTTGATACCCTAGAATGATAGATTGGCCTGCAGAAACTAATAAGTGTAACATTGGTTGCTCGAATGTGCCTTGACAAGGAAACAATTTTGCTTCTATTGAAAACAAAACCTTCATTTAAATTTGATATCCAGTTAAATAGATTATTTTCAAATGAATGATCCAAAAACAAATTCTTTACATGTTTCGAAAATTGGTACAAAGAAGCACGTAACAAGACACAAAATTAGTTAATTTGTTAATTTGTTTAGAAAAAAATAAAAAAATTAATTAATTCAATATAAAAAATTAAAACAATTATTTAAATTCGGTTCTTCGATTCCAGGTCTGGAACCGAGAACCGAACCGAACGGAACACGTCGGTTCTCGATTCAGATACCCGTTTGGATATTTAACTTATGAAGAACCTATTGGTCGGTTCGGTTTGGGAGTTTTGTCCAGCCCTAGTCTCGGACATCCCGTTGCTCTGTACATTTTGGTATAGTCCGAGTCGGACCAAAAGATATCGTTGCCAAAAAATAACTTTATCATACCTGTTATTTCCAGTCCTGTCGAAAGTTCTAATGTTACATTTGCTTGAGATTAGCCACAAGAGACTCAATTGTGCCATATTTTCCATGCTCATATCTACTTGATTGTATTGTCCTTGACATGCCAGGCAGTCGGCAATCCTATCATGTCTCTCCTATTAATTTTATTAAAATATAATGCATTTCCAAAGCTATTAATGATTGAGGCGTAAGCATCATTCTATCCCAAAAAAATTCCAGCCTCAGTATTACTTTTTTGTGCCCAAGAATGTGCCCCAACTGCATTGTAGCTTTCACGGACCAAAATTTGATAGCATTGAGGTTTAGGGTTGATGATCCTCGGCATCTTTAACCCAGGGATGCAACTCCGACACAGTCTCTATTCACAATTGAAGTTGAGAAGAGAACGGTTAGGCTATAAAATAAAGAGCTATACTTCCCTGCTTTGATGCTTGGACTCTTCGAAATAGTTGGAGTAACCGTGTCGGACACAACACGACATGGGTTGGGGTATGAAATATGTGTTGGATCCTCCAAATTTCAACCGGACACTTCGTTGTTTTTGCTTCTTCCTTCTTTTGCTTCTTTCTTCTTTTTTTTTTTTTCCTTTTTCTTTTCTTTCTCTTTTCTTCTTTCCCACTTTTGCTCTCTATAAACCTAGTGTCGTCGCCGAAAGAGTGGAGAAAGGCGGCGGCACTAGGTTTTACCTTTTTTTTCTTGTTCTTTCTTTTTTCTTTCCATTTTCTTATTTTTTTTTCCTTCTCTCTCTTTGTATCGGGGGTTTAGGATTTTGTTTGTATAAAATGAAAATGGGTTCCATGTAGTGCCACTTAGTGCTCCACTAAGTCAAATTACAATCAAATTCCTCATTTTCTATTTTATATAACATTTAGTAATTCCCATAATTGAAAACTAAACCCCAAAATTCTATTTTATTCGTTTCAACCCCTTATTAAAAACCCATATCCTTCATTGTGAATAATTAATTTTGGTCTATTCAAAATGACATCCTAGATTAGTAAAAAAAATTGAAATTTGAAAGACGTACCTACATACTAGTGTCTGAAATTTAGATTTTTTTTAGTCATGTCCCCGTATCCTACATTTTAGAAATAAAAATTCAACACTTAGATACGTACCCGTACCTAGTGGTGGCTCGGCTCGGCCCATTGCCCCACGAGCTCGGCTCGTTGCCCTACGAGCCGAGCTCGTGGCTCGTTACAAACGAGCCGAGCTTCTGCTCGGCTCGTTTGCTCGTGGGCTCGCGGCTCGGCGAGCTCGGCTCGGCCGCTCGGCTCGATTGCCATCACTACCCGTACCCGAGTCCGAGCATCATAGCTTCCCTACTGTGCTTTCATTCTGTCAACCTCATGTGGTAGTGGACATAACCCTTACATGCCTAACTATTTCAAAAGTATAGAACAACATACTGAAGTGGAAACTAAAATTTGGGTTGTGATCATAATTATACTTCCACCACCCGTGTCTTCATACTTGTGATATCTTTATTTTAATATTGGATTTCACCCTTGTTTTGTGGTTACACATTGGTGTGTCCTTATTTTCTGCTTTAGTTGTACCTTAGTTTGGGCATATGCATCTACACTTACTAAAGTTACTCACACAGCGCATATTCTCTCATCCAGCAGCTACACCTAGTTTGACCTCCATTTAGGAGCTGTTATGGTATCAAGTCAAAGCTTCAACAACCAATTGCTTGACTTGGCTCTGATTATTCCCAATCCAAGCATGAAGTGAACTAGTAAAAACACTCTTAGCTTTTACTTAAATTAAGTGTTCAAGTAGGTCTCACTCAAATTGTCCAATTATAATGAACAGCAGTATCATTCTATGGCCTTTGAAGTCTGTATAGATTGAACTTTTTACTTCTTATTCCGTAAACTGGATTTTAAGTTGGTTTACTTGTGTCTATACTTAGTTCACTATGTGACCGGGCACGAATTTTTTAATGTGTCTAAGATGTCATATACATGTTAAGTGAACAGTGCTATATTTCACTTCGGTAAATAATACATATATACGTGCTTTAACAGGTTAGGTTTGATGGTAATGGGAGGCCTTATTTTGGCATCCTTTATGACATATGCTGCAGAGCACCTTTCGGTAGGAACATTTATGAGGGGTTATGAAGAAAAGGATGCACAAAGAACCAGGAACATTTGTTCTTTCTGTTAGTAGGAGGCTACTTTTCATGTTGTTAGTTAATTGTTATCAGCTGCTTTGTTGTTTTGTCTGTAATTTGTTTTAAACATTTTCTTCCCTATAATTTAATTGTAGAAAATTGTGGAAAATTTTGCATTCCTCACTTCCTTTTGAGTAGGCTTGTTGCAATTTTCATGAGAGAACAATATTTACATTACTGTTGGATGTAATTTATGCTTGTTACAAGCACTTGGGTAGATTTCACCTCGAAACTGACTTGCAAGGGGAGGATGCTTAATATTTTTACAAGTCAACACATCTAGCCTTTCACAAGCTATGTGGGATAAAGCAGTAGTTACGATACGCCACCTTCAGAATTGACGTCAATGGTTGCAGAAACAGCCATCTAAAGAGTAGTACTCTCCTGGTGCTCTATCCCAATTGAGGGTCCATCCAATAAGGGGTGCCTGCTGTAATATCACCTTACAGACACTTGGGTATAAATCATTCTGAAAATGGGTTTGTGAGAGAGTTCTCAATATGCTTATGGTCCTGACCAAGCAACGAAGAAGCGCTAGCAGATGAGATTTTCTTCGTGGAAATTGAAGTAGCTGTTGCATTGCTATTTCACAAGTAAATTGTTGTTTTTTTACAATTTTTTAATCTACGACTTCTTTTTGCATTAAGATTGTTGTATGCAATGCTTGCAAGTAACATAATTTGGCCTCAGTGGTGCTCTGTGGCTTCGCCCAGTGTCATCAATTAGTTAAAATGAAGAAGAAACAATTTTAACCAATTGAACGAAGTGGACCTCAAGTGTAACATAGTTAAGTTTTTTATCGAAAAAGAGAGAGAGCGTAATATAAACATGAAAGAGATAGAAACAGGATATATTATGGAAATAAAGAAAAATAATCCATCAATTTTCCGAATTTATTCTCTATAACTTTCGATCCTCACATATTACATCTCATTGATCTCAATCTATTTCAATCTAAGTCAAAAATTATTTAGTCAAAGCCAAAGACGGATCAAAGTTTTCCGTGCGTTCGACCCCTAATGACATCCATCATTTGACATACTTTGCGTATCTAGTCCACTAAAGAGATTGAAAATGAGTCGTGTTTATCTGTACATCATGCTCAGTGGCGCGCCCCCGTTTGATGGGGATGGTTCGACTCAGAATTTTGATGCAGTGTTAAGAGGGAGTTTGAGGTTACCCCCGAGTATTTTCTGCTCAGTTTCATCTGAGGCAAAGGATTTGTTGATCAAGTCCCAAGTCCCTCCTATCTAAGAAGTCTCTCCTATCTGACTCAAAACAAAAGTTGGGCGCTCGAAGACTTGGGACAACAGTCAGCTGATCAAGTCCTAAGTCTCTCCTATCTAAGATCTATGAAAATTGTGTACGTGTATGAATTAGAATCTTGATACATATAAATATTGTTTTGTTAGATAATTGCCTCATTTAGTCAAAATTGGTGGCTTAAAGGGTAATTGACATTCTTTCTTCTTGGTTAAGATTTGAGAAGTCAAAGAAAGGAGAATTTAAAATTGAAATCTCTACCTCCACCTCCTTTAGCCTCTATAAATAGATGTCTCTTCTCCTCTTTTAGGGTGTGTCTGTCCAAGATTGTTTGGAGGATTTTCAGCACTTTTTAAACCGTTGGTACATGATTTACCCATCATTTTGGACCAAATGTAAGGCATGTGGGGTCCAGGTGTTGACCTCAACGGTCAAAAAATCATGGAAATTTTGGCCAAAATCTTGGACAAACACACCCTTAGTAATTCCATCCATAAGAGAAAAATTATAGCTTGGAGAGAAGAAAAAGGTTCTAAACTATTGAAGTTTTTTTCTTTGTAATACTTTGGAATTGGATTGGTGAGTGAATTCTATATGATTGTAACAATTTTTCATATGGTTAAAAGGCTTTGACGGTCCAATTGTGCGTTATATTATTTATTTTTCTTTGTTTGCTAATATTTTTCTGAACAACAAAAGATCCCGCGAGTAATAGGAAGAAAGGAAATTGACGTAAATTTCCCAATTTCCCAACAAAACTGCATAAGAATTTTAGGAAAATAAAAAATAACTTATGCATTAAGTTTTCACAAAGAAAGATCGAGTCAACTCGCAATTCAACCATACAATGAAGCAGCTATCATGGAGAAATGGTCCAATCGAAAGGCTTTATTCCGATTATACAAATGAACATCAGGTTAACTTCAACTTCACCAAAACTTACAAATACCATATATTTTCCATAACATAACATGGCCTGGTGCCCTGCTTTTTGAACAATCATTTCTCAGTTATCTCACCACAATCCTCTATCACAACAGTCGACTTGGTAGTTCCACTATCGGAACCTACATTCTCCATCTCCTTAACGACATTATAGCCATCTACGACCTTCCCGAACACTACATGTTTGCCATCAAGCCAAGGTGTCTTCGCAGTCGTGATAAAGAATTGTGATCCATTGGTATTTGGCCCAGAATTGGCCATTGATAACAGACCAGGCTCTGTATGCCTTAGCTTGAAATTCTCATCTGAGAATTTTTCACCATAAATGGATTCTCCACCGGTTCCATTACCCCTTGTAAAGTCCCCTCCTTGACACATGAAATTTGGGATAATGCGATGAAATATCGAACCCTTGTAATGCAATGGCTTCCTAGAAGCTCCAATCCCTTTCTCCCCCGTGCATAGGACTCGAAAATTCTCAGCAGTTTTGGGAGTGGTGTCAGCAAACAATTCCATCACAACTCGCCCGGATTTCGCCTTTCCAATCAATATGTCAAAGAAAACCTTCGGGTTTTTCATTTTTCAATGAAATCTGAAATCACAAAAGCAAAAAGAAGGTACGACATTTGTTCATAACTGTCAAAAATTGAAAAACATATCAAAAGCAGTCTTCATTGCTCAAGAAAGGAGTTTTCCAGTTCCATAAGACAGAATAATGAAGAGGTAAATCTTCAAATAATCAACAAAAAATTGATATAAAATTGAGCATTGGTGAAATTAACCCTCGTTTAGATACATAATCAAGCACATTGATCAATCTCAAAACATAAAAATAAAAAATGAGTTCCTGGAGAAATTTCAGGGCCAGGGATCAATTCTTACTTATATTTCTTCTAATGCTTTCTAAAACCTCAATTAATACAGATTTTCCCAATGTGTTTAAAAAAGGCCAGCATCATAACTTCCCAAAAGCACTTGTAACAAATAATCGGTAAAAATGAAAAATGTTCATCCATAATTAATCCCCTTGAAAAATTTAATTATATATCAAGAGGACAGACTTACAGATAAATTGATATAGCACTATTTTTGAGCTCCACGGGCTTTTATTAATCAATATACCCGCAAAGCCTTCGATTTGTGCTTCTGTAATTAAACATAAATCCCAACATGGTACCCAGAAATATCTAAAACTAATTTGAATTAATATGTTCACCTTTTTTTTATCGGTCTGAGACAGAAAAATGAGAAGAAAGGAAGATGAAGACTGCGTTGAGGCTTCTCCACATATAAAGAGGGAGATTGTGGTGGCTGCTAGGGTTTATCGTTTAGGGTTTTATGCTTTGGGCTTTCTGATGTAGTCCCTATATTTTATGATCTTTTACATCTTACCCCTTTTAAGACTGGCCTTTGAAGCGGGGGCTCCCCAATGTATTAATGCTTTGTACATTGGTCTTCAACTATTTTTGTCGATAATAAAGTCCTCGGCCTTTGAAGTTTTTAACAACTTAGTTAACTTTGAAAGAAATCATCAACTTAAAAAGGCAAAAATATACATCCACTAATTAAAACACAAAAGATAAAATAAACCCTTTTTGTACATCCCAATCAAAGGTAGAGACAACTTGTAATACCCCCAGGGACGAACGGAGGGGGAGCTGGGGGGCTACAGCCCCCCCCTCTCCCAACTGATTTTTTTTTTTTTTTGTTTAGAAAAAAAAAAATTATGTGTAATTTTATTTTTTTACGTATTAGCCTGGCCTGTAATCTGGTTTTGGATCCGTCCCTGAATACCCCCGAGCATACATACGATATATTATGCATAAATGAAATTTTTGAGTACTTTAGGGTAACTTAGCAACTTTACCATTTTTTAGGGACCTTGTGCTAATATTCTAATAATTGGAAATGCTAGCTTTAATGAAATTACAATTTAATATTCGGATATATATTGAATTAGTATCTGATAATAATTTGATATAAAGTAGTTAGATAAAACTTGAAAATTTGCATACATCCACACTAGAACTTTATATTATTTTAGTTACAATTTTTTCTTAAATTTGAATTCCACGCACATAGTATTGTTTGCGATAAGTCCATTTTTAAAAATTGATTTAAGAGTTCTATTATTACCCTGTTTGTCACTCATTCTCATTTTTTTCTCTTTCTTCATTTCAACCACACATTCTCCCAATAAAATAATATTACACACAAATATAAAACTTTTCATAACTTTTCCACCATTCTTCCATCAATCACTATTCCGAAAATTCTATTATCCAAAAAATGGGTGTCAACGCTCTCTATAATTCTTATTAGATAATTATCTTAATCACAAGTATTTAAACACACTAAGCCATACACCAATTTACAGATGTCAGTGGAAGAGAGATTTCTACACGTGCCAAGTAGTCTTGTGTTTTTACTTTTTAATGTTTTAAGTTAAGTAATTTATGCGATATTATGTGATCCAAATTAAGAAGGATCTTATGGTTAATGCCATAGGGTATTATTATGTAGATTTACAGTCGTATGGTATTATTATGTAGATTTACACAGAAACCAACCATAAGGCTAAATACTCTCTAAGTGGAGATTGAGAATGGGTATGACCTAAGTGACAACGAGACATTTGGGTTTCTATCCCACTAGAAAATTATATTGTGTGAGTATTTACATGTTTTTATATAAAATGGTGAAAATAATGGTATGAAATATATTCTAAATATATTCCTATGCTCAT
Organism: Fraxinus americana; assembly: GCA_035079005.1. Classification (NCBI taxonomy): domain Eukaryota; kingdom Viridiplantae; phylum Streptophyta; class Magnoliopsida; order Lamiales; family Oleaceae; genus Fraxinus; species Fraxinus americana. The sequence goes on along the minus strand of CM068711.1, from coordinate 30,225,016 downwards.
TCCCTATTTAAAATATTTTTCAAATAATTGATTGATCGAAGTTGGAGTTTGAAACTGCTAACAGGTCCGTGCTGATGGATCAATAATTTTTTTTCTTTCAATACTTAGCATTTAGTTTAAAATTATTTGGAGTCAGAATTTTATTTTCAAAATAGATGAATTTATATTTCATCAGTGGGTTGAATTTATTTGATATATAAAATAGCTTATTTTATTCTACAAAGTTCTTCAAATTCTTTTGTATTACAATAAGTCAATCAACTTTTATAGTGGCTAAATGAATTAATTAACTTTCGGGACATAGGTCTCAGAGTGTTATACAACTAATTGATAAACACAAATGAAGAAGAAGAAGGGATGACAATGAGGCAGGACGGAGTTTGGCGGACCCATCCCCATCCCCCATTTCCCATAACGCGGGGGGAGTAGGTAGTGCAAGGATTAAAATATCTTCATTTCTCATCATATTCTCTTATTTATTAAATATAATTTGATTTAAACACAAAACAATAAGAGTCGTTTGAGGTAGGACGATCCAATACATTTTGCCATCATCTCTTACGGTCCATTTTTATGGACAAGTAGCATAATTCGAGGGAGAAAAGGGCTTACGTGCATCCTACTTGATCATGCGGACCCTAGTGGTATATAAACCCACATTACTCTCCCCCACTCTCTTTCTCCTATATATCTATCTAACTTTGAGAAAAGTCTTCTTCACACTGATTTTTGATAGATGAACCTAACAAGCAAGAATTTTTAAGAGATGTTTCCAAAAACAGATTGCAGTGTCATTTGGAATCTATTTTTGCCGCAAATATGGCCAACCGACGGAGTGGCCAAATAGGATTTGATCAGTCGTCAACATCAGTTAGCTCACCAGCTTCGAAGAAACCAAATCTAGGAATATCCATTAACCGTTATAATCCAACGCCATCACCATTCAAGAAGCCTGTAGATCTCACCATGTCTATGAATGATCACAATTCCAACAGTGGTGGTGGTGGAAGAGAAGATGAAGAAGATAGAGATCAAAGCGAGGAGCTTAACGAGGGCGCCGTTGAGTTCCCAATGCGTAGGACAAGAGGCAGGCCTACAGGTTATTGAATCTTCAACCCCATCTATCTAAAAGTTTAAGCTAATATAGAGTAGGAAACAAATATTAATTCTCATTTAAAATTTTCTTGTCTTAAATGTATTCTCATGTCGTTCATTTTTCATCAAACGCTTGACAAGTTTACAATTTTTGTAAATAAATGGTAGCAAAACTTGAAGTCTAAAAACATAAATTATTAGCGTGGTCAGAACAAGCTTATTTATTTAAATTATGTCTTCATCATTCACAGGTTCAAAGAACAAGCCAAAACCGCCCGTATTTGTGACAAAGGACAGTCCTAATGCTCTGCGCAGCCATGTTATGGAGGTGGCAAGTGGCTCTGATGTGGCGGAGAGCATAGCTGAATTTGCAAGAAAAAGGCAAAGAGGAGTTTGTGTTTTGAGTGCGAGTGGGATAGTTAAAAATGTGACAATTCGGCAACCTTGTGATTCTGGTGCAGTAATGGCTCTACATGGCCGCTTTGAAATCCTCTCCTTGACTGGTGCTTTTCTCCCTGGGGCGGTGCCACCGCTGGGATCCACAGGGCTGACTATATACTTAGCCGGCGGTCAGGGACAGGTGGTGGGAGGCAGTGTGGTGGGTTCTCTGGTGGCTGCTGGCCCAGTAATGGTGATTGCTTCTACGTTTTCGAATGCTACTTATGAGAGGTTGCCTTTGGATGAGGAAGAAGAAGCTGCTGCCGCCACCGGGGGTGTTACAGACGGAGGACAGGCTGGCATTGGTGGTGGTGATATGGGTGAACCGCCGGCTTTGGCGGCATATAACATGCCACTTCGGAACAGGGGAGAATTGAACCATAGTTCATTTTCATGGAATCATGGCCCTGCAAATTACTAGCTATAGATGAAGATTACTTGGTTCATGTATTAAATTTTTAAGAACCATGCTACTTGTACAATGAATTTGACAATAAGTTTGACAATGTGTAAGTTGGTAAGTATAATGTCTATTGATTTGAAAGATTGTTTTTGAATTCAATGACGATGATCTATACACCTCACACATTGTCAAAATCATTGTGCAAATTCATTGTACAAGTAATTTAATTCAATTTTTAATATATGGTAATAAATAAATTAACGGATCATATCACTTTTAACATCCTTGTTTTATCTTTCTTCGAATGGATGACACTCTTGTCCATGAAGATGCATCTAGTTGATGAGGTAGTTGAACTAAGCTTCTATTTTTGTCCAAGGAATATTAGTCAACATACGAAAATCCAGTTATGTATCCAACACTTTTAACATAAATGTGAATCATGTCGACAGAGGAATAGCCTTTTATAATCGACTTTTCCGAGTAACGAATGTATTACCTTGAAATACGAACAGTGAACGTGTCAACAATCTTCCGATATACTTGAGAAGGATCAATAATAAAGTGAATAAAGAATTATTGAACTTACCTTAGCATACCTTGCTAAAGTCGAAACCCATTTCACACCCCTCGTCCCTCATATGGTTGAGTGCAAGTTTTCAAATTTTATAATTGTCGATAAGTTGATCAAACATAATTTTGTAAAATTCACAACTTCTGTTTACTTTTTTATCACGCATTTCTCAAAACCGTATAAACAATCTAATTCCAACCTAACTCATAGAATGGAACTATTTCGGGTCCGAGGTCAATAAATACAACACTATCATCCTCCATTTCTTCTATCACATGCAAATTCTCAACAAACTGTAACCGAAATTTGAAATTCCAAATGTAAGTAATGTAGTAATTATCATTTGATAAATAGTACAGTTCATTACTCAATAATATCGATGAAGAACCTGGCACATATTAGCTTAGCTGCGCTTACGCGGCCGGTTTTGCTTCCTCTCTGGCGGCCACTTTCCTTACCTTACCCCCGCTACACTCTCACTCCAAGCTACGCTTGCTGAGCAAGATGAATTGTGATTTCCTCTTCTGGGACACACCAAAGTATGACCCGAGACTATGAGAGAGACATTTCCCCGGCGAGCCCTCTCTCGTAAAGCCAAAAATGCCCCAAGACAAGGTCAAAACTTTTGGGAAGGTGACATGATGAATAGAACCTGACCGGATCTGGCCTTGGGTAGTGGCGCCCATTAAAATTACTCATAATATTGTCTAGTACTAAATAATACGCCTTGACCATGCCATTTTAGAAAAATAAGAAAATCAGAATATCGAATGCCAAATTATAACTGTATTACAGCGACACTAGAGAACACAATCTACAGAGATGCTAATGAAAAAGACACTTTCAGATGCTGCGTTCATTGGTTTAAACCTGCCAGCATAAAATTAGAGTGACACTTGATGCTCAAATGCTCAAACTGAAACTAAGTTCATCGACGACAGTAAACAAAGTTATTAGATACATACGAGCAGAAAATTAAACACCGTTGTCCTGCAATATAAATGGCCTTCAACCAGCTGTCCCAACAAGAAAAATACATTACTACAGAAAAATGTTACTTATCTAGCCAATTCTAATACTTAAAAACTGTCTGCAAGGAGAGGGAAATCCTTCCTGAGAAAAGTTCTAATCTGACGAGAATAACATTAGTCGACTGCCAAGCGGTAAAAACAGTCCATATCCGGTGAGCTAGGGTGGTAGACTGAGGAGACGAGAATAACATTAGTTGACTGCCAAGAGGTAAAAACGGTCCATATCCGGTGAGCTAGGGTGGTAGACTGAGGAGATTCTAAGTCATCGTTTTTTCATTTTTCATTTTTCCTTCGACAAGACCCTGTCCTAAGAAAAGTATATGACAAATCTGGAATTTTCTAATAGTCACCATTCTCGGGAGATTGCTGCATGCCATGACCAGTGCTATTTCTCCATTCCATCGAATGTGAAGGTGTCAATTGCATGCCCTGATGCTGAATCATAAATGGATTTCCACCAACAGTTTGATGAGTAGAATCAGCAGGTGACCAGATGCCTAGATCTGACACTGAAGTGCCACCAATTGCAGATAACTTGTTGGAAGCAGCATCTCCTTTACCAGCACCGCTAGTATCCTTCTTGGAGTCGATTTGAAAGGTACCAACTATTACCTGTTAACGCAATTAACTGACGTGTCAAGAAACGGACAAACCCCATATGCTTAAATTATCAAACCTGGCACAATCTGTCTGGTCAAAAGCACCCAAGTCACTGGTGTAATTGTGTGCATAAAAGATATTGGTAGTTTGTTATCAACAATAACATTTATTATTAGTTTATCGTTAACAATAACCTTGAGTCCACATTTGCAGGTTTGTATTACACCCCGAAACTCGAGCAACAAATGATTATATCGAGAACAGGTTCACTGTAGTATAGTAAACCAGATCACTGGTTTCCACTGAACTGTGCAATTTATCTGGATTTAGACCACTTTCCTGATTTCCAGTCAAGTGGAGTTGCCAGGATTGGTTTACAAACCAGGTCACCAGTTCAGTCCAGATTTTAGGACTGATTATATGTCAATATATTTGCAAAAGCTATTTTAGTTTTGATCATAATAACATAGCAAAAGTCCACCAGAAAGGTGTAATGATGGTCAGAACTCAAACCAGAGAGAGTTGTGGATCAATTGACAAACCAGATCAACAGTCCACAACAGGTTTTACGACTCTGCCTATACATCATACTATATTTGCAAAAGCTAATAAGTTTTGATCATATACAGGACTAAAAGACTCTTCATAAAAAAAATTCCAGGCCAAAAGTCTGCCTGAGGAGCATAATTATGGTAGGCATCCACAGAAAAAAAAAAAAAAAAAAGAGTACATTTCTAAAGGCATGCAAAAATGTTCTATGCGCGGCATGGCAGGCTCGTGAACGTAAATATGTGTGAATATGTGTGTGTGTGAGAGAGAGAGAGAGGGGGGGGGGGGGGGGGAGGAATGATTTGTTAATAATATTAAAAAATAAGAGGGGGTTTTTAGCATGTAACAACTCATACTGGATAGCAAGGATCTAACATATCCTAGAGGTAATCTCCTCCTACCCATTTTCCTTTCTAGTGCAATTAGGTTATATACACTTGCACATGTTGACTATAACAAGAACTACGAGTTGAAAAACTGAAATCAGGTTATTTATCATCCATTACTTGAGAACACATAGAATAAAACTGTGTGGATAACTAACTAATGGATACGAAATCTCAATGGCCACTGTACTTTCAACATTGTTTCCCACAGTGGTTTCAAAGTTGTATGTTCCCCAACAATCGTGGTAAGTTTAAAATATCAGAATAGTCACTGTTGTTTCCAGCAGTCACTATACTTGCAATGTCGTTTCCTTCTGTCGCTCATGATCGTTTGAAAAATTAACGCTTTCGTTTGTCCCATCATTGAAACCATTAATTTTCAATCAGCAGAAGCGGAGTAACGAATGAAAAACAATGTCGAAAGTACAATGGCCATTGAGATTTTTAACCTAATAGATAACACATAAAGTTCAAGTTCAATTACATATAACCCAAGCACATATACAGTTATCTCTTCTTTAGATCAATTAACCCAATAAAATCCATAACAGACCATCCGAATTCAGAGCCACAATAAATTAAAACAATCTTTATAAAATAGTCTGCGTGTTCAGAATTATGAACCCATATTGAAAAGGCGAGAATATAGAGAAGCTGATAACATTTGTAACACATGCAATTCACTAAATATAAAAACTAGAATTTGGAATTGAAGATGTGCAATTTGGGACAACAATAGGACAAAATTTTCATTCTAGACCAGTATAATATAATAGCTGTCCCAACTAGAAAATGTGATATTTGTTAAGCTTCATCTAGCAGAATGGTTAATACAAAGGTTTCCCTAAATAACATTTACCACAAAGAAATCAACAATAAGAATATGAACAAGGGAAAGCAAGTAGGAAAAGGGGGAAGCAGTTCAACTACTGTCCCAACAACTATAATTTATGTATTATAAAAAGGAGTTCATTTCATTAAAATTCTAGATTCGACTACAGCATCTATATATTGGTACCAATGTCATACGCATCTATATATACAAAACCATAGTGCAATTCATAGCATATATTGCGATAGATTTTATCTAGAACTGCACTACACGTACAGAAAATGGAGTTACAGAAATGCACCAGAATAGACACAATAGGGCGGGTGGGTGGTTTATTTTTTTCAATATTTTACTCACATGGGGCCCACCCCATGTGAGTTTTCTGTTTGAATTCTGTTGGCAGAATTCTGTACAAATGGAAAAACCCTTTTATCTATATAAGAAGTAAAGAGTATGTAATAAATTAATAAAAAATGTGTTCTTCACAGAATTTAATACAAATGTTACCTGAATCGGGCCTGCAGCTGTAAGTGGTCCACCAATCCCTCCACCAATGATTTGTCCATCAGTACTCGACAGACATACACTAAGTCCTCCAGTTCTCCCTCCTCCACGTTCAGCACGAATGTAAGATCCAGATAGAGAAAGAATGTCAAATCGCCCCTAATAATGAACCGACCAGTTTAGAGTTGTATCCTAATGGTGGAAAACAGTGCAAAACACCAGAGAAGTCGCATTTGATGTGCCAAACTTTCTTTTCAAATGTGATCAATTAATAAGGCAGTGATATAATATAATTTACAAGATATTATCAGACTGGTCAATTAATTCAATTATATGATTAGACAATAAATTTGAGCAAAATGTAGAACAGCATAAAATCTAAATAAGTCTCAATGAAATATGCTATTTATATCATGGAATAATTTAGTAACAAAAAATAAAATAAAGGTTTCCCAGGAATTGTTGGACTCTTGAAGCTGATTTGCCTTATAAAACTCTTAACAACTAACATAAGGAAAGCACAAAACAGTCCGACCATCAAAGTGCAGTTCTGTTATCATCCATAATTAGGGAGTAGTGGATCCAAAATTAGAAAATTAAGTGGTGCAGCATAGGTCATACATATTTACAGGAGCTAAATTAGAATTTTTCCAAATATATAGGAATTTCTAACTGACAAAATTTTCCTTCTTATCCCATATGATATGATCTAGACTCTAGTATTGGATAGCTCAATTGAGATCAAATACTTTGGTTTTTCATTATTTATTTATTTATTTTATGTGTGTCGTCATTTTTTTATTCTGAACTCATCAAGCTTATTCTTATAGAATAAAGAACGTGGTGGTAAATTTCAGACTTCAGTGCTGATACAAGAACTGGGGTCAGACTTTCTGAACATAGGTGTTGAACTATTATTGACTAATGTCCTTTCATTGGGGTTTAAGTTGATGGCGGTCAGTGCTTGGGGGGAAGAGGAGCTTTTAGGCAATTGTTATCTGACTTTGGCTCTCGTCAACCATACATGGAGATTTTGGTTTTAAATCACAATCCAATGTATCCTAGAATATATCCATACGCATATAGAACAGCTTTCATAACAGAAAAGGATGCTTAATATCCATACCTACATATTGCTACTCTATGAAATACTGCCACCAGATGGCTAAAGTAATATCTAAAAAATGGGGGGAAATCTACCTCATATGAAACGCTGCCTCCAGATGTTGCTGGCTGGCGTAGAGATGCATTAGAGACCAAGCCAGATGCTGAAATAATACATATTTCACGTTTGCTTTGCTGCATAAACATCATGATTTTTTGACCCACGTCCTATCAATGCATCTAGACATGTTAGGTCTTACAGTTATCAATCAAAAAAGGCAAAAGATTCAAAAGTAGGCATATGACATGCTAAGATGGGATCAGAAAAAAAAAGACAAACTACCCCAGAACATTATTGATTAACAACATCAAGTGTAGATACAAAAATGCTGTTCTTATTCCCAGAAATAACACAGTAACAAAGCTCTTTCTGCAACATGTGCAGTAAAAAAAAAACAGTTGTTGAAATCCAGGGAAACATCGATTATAATATTCTCATCTACTAATGATTATTACAAGGACCAGAATATTCTATTATCTCATGACAACTATATACTGTGGGAGCTAGAATTACGTCAGCAAGTAAATCTTCACCTAAACTAGACACCTATCACATAGATTGCTTGAAAGATTAAATCACAAACGTAAATGTGCAAAAGTAGCTCAAGGAAGAAACCCCTATTATTGACTTTGACCTTAATATAAGAGGCATGAAGACCACATCCTCAAATATAAGAAGTGGTAGAAGAGTGAGGAGAAGACGCAAAGTTTTAAGACATAATCACACCAGGATCCCACTCGTTCGATGAACATCCTGCTACACTCCTGAAGATCCAGGAATTGAACTAGAACTATCTAAATAATGCTAAAGTTTGCAATCTGAACAGTATAAGAAGCGTAACAAAGAAAATCATCAAGAGTTTTCATCTAGCTTTCCACCAGCTGGTCCAGAAGACATGCAACAGTGCAACGATAGAATCACTTATTCTATAACTCCCTGTCCAGAGTTGATGCAAAACTAATAAAAATAGAGAGGGAGAGAAAGAGAGAGGAGAGGAGGAGAGAGAGAGAGAGGGATCTCAGATTAACTTAACGATCACATACATGAACTAAATAGTAATTTTATCGTGTCCCGTGTAAAATTTTACATCAGACATTGAAATCAAGATCTTCTATCCTTAATTGAATCAAATATTGAATGAAAAAAAAACATGAAACGGTCTATTATTTTAAAATATTGAGATTCTAGACAAGCAGAACATAATACAGGAAGATGTCAAGTTGAGAACTTTGCAGTCTTTCAGCATAAACAATAGAATTATGATCACTAAAATAACCGATGGTCCTCTCTGCTTCTCCATGGTGTAAGATCTCATGGACAAATTAGTTAATTGAGAAAATACCATTTACTCCTTTCCCGTAGCCACAAAGTTTATGAAATTTACACTGACAACTTCAATATGGAACATTACTTAAATACACTTTTTTGAATGGGCCTCATTTCTTTAAACTTGCTTCCAGTCCAAAATCCAAAGCATGGTATTGAAAAAAATGACATTTCCAAATTCCAAGTCTTTCAAAATATAATATGAAAAAGAATGACCACTCATCCACAACAAAGAGAAAAAAAACAGATCTTGAATAAAACTAAAAAGCAATAAGCACAACTATTTACATTCTCAGCAAAAGAATACCAAGATATATGTTGAATAGAAGAAAATTTATCCATTTATATTAAAGTTAAGTGTAAAGAAGATTTTATAGTGCATATCTAGAAGCATACTTCTCCAGCAGTCACGGTAATGATGTGAAGGGTGAAACCTTCGTCCATATTGCCTGCATCACCCAGGTAGAAAGAGAGTTAGTCCACTGTCCACTTTGCTTGAGGTAGTCTAGAAACTCAAATAACTATGGTGGGAAACTTAATAAAAAAATGGAAAAAAAGAATATTTGAAGAGAACATTACTGCAACAAAATTAAAAATTAAAGTAAGCTTTTCAAAATTTAAAGGCATGATCATAGATCACACCCACACTTGAAGGCACACAAGCAGGACGTTTCTGACAGGTGCTGTGGGAGGGGGAGTGCCGAGTGACTCTAATCCCGATGTAAACAATTAACGGGAGTATAATGCAATAGAGAAAATCTCATATTGTTAAACCGGTTTTCCAGTGATGAGTTAGGTCTATAGACCTTGACGTACTGAATGTTTAGTCGGTTGCATGAGGTCGTATATGTTTTTTGATAGGTAATCACGTAAATTTTATAAATCAAAAATAAAAAATAACACACAAGGAGTGCATTATCAGGTTAAACAATATAGAAACGATAAAAAATTCGGCAATCCTTCTATCGGACTAATGGTTGCAGCCTTAAACCAATTATACAAAATCAAGTAAAACAATTCTTTAAATTGCTCTGTCGTCCGTAGTTGGTCTTCAAAGCATCTGCCGTTTCTTTCTCTCCACACACGCCAAACAATGCATCATGGAATGAGATCCCAAACAAGCTTTCTATTCTTATCTCGAAAGAATTTTCACCGTTTTAATATCTGCAAAGGTAGTTGTTTTTTACTTGTTATGATAGGTTTGTATACTTTTCTCTGTAAATATTCTCCTTTTTGACATATATTGGATAAAAGATTGCATCTTTTTTTAACATTGTCACCCCGAACCTTGCATTATCTTTCATGGACTTGCCTCTCGTCCCGCTGTGAGAAAAAGAATTTGGGAGCGCCCTGTGAACCACAGAACAGTCCTTTAAGCAAGACGTAGTGAACAACATACCAAACCATTCTATACCCTTCTTAGATAAGCACGAATCCATAGGGATCGAAACTTCAGTCTACCTTTTCCCATATTAGGAGGGGTTATTTGCCTTTCTAATCTTGAACACAAGAAAGGGTATATAAAATTCCCTTTTCTTCTGTGGAAAGAGCCATGAGACTAAACTATTTCAAATGAATCAAAATGAAATATTAAAGAGCTGGGACAGAAACCAAAATTTAAATCTTTGACAGGATTCAGGGCACTAGTTGATAGGTTAAAGATTTTACCTACACAATTACTTGCATGCATATACAAATACATATATTAACGCATAGATACCTGTATGCATAATTGCATATACAGATAAATTACACATATACAGAGAGAGGGAAAAAGAATCACCGCAAGCAGCCAGCTGGAGTTTCTTGGAAGAATTAGAGGACGGGGTGGAAGCAGGAGCAGCCAAGCCTTGGTCCCGTTTCTTTTTGGAAGCCGCGGAGGAAGCCAAAGCGTATAGCTTCCTAGCAGCCGCGGCTTGCTCGGGGGTTTCGTACTTTTTGGGTCTTCCCCTCTTTCTCTTCATGTTCTCTGCAGGCGAGGATACCGTAGAAGGAACGCCGGTGTGAGTGTACACATCGCTGTTGTTGGTTGTACTGTTAGGTACAACTCCATTAGTGGCTGATGGAATTGTGGCGGAGGCGACAGTAGACGGTGGTGGAGCAGGAGGAGTTTGGAGGTTAAGCTGAGGGTGGTTGTAGTAAGAGCTCAGTCCAATGTTGTCATTATTGGCTTCCATGGGAAAGAGAGAGCAGAGGCGTTGGAATTGGGGTTTTTTCTTCCGGTTTTTAGTAGATTTTTCTGTAAAAGGTCTTCCTAAGAAATTTTCTCTTTTTTATCGTTTTTGGGAAAAATAGCAATAGAGGTCCCCAAACTTTCATGTTAACTGCATTTTCATCTGTAATTTTCAATGCTAAGTCGTCCTCGTCCTCTTATTTCTTGTTTCCCATTATGTGTGAGCGAAAAACCCGTCAACCCATCAAAGCCATTGTCTATACAAAACAGTTAATTTGGATCTTCATAGACTTGTTAATATTTTGATTCTGAAATGAACCAGAACTACTTTAAAATTTGATTTAAATTACCATTAATTGAAAATTGTTTAAAACCAAACAAATCGTTTTAATATTTTACTAAACTTAACAATTTAATAGACACTTAAAGCCACGAAAAAAAATTAGTAGGTGTTTAGTGGGGATTAAAACTAGATTTTTAGTAAATTGTGATAGAATTTTTTGAAATGTGTGGTTCAAAAGTTGTGGGACCCATGAAAGATATGTTTAATATTGATCGTTTCACTTTGATTTAGATTAAAATATGATTTTAATCTGAAATAAACAGGGGCCTTAAGTTGTATCTACTTAGCTTGAAGATTAAGCCCATGTTTGACACCTATTTTCTTCATATTCTCTTTCTCGTTTTTTTTCTTCTCTTTATTCATTTCAACCACGTATTCTATCAATAAAAAAATATTACACATAAATTCAAAAATTCTCCTTACTTTTTAACCACACATTCTTCCATCAATCACTATTCCAGAATTTATTCTTTCTCCAAAATGGGTGTCAAAAACAACCTTAGAAATATATGATTGTGCTTAAAATAGAACTACTATGAGCATTTTCGTGCAATTGAAGCCTACATGATGACGGACAAGTGGAAAGACTATTTGTGGTATTAATCTAATGAATAGATTGTCAAGTTCAAATTCTTCTCCAATAAATTTTGTTTACAATTTAAATTTATTTAATATAAGAGAGAAAAAATAACAACCATGAAAGAAACAAAATGATTAAAGGTGTGTTTGAGCCACATTATTTTAAAAGAATGTATTTTGAAATAGTAGATTGATGGAGAATGTGTGGTTGAAAAATAAGGAAAAGTTATTGATATGATGGAAAATAATATTTTATTGAATAATGTGTGGTTGAAAATGAGTAAAAAATGAGAATGAAAATTTAATGTGACTCAAACAGGGGCTAAATATTGATGAGTCACTATGTCTAATCGAGTCTCTACATTTAGATGGACATATTCATCATTTCTATTTTTTTTATTAATGTTATTTAGCATTGTTAGTGTTACAACATCAATTTAGGTGACACTAAATGTTAATAAATAAAATATTCAATTAAATTAATTACATAATTTCACTTTTAATTAAACATATGACATAATATCATATAAACTAGTATTACAATATCATTGGTGTTAGATAGTAGTATTCTTTTTTCCTGTTGTGTCGGCCATAACACTAGGATTGGAATATGTACACCTTACGCTCAACTTGCAGATCAATAGCTTTGTCAAAACTATTCAAATTCCAAGCACCAAAGGTGAAGATTTGAATTGATTGACAAAGAGGAGATATTACTAGTCCGTTGACAAGTCGCATCTCTCAACAAGTCACATTTGATCTCTCTCTCTCTCTCTCTATCATAACACCTAGATTGTTCTATGTGAGCACATCACAATTCTGACTTTTTTTGTGTAACTTACGCCTAGGATTGGAATGTGTACTTAGTTGGAAAGCTTTGTGAAACTATTGAGTTCAAGCACCAAAAGGTGATAAGAGCGTGAGAGGAGATTGCAATTGACAATACAATAAAAATTGAGGGCACACAACTATCTTAACATAGAAAGGTTGGAATGAAGACAATGAAATGTGTACAAGTGGGTTGTATGTTAGGGTACTTTTAATAATGGCTTGATCAAATAGTCACTTTTTCATATCAGCTAAAAATATTTGTCATTCACCACAAGGGTTATGCTACATGTACATAATTTTTTACCTAATCTTTTACACTCCACTCACATTTAAAAGTGGGGACCACGAGCCGCATTTTTTTAAAAACATGGGGCCAGCCGCATTTGTGAGGGGGGACACCATTTGGTCACCCTCCCTTCGGTACATCCGGATAAACCCTTCACCACAATGGTCTTTTGTTGATTAAAAGACAAGAATATCCTTAAGTATTTTATACGATTACAAAAATAAAGTTTGTTTAAAAGAGAATAATACTCTTTAAGCTATAAAGTAAAAACCAAACACTTCACTTGAAATTTCAAAATCAAGTTACTTTCTTTATTTGTTTACTCCAACACAGATAAAAAAAATTTCATTTTTCATCCATTTCAACCTTAAAATCTCATAAACTTATCAAACGCTCAACAAAAATATTTATTTATGTCCAATACTTCAAATTGGTAAGTATATTTACGTATATTTAATTTTGTTTTCATTAAATTAGTATATTTTTTAAATCGTTAAATTTTATTTCGACAAATGCTATAGCATAAGTAGATAATTTTATATATATAAAAATGGGAAACAAATAATATTGGGGCCAAATGGCCCTGCCTTCGGTTAACGGATGGTCCGGGCCCTTTATTTTTCTCCTCCTCTTCCTAACCTTATTGATTAATTTCTTATATTTAATCTATTTTTTTCTAATATTTTGATTCATAATGCAGATATTACATTAGCATATCTCCCTATTTGTTACTTTGGTGAATTTCAAATGAATAAAAATGGTAGATGGGAATGAAAATGGAAGAGTGAAGAAGATGTGGTTACTGAAATTGTGATAACATCAAGTTCATAGTTTATGAAAATGTACCATGATATACAAAACTTGCTCAATGTCGATAACTCTCAGTACGATATGGAATTGAGATTTTTATTTAACAAGCATTCAACCATTATGATTCCACTTGTGAAAGTTACTTTTGAAGTGCAAAGGAAGTTGCTAATTGAATTGAACCAAGGCCGCAAGTTGATTCTTGTTTGCGTAACTTTATTGCTGAAGAATGTCCTCGGAGGTGAACACGAAGATTTCGATGGAGGGGATCGTAATGTAAACAATTTTTGAAATACATTGGAGATAGCTCGTAATAATGATGTGGTTATCCTCGAGACAGTTTCTACTCCCTACAATCTCACTGTTACGCACAGAATTTACGAGTAGTTCAAAACAACAAGGATGAAAGGTGATTTACAAATCATGATTTGATTGCTTTATCCAGATACAAACATGAGTGAGGTGGGAGTTCGTAGGCTAGGTCGAGTACACGGTCTTCTAATTGTTTGCATGTGGTTTTTGATTATGAAGATTTGCACATTGATCAACTGTTTGACACGAAGAGAGATTTGCTGGAAGATGTGCACCGGATTGCAATGAAACATAACTTTAAGTTTAAAGTAAAGAAATCAAACAAGTGTACATGCACAATTATTTGTGTGGAAAACAATTGTTGTTGGCGTTTGTGAGGGATGAAATAGACACCAATGAGTTATTTGTAGTTCCTAAGTATGCACGAGAATATACTTTTGAAGTGGGTATTCGTCAAAATAATAAAAGGCGAGCTCGATAATGGTTTATTAGTCAACAAATAATGCACAAATTTCAAGATCCACAATTTATAGACCTACAGACATTATCAACAATATCCGTCAAGAGTATGGTGTGGTCATGAGCTATCAGAAGACCCGGAATGCTAAAGAATGTGTATTGGAATATTTAATAGGTTCGACCGAGGAGAGTTATACTAAGGGAGTGTTTTATGGATATTATTGAGAAAAGAATGTATTTAAAATAGTGATATGATAAGAAATATGTGATTAAAAAGTAAGAAAAATTTATTGATGTGATGGAAAATATTATTTTATTGAAAAATTTGTGGTTGAAAATGAGTTTTGAAAAAAATGTATTTTGAAAGAATGTGCACCAAATATGAGCTAAATTGGTTAGGTATTGCCATAATATGGGGATAACTAATCCTGACTCGGCATTTTTAATTGAGAGCGATGGAGAGAATCATTTCAAGTATTTCTTTATGAATCTTGGACAATGTATTTGAAGACTTCGAAATATGATGCGACTCCTAATTCTGAAAGCTAGATACGAAGAGAAGTTGATTATTGTTACACGTCAAGACATCAACATCCAAACTTACCATCTCGCATTTTGCATAGTCGATGGTGAGAATGGTCTAAAGATGTGTTGGTTCTTCACGAAGTTGATGGAAGTAATTGGGAGCATCTAGAACCTTACATTTATGACTGATCGGAGGCTGTCAACGATAAATGGTATCGTCAAAATTTTTCCTTTGGCACATCATGATTATTGCATGTACCATATATAGGACAACCTGAAAATTAAGTAGCGGGGCAGTGGTATTGTTGCATTGTTTATGAGAGCTGCATAGGCTCAAAGTTTCAAAAGTTTGGTAAGTTCATGGTTGAAATAGAAAATAAATCACACGATGTATGAGATTATGTAACAAAGATGTGGACCGAACATTGGGCACAGTCACATTTTTCAGGACGTCGATACTTCATGATGACGTCAAACAATGCGGAGCCGATCAATGCACTGTTTAAGAAAAATCAAGAGTTACCAATTCTCGCAATGATTGACCGCATTCGTAACAAGTTGCATCAGTATTTTTATGACTGATATGAGGAATTACAGAATCGTGCAAGTGTGCTAACACATGCTTGAAAAGATAAACTCGTCAAAACTCTAGAGGTGGCAAGAAAGCTCAGTGTGGAAGCATTGAATTAATTTCACTTCTCCGTAGGATGTGGACATAATAGGATACATCGTGGATTTGAATGCTAATACCTGCACGTGTAAACAATTTTAGTTGGAGATTTTTTCATGTGCGCATGCAATTACAATGGCTATGTATGGAGCATTTTCATCACACAGCTTATGTACTCATTATTATATGGATGATTATTGAAAAGCAGCGTATGACGAACTATATTTTTTTTCTACCAAATGAAGTCGAGTGAAAAGTTCTTCCACTTAATAATTAGTTGGCACTTGAAGTTCGACCACATACTTCTGAATGTAGATGTACATCTAGAATATCATCTACCATATAGTTTTTTCGACGGCATAGGTGCAGAAGGTGCGGCACAATATGACATACTCGCCAATTTTGTATAAATCAGATCCCATTACATAATAATTCGACGGATGTGTAATATCTATTTAAATCGTGTGTAATCTCTATTTATAGTACTTTAATGATTTTCGTCATCTATCGATCGTCATTTTTTATTTTTTCATCAACTATTAAAAAATTGTAATTAAATCCTCGTACTTTGATGTTCACATTCTTACAGATTAAATATACAATTATATTAAAAATAATCACAATTAAATATTTTTAAAGCCATTTTAACCAATTATCACAACTAAATATATTCACAATTATATAAACAATGTTTATGTTTTCAAAAAAAAATTAAAACAATATACTACATATCACAATTATATGCATACAAGTCGGATGCTAGCTTCATCTTCCAATTATCAATGTGTGTTTGGTTTATCAACTTTACTCCACGTCCGATCCTCAAAAATTCAGTGTACTTGATTGCGAAAACTCCACAATCACCCAGGTACATAAGTAATAATACGTAAGTCCAAATTACAATATATTTATCATAATTTAACAAAAAAAGAAACGTACGATTTTGTTTGTCTTGTAGTCGTCATCTTCTTCACGACAGCTAATCTATCATGTACTGCAATGTCTGGTACTCTAGCCACCATAGGAACAATGGTCGCCATCAGCTCCAGTATATGCTCGATTTGGCCCTGCGTGGTACAACTATGATCGGAGTCGTACAGGTACATCGTTAACTCGACGAAAACGATCTCAACTGCAAAGCAGTGCAAGTTCGCGATCACTGGACGTACAGATGTATAAAACCCATCCACGACTTTCCCCATCTCAGATCGAGTCCTCTCATGCACTCTTTCATGTAAAGTGGCAATTTGTACCAATCTGATACACCAAAGATCATGTTATGCTCAATGTGGATGACACTAAAAACCTCGCAGCTTATGATAACTCGACCAGGAACATCAAATGATTTTGGTGTCTTCGAGTTTGATCGCGCAATAGTTTCATAGCCATATCAACATACTACAATCTGAAAAACAAAGAAAGATGTGAATAAAAATTATGTGAGCAGAATAACAATGGAAGAGGCACTTACTTCGTCGGCGAGCTATGCTCCACTCGTCAATACATTATTGAACCATTTATTTGCGTCTGATACTAGAGTCTCCCACGTCGTGCATGTAACCCTGAAGGAATAAAAGGAAAAATGTTAGAAAACGCATAGATGGGTAAGTTTACTTTAGCAAAATTTTATAAAATATTTACCTAATGTCCAATCTTGTTGAACGAGCCATTGAACGCTTTCTTTTTTACCCGGTCGACGTCACGAAAGAGGTTGAGCAACGTACCGTCCACAAACATTTTCTTATTTTCCTCGACCGTGTACGAAGAGACAATGTATTGTAGCGGCAATCTCATCCTCTTGCTAACCATCTGCTCTGGCACGTCACAACACGCTTCTTACCCTTCATAATCTCTATTGCCCTCTCTGGCACAATTGTCACATCATTCTCACTCGTGACATCATCTGTTAACTGAGGTCCTCTCCGCCACCCTTTTCAGTACTAGAACCTCTCTTCTCTTCCTTCATCATTGGGGCACCTCTTTGTCTCGAGGACCTCCACCACCTCTGTCACCATGGAAAACACACATACAAAAAGAAAAAAATAAATTTAAATAAAAGCAAAAAATGAAAAATAATTGATGGAAAATAAATTAAATTAAGGAAAAAAAAGAAATTAAAAAAATTATAAGATTTATATTAAAAAATAAAAATCACACATACAAAAAGGAAAAATTTTAATTTAAAAAAATGAAAAAAAATTCATGGGAAAAAAATTAAATTAATAAATAAAAAAACACACATACAGCAAGGGAAAAATGAAAATAAAAAAATAATTGATGAAAATAAAATAAATTAAGAAAAGTATAAGATTTAAGATTGAAAAAATGGGAATTAAAAAAACAACAAAAACAAAAATGAATTAAGTTGAAAATAAAGAAAAAATGTTCGGACTGGATCGCCTAACTAGGCCATCCGGGCAGGATCTACCCAAACGTTCGGGTCTGGATCGCGTTTAGCCAGCAAGCTCGCCAAAAATGGAACTGTCCCAAAAATACTCATTTTTCGCCTATTTCAACCTTAAATTCAAATTTTCTTTCATTTTAACCATAAATAAATCTCAATATTTGTATTAAACTCATAAATTAACACATTCGATGAAAAAATCAAGTCTCCATAATCACCACAATGAAATACTAAAGATTTTAAAGAAATACAGCATTGTCAAGTTTAGAAGATAAAGAAGGTCATCTGTTTCGTTTGTAATCTTGGAATCCGGATCTGCTTCCTTTTGTTTTTCTTATTTAGGACTTGTCTGAATGAATTTTCCACAGCTTTTAAGCTAAAACATGACCCTTTTTTTAACTAGTGGGTCCCACATGTGAGACCAAAAGTCAACAATGATTGCCTTATTTCCTTCTAATGGTTCAAGAAGCCCTTTTTTTGGTTTAAAAAGCACTCCTAAACAGGCTCTTACTCTCTTCTTTTCAAATGGTATAATAGGTAACTAAAGCTTTTGTTATATTTATATCTTTTATCCTTTTTTCTTTTAATTTAAAATTGGTCAAAGACCATTTTGAAAATTGGGCTAGGTCAATTGGCCATTGGCCACTATTTCCTCGTTGTATCATGTATACACCACAACCCGAAGATAACAACTATACCAGGTGATGCATTTTCCAGGGTATTAAATCAGCAAGACTTATTCACAAAAAGAAGAAATTATCTAACTTTTTATTGTAAAATATCATACTATGTAGGTGATAGAGATTCTTGTCGATAAAGTAAACTCATCCTCTGTATTGTAATGAAAATAAGAGAATCTGTCTCAAAACACCATAGCAGACCCTCACGAAAGCCAATATAACATGAGAGGCTAAAGTTTAAAAAAAAAAAAAGGTTTCAAATTAAAAAGAGTTGCTTGAATCTTCATGAACCAGACAAAATCTTCTTAATTTATTTTATTCATTTCGACGTGATTTCCTCAAAACTTAAAGATGGAGAAGTTCTACAAACGCTTATATATTTAAATTGTGAAACTGATTTCGAAGAAAATGTAAAAGTTGCAATTGAATGGTATGATTGTTCCTACTAACTTTAGTTGAAGATTGTTAAGGGATAAAATCACACATCAAATAAAAATGAAAATATAGACCAATTTATAAGAGTTTGGACCACCACTTTTAATAAAGTTGACATTTTAAAATGGAACTCCAAATCTTAATATGATATCGTAGCCCATTAAGTTCCAACGAACAATTCGATCGGATTAAGACTCAAAAAAATTGAGCACACAGATTTCAAGATTAGTTTGCTCAAACGAGCCAATATCTTGCTAGAGCATGTTAAGGGATAAAATTCTACATCAAATAAAGATGAAAATATAGACCAATTTATAATAGTTTAGACTACTCATCTTAATAAGGTTGACATTTTAAGATGAAATTTCAAATCTTAATAGAGATGGGCTTAAGGGGTAAGGTATGATAGCTGTAACAAATACCAAAATATACAAATCAGAGAACACCGAGCAAGAATGGTGTCCAGGCCAGAGTTAGTTTAAGATGGAAAGGAAGTTGGAAAAATACTTGCATGCATTTGGTGATTTAATTGCAAGAATTTAGCAACTCCAGGAATGAAATGTAAATAATACACAAATGAATAGCAAAGTCTCTTGGAGAAGCTGGTTTGATATATGATATATTCACATGAACAAATGATCAAAGAACTCCTTATTGTTTTGAGTGTCATACAAGGAAATGAAACTATTGCATCTTTAGCGTTTAGAGAAGTAAAAGAGTTGCAATAATACATCTAGGGTCCATTTGATTGCAAATGTGAAAATAGGTGGAAATAAAATATTTTACAGGGAATTGATTTGACTAGAAATTATTTTATTGGAAATTGTAATTAATTGTATTTGGTTCGTATAATTTTTCATGAAAAATGTTGAAAGTTCGGTGTCCGTTTGGCTTCTTTTTTTATGAAAATTGTCCATTAAAATGATAATATTTTCTACAATTTGGTCTAAAATTTGTTCTAATTGCCAAAAAAAAAAAAACCATACTGAATATTATTCGTTTGGCTTTGTTTTGCATGGAAATTGTCAATAAAAGTGAATTTTTTTTTTTTTACTATTGTGTTTATAATTTTTTCCAATTGCCAAAAAAAAAAAAATGAAAAATATTTATCCACCAAAACATCAAAAATTTATTTTCCAAAAACATGTTAAAAATTTGGAAAGTTGGAAAATATTTTCCTAGGAAAATTTTGCCTATCAAACACTACAAAAATTGAAAAATTGAATTCCATGAAAAATATGTGCTATCAAATGAGGCCTTACATAAATCTCTTGCATATGGCCTCCCCACGTAACTGCATGAACCAAACACATTTCTTGAAGATATGATGTCATAAAGAAGACTTTTTTTTTTCTAGTCAACTTCCGACCCAAAATTGATATAGAAGCACCAATTTGCTTTGTCGATTATGTGCCAATAACTATAATAACATCTCATAACCAGGCCCTCGAGGAGCTTTTATCGGAGGGACTTGGCCTGAGCAATAGCACAAAGCCCTCTGTTAACTTTTTCAGAATAAAACTCTACACCCATCTCTGGAAATTTGAACATGTTCTATACTAATGATGTCAACTCCCAAATCCTCTTAAATAAAGCAAATAATTTTATAAAAATCTAAAATTAACAAAATTTACATATCTTGCAATTAGAAAAATGGAGAATCGAATAAACTAAAACAAAACATCAAATGTTAGGGGAAAAAAGTGGAAATGGGGAATCTTTTGAGCGGGAATTGAGCGTATGATGATCTTAGTCATCATAGGAGTAACCTTAACTTCCATACCAGAGTATCCATCCTCTGCTAGATGTTAATCCAACTTCCTTTTTTCGGGCGAAATTAGAGCAGAGAATCGTGGGAGAGAAGAAATATAAAAGAGAGAAGAAGAAGAGGAAAAGTGTCACAAAATAGGGGGTTGCATGGAGAAATGGAGGAGGGGTGGCTCGTTGCATGGGAGAATGCAAAAAGAGGGAAAATGGGTACTAAAAAGAGAAAGGTCTCACCACCTCCTAAGATTTTTGAAATAGAGTTAAAAAAAAATTGGAGGTTGACGATAGCCAGTGTCCAACACGTGTTTAGGCTTTCTTAGCCTCTTTTATATGTGTAGATAGATTCCAATTTGATCGAGGCAATTGAAAGCTGATAAGGATGAAAACAAGATTATTTTAGATTTTCTAAGTAATTTAAAGTTAATTCCATGAACTTTGAAAATGAGAATTTTTTTTTTTTTTTTCCTATTTTTAGGCAATTGAAATCAAGAGCTGGTTTATGAGAGAGTTTTTTTTTAGAGGATGTGTGGCTAGAAAAAAAAGTTATGAATCTCATACAATTTGTGGTTGAAAATTATTTTCATAAAAACCATCTTATACAAGCTCTAATAAGAACAATAAGAAGAGCAATTAGTCTATTTTGTGCAGAATAAAATTAGTTTTATAATAGATTTTGATAAAATTTGACGAAATGTGTGATTGAAAAGTTGTAAATTATATAAAATGTATTATTAAAATTAATTGTTAACTATAACATAAATTAGTTATCTACTTTTAATCTATATCAAATAGGGACTTAAGATTCCGTGAAGTTTGAATGAGACCACTTTTCAATTTACCTCCTCACTTGAGCATTTTTTATGGAAATGCCTAAAAGAATTAGGTAAATATATCCTATACATTAAAAATTAAACTATGTTTCTATTGGCCATTTAGCATTCCAAGTGCAATCATGCTCAATGTACACCATGGTTTATACCATTGTTTACACTTTATCACGTGACATTATTTTATTGGACGATCTAAAAAGAAAATATTTTTTTTCATCCACTTATTTATTGACAACACTAGTAATATCAACCATGATGTAAAAAAATAGTGTACAAATAATATAATCCAATAGGCAAAATTGCACTTAATCTTCTAAAGATGGACCGTCCTACATGAATAGGGCCACGTAGGCCTTGTTCAAATAGGCCGCATCTTTGAGATTTACCCCAAAAGAAGTATTGTTGTCGGTCTCACTTGGCGCTAGTTCAGGTTCAACTATGTGGAAATTACATAGACTAAGCGTTTTCAAGATCTCATTTCATAATTAAGAGTTACAAGTTTTTTTATTTTATTTTTTCAAAAATCAGATATAATTAAAATTCTAAATATTAATAATTATATAATAAAATTAAACTAATTATCCCCATCCACTCCCACCTCATTCCCAATCACTAAATTTATCTTCATTCATCCTTCTCCTTTCTCTCTATATCTCACCATTTCTCTCTCATGCTACCCACATTCAAACATCTCTTCCGACTCTATGCACTCTTCCTTACAAATGGATCATCGTGTCGTCGGAGAGCCCCATTTAGGCCTATAAATGGATCGGATATGGATTAGATCTGTCTTTATCCGATCTGATAAGAAAATTATCTGATCCGATAATCCAACATGTATTTGATTGTTAAATTCATATCCGATTTGTTATGTTATCAAATATTCGATCCGAAATTAATAAAAATTAAGCGAAAAATCAATGTTGAAAATTTTTTGAACAAACTTGAGGCTCACCTATTTTTACTAGCAAATTCAATAGTGATTTCTACCATCATGATGTTTCTTTTTAAATGAGATATCATCTTCTAGTTTTCTATTGACCTTTAACGTGAGATAATGTAAAATTGAATTTCAATTCTAAATATAAATATTTTATTTCATTATTTCAATTAACAAATCAAATTATTTGTTACATATTAATTATTAGTTTTTGAAGTTGTAAAATAAATTACAATAATAAATTTAATTAAGAAAAATGTAGATATTTATTTACTTTAAATTAGTAAACTAAAACTTAAAAAATCTATTGTTTTTATAATATTTTACATTTATGTATATAATTATTTATTCAATTTGACAACCGGTTCAACTTGTTGACATTTGACCATCTTCCTTTTCCAGGTCAATGCTCGAGTCGATTTTTAAAACATTGATTGAAATCAACTTTTTTCTTCAAATTTTCCAATTCTTAAACATGTTTAATAATTATAAATTTTTCAATTTTTTTATATTTTGAATTTGATTACTTTTTTATTCTAAATTTATTTATTTTAGTGACAAATAACATGTCATAAAAATATTTTACCGACTCAATTATTTATAACAATCGGATCGGATTGTTATCAGATCGGATTGACCTATATCCATATTTGATCCATTTAATTAACGAATTATAGGATTCTGATCTTATCGAGTTATCGGACTGAGACCCTAAATTTATCTCCCATTAATTTCATCGAATTCGGATCAAAATCCAATCCATTGACAGCCCTAGCCCCATCGTCAGCGACCGTCTCTCTACGGCGAAGATTGGTGCACAGTGGCATCACCTCTTTGCGTTGTAGACGGGCTTGTAGCGGTTGCTGTCGTCACCATCACCTATTTCCAATTTGACAACTCCACTCTCCTCTATGCCTCTCATGTATTTGTATTTGTTTATATCGCTCCTATTCTGTATCTGCCTATTTGGATCTGACTTTTTTTGTGGTGGTGGTGGTTGTGATGTTAGCGATGGTGAGTGGTGGTGATGTTGACGGTGCTAATGAGGTGGTGTTGATGTCGCTGTTGGTGGTGGGGTTTGGTGTTTGTTTTGGCATTGAATGTTGATGTGGTGGCGACGATGGTTATATATGGTGGTGGTGGTTGTGACCGATAGATTGGTTATTGGTGGTAGCGGTGCTATGGTGGCGAGGTGCCTCGCGCAATAAATGGTAGTAGCGATGGTTTATGTGTTTTGGTGGTGGTTTTTGTTGGTGGCAATTGTGGTGGATCTAGCGATGGATGTGGATTTTGTTGGATCAACGGTGGATCTGACGGTGGCATTGTTGAATCCAATGGCGGCGATGACGATGATTTTGTTGATACAAGCGGCGACGGTGGGGATTTTTGTTGATACAGGAAGTGGTAACGAAGATTTTTGTTGACACGTGGTGGTGGTGGTTGTGGTGTCGGCAACAGATTTGGAAATTTTTTTCTTGGGGATTGTGGTAGTGGTGGGATGGGGAGTGTTTTGTGACCAATTATTTGTTGATTTTAACCAATAAATTTGTCAATATGTGATCAATAAATAATTTGTGACAAATTATTTGATAGATTGTGGTCAATAAATTGATTAATTTGTGATCGATAAATAATATGTAACATATAAATATTATTGTTACTCACAATTTATTAAGTCGTGACCGAAAAATCACTTGCTACCAATTCATTTGATAATATGTGACCATTAAATATTGTAAAATTTGTGATTTTGTGATCGATAAATAAATTGTGACCTATAAAATTTTTGATCTATGATTGAGAATGATTTGTGACCTATAAAATTTTTTAACCATGACTCATAAATAATTAGTTCAGTGATCAAGAAATAATTTGTGCCCGGATTAATTCAATAATTGTGATCAAATTGTATAGATTTGAGACATTAATATATTTAATTAATTATTTCATAAATAACAAGAAATTAATATCTGAGTTTTGAAATTTTAAACTTTAGCACATATTAGATACATTTTTTCAAAACTCATTTTCAACATCACATTTTCAATAAAATAATATTTTTATCACATCAATAATTTTTTCTTACTTTTTAACCGCATATTTTTCATCATATCACTATTTAAAATACATTTTTTTTTCAATAATATCGATCAAACACCCTTTGAAATTTTTGTTTTTGAAATAAATAATACTTAATTTATTTGAAAATTTCCCATCAACTATTTCATTCACACCAACCTGTTTGAGCAACTACCGGTCCAACTGAAAGATCTCCCTCTTCTATTAAAAGAGGGAATCCCCATTTACTATTCATTCGGACGTATTTTCTCTTCCCATTTTATCCCTCAATACTCAATAATTGCGGCTTCATCAAAATTGGACGTATTTGATTGTTTTTTTCTTTTATTTGTAAAGTTAAATTTCTTCTAATTACATAACAACAATAAATAAATAAAAATTATCATTTTCTAAATGAAATATATGGGTTAACTTTGAGCATAATATGTTTTTAATAACAGATAATAGTATTTATTGAATTAAGGTAAATTTGTTATAGTCAATACTCTATAATTTAGTGTAGTAGTACTTGATGTTGAAATAAAGATTTTATAAATTAATGGAGTAATATTTCAATTTATATATGAATGTTTATACTGAAATTATATATAAACTAAGAAGGAAAAAAAAGGATACATAAAATAGTACTGAAATTAAAAATAAGTGTGATGAATGAATTAACCTGAATTTATAGTATTTAACAAATCATTGTTAAGTGTTTTTTTTTTTTTTTGTAGGTTCAAAATATTGTGAAATTGAAAATGTAGTGAATATGATTAATTTTATTGTGTTTTCAGTGAAGATAATGTTGTTAGGATCATGTTTTTTTTTTATTATTATTTACATTGAAATATAAGAAATTGGGAAAAAAAAAAAAAAAAAAGGAATGCAAGGGGAAGAAAAAAAAGAAAAAGAAGAAGAAGAAATTGCTCCGCACCGTGCAGAGCAAATTTTTTTTTTTTTTTTTTTTTTCCTTTTTTGTTTCCTTCCCCCTGCATTCCTTTTTTTTCCCAATTTTCTATATTTCAATGTAACTAATAATAAAATTATCCTCGCTGAAAACACAATAAAATTAATCATATCCACTACATTTTCAACTTCACAATATTTTGAACCTAAAAAAAACACATTTAACAATAATTTATTAAGTACTATAAATTCAGGTTAATTTATATATAACTTCAATATAAACCTTCATATATAAATTGAAACATTACCCCCATTAACTTATAATGTCTTCGTTTTAACATCAAGTACTACTGCACTACACTATACTATACTATTGGCCTGTTTGGGAGAGATTTTGATTTTTATACAGTAAATCAATTCTCATTTTCAACCACACATTCTTCAATAAAATAATATTTTCCATCACATCAATAGTTTTTTCTTCTTTTTCATCCACACATTTCCCATCATATCACTATTCAAAATCAATTCTTCCCCCAAAAATCCCTCCCAAACAAGCTCTATATTATATCCCTGTTGATAAATAATGTTTAACGACTCATTATTTCACTTGCTTTTTATTTATATTTTGTTTTTAATTCTTTACTTAATTAAACACACAATCATTAAAATAGTAGTCAAGTTGATAGTTACATTCAGACAAACAATGTTAAATTAAACAACACCGAACCTTTCTTGAAAGTTAGACTTGACTCAACAACATAACTTTCACTTCCAAATAAAATTTATTTTATATCAATTGCAAATTTACTGGGATAATTTAAATTGTCCATATCTAACATTCAAGATGTAATCCACGATAATTTAACATATGTAACATACTAATGTTACCTTCAAAATAATCCAAATGCACATGCAAGAATAGAACTGTTCGTGGGTCGGTTCGGTTCTGAAGAGACCCGAACCGGTCCAAATATAATTATGGAACCGTTCGGGTTCGATTCGGTTCGATTCGGTTTTGTACCATAATTAAATTTTTTAATATTTACAGCAACACTACATAAATACAACTAATGACATTTCTCTCGTAACTTTTACAAATTAACGTAGCACAATTCAAAAACATATAAATAATTAGCCGTCCAATAAGATTAATTCAATGCATATAAATACCAAAAAGTAGATATTAATATTACAACAACACTATATAAAGTATATTAATTTGTTTCAAATTAAAATGGGTTAATGTGTTTTAAAAATGATTTGGGTTTTAAAATTAAAATTATGAAATAATCTGATTTATTTAATTAATTTGCTAATTTGTTTAGAAAAAAATTAAATAATTTAATTAATTCAATATAAAAAATAAAAAAATTATTTAGTTTCGATTCTTATTCGGTTCTTGGTCTTGACCCGAGACCCGATCCAAACCCATCGGTTCTCGATTCGAGTATCCGTTCGGGTATTTAATTTATGAAGAATCGCTCGATTCGGGACTTTTGGACATCACTATGCAAAAAACTAGTTTTTCTAGAAACGGCATAAAAGTACTCAAAAAATAAAATAGAAAAAATGAAGAAATATCTGCCCACAAAACCCAAAACCCTACTTGTTAAAACCCTGACCTCCATTTCTTAGTTCTCACAGCTTCAGAGAGTGAACTCTTATCTTCTTCACCTCGTCACATCCACCACCACCTCCTCCTCCTCCGTCTCAACATCGCATGGACTATCGATCAATATAAATTGGATAATTAATTATGGCCAATAAAAAATCGAATTGCAATCGACAGTATTCTAGAAAGAGTAATCAGGAACGTGGAAACGAGATGAATTGTAATAGAAACTATAGTTGTAAGAGTATGAATAAGAAGAGAAAAATAAAGGTTCAGCATCAACTTTTCATGAATGAAGACGATTACAGGCTTCGGCTTCAGGAGGTTTTGTACTCTCCAGAGCACATTCTCACCAAAATATTCCGAAAGGACGGCCCGCCACTTGGAGATGAATTCGATTCCCTTCCGTTAAATGCTTTTCTCTGCAAGAAGAGAGGTACTGTTACTGCTGTACGTCTAAATTGTTTCTAGAAGTGATGTTGAGTTCTATAGTTAAATTATATTGGTTGCGTTTCTATTGGGTTGTGTTTTTGTGTTTTCTTTGCGGTAATTGTTCTCTATGATGATTGTTGTAACGTAGTTGTGTGTATTTGTTTAGTGTAATCTTGGAGTGGGAAATGATGAGTGGACTAAATGGAGAACATAATGCAATTAACTTGGAGACTATTTATTTTGGGTGGGGAAGCCTTCAGGGGGTTTAGGTTATAATACGGTGTCATTTTAATTGTTGCATTTTTGTGCTAAAAAAAAAAAAACATAGAAGAAGAAAAATATTACTTCAACGGGAAAGAAGAAAATGGGGGGAAGTAATAAATTCACACATATAAGCATGTAAAAAAAAAAATGTAACTATTCAGGGTTGCCAAAGCATTTACCCTTCTGCTTGTGGAGAGATTTGATCTTCTTTAATTGTTAGGGGAGTAGTGGCAGGTTGCAGTTACAGGAATCTTACTCTCCAGCGTACTTTTAAGATGTCCAAGACAATCAGTTGAGAACTGTACAAATGATAACTTGCAAGTTTCTAAGTGCTCTCTATTTTTTTCCATTTCCCGGACTGATGAGCGAGGATGCAGATTAGATGTCTAGAATTGATTATTAATGCATAATCTTTTACTGATTTTGAAGACCAAGCATGTGATCAACCAATATCGCTTAAATTCCTGGTGAAAATATTTCGTAGCTCAAACAACATCTGTATATTTAATATAAAATTACTAATTGATTATTCATAGTCGGTTACTTGGTTTGGATAATCATTTTCTACTTAGCATTATTAGTTCCTTCTCCTGATCAAAACTGGGGGCTTTAGAGAGTGTAACTGAATGAGCGGTAATATTGGAAGGAAGGTTAGTTAACTTCAAAATTTTCATTTATCACTGTTCAGCAGACTCTGTGCTAAATATTGGTTTCGTAATTTCTAAGAAAACCCTGTCATGTATGAGAAAAAACTGAAAATGATTGCCTCCTTTTTGTGCCAAAATCACCTTCGTATCAAAAGAAAGAATATATATATATATATATATATTTTTTTTTTTTTTTATTATTTATTATTTTTTTATTATTTATTATTTATTTATTTTTATTTTATTTTTTAATTATTATTATTATTATTTTTTTTTTGGGGTGGGGGCTCACTTACTCAACTCACAAGGTCCCAATTCCCACTGTGCTATATACACTTTTTTTCTTGTGCGTACCCTTTTTTCGTTTACTTTTTTGGATCCATTTGAAATATTTCCCACTTCCAACCCCATCCCCCACCAAATACTTGACATACATCGACATTTTCAGTGTTTGTGTACTCATATGCATGCATGTACATCTGTTTAAATTTTATTTTTATTTATAAATTGTGCATTTTCATGTAGTCACAAAATTTCTGTTGCTTTGCTCTTTTATGGCCAGGTCCTAAAAAGTGTCATGATACTTCTGAAGAGAATTCACAAGTCTATAAAAGAAGAAAGGTAGTGAGCGTATATTTACTTGGAAATCTTCGGTTAATGAGATAGGTATTGCTTAAATTATTACGGGCTTTTATCATTCCTTACATTTCTATTGTATTTTGTATGTTTCCTTGCATTCCACCTTGGATTATCAGGCTCGTTGTGAGAACAGTGCTCCAACACTGCGGCATGGCATGGGTAAAGGTTTGATGACTGATACGAGTGCTCCAGCAAAGAAAAATGGCAGAGATAAAGGTATGATAACTCAAAAGGGTGCTCCAGTGAAGAAACATGGCATTGGCAAAGGTTTGATGACAGTTTGGCAGATGACAAATCCTGATGCTAGAGGTCTTTCTTCTGACGGCATTTCAAGTGAGAGCCTTATCCAACAAAAGACAAAAAAACAGCAAACTGTTCTGGTTAGCTAACTAATCGACCTTTTTGAAGTTACCTTATCACATATGTATATATTTTTCTTCGGGTTTGTGAAACCTGTTGCATGTTTGATTTGAAAATCTTTATTCAACTGAATGGTCAAAAAAGACACTAACAGTCAGTCTTCTCTGCACAGAGAAAATTGTCAAACAAAGAACAGGCTAAGAGGAAGCTTCCCCTAAGAAGTAGAAAGGTAAAATGAATTCTTGGTATTCTACTTGTCAGAAGAAGGATATCTAGATTCTTTAGTTAAGTTAGTATCTGGATTTGGCATGCTGTAACTGCAGGTGGAGTACCAGAAATTTGAAAAGAGAAATCGTAAAGAAAAATGTGAACTTGCTCTGGACGGAGAGAGATGTCTGGAAAACACAGAACACTTTGCAATGCTAGTAGATGATGAAGAACTGGAGCTAAGAGAGTTGCAAGCGGGACCAAATCCATTAACTTGCTCTGCACACTTTGCAACCAATGGATCACGTGGTTGTTCGCTCTGTAAAGGTTAATTACTTTGTTTTCTTCCCCAATATTCTTTTGTTTCTTTTGTAGAAAATAGCTAGAGTCCACTTGTTATGTATCTCACCTAATAAGGTTGTGTAAATTTATAGATTTGCTAGCCAAGTTCCCTCCAAATACTGTCACAATGAGACCACCCTTCTATGTGCAACCATGGAATTCCTCTCCGGAGCTTGTCAAGAAACTTTTCAAGGTATACCAATATGCTATTCCATTCTGGTCATGGAAGTACTTAAAGTGATATGTTTGTTACAAATTACAGCTGACTATTGATAGCAGATTGAATGGTTTCAGATTTGCCCCTTTCTCCTATAATCAAATGTCTCGTTGGTAGAAATTTCAGTATCATATTAATTGTGATAACGTTTTTCATGCTACATATTTATCTTAATGAGCTTCCAATTTCTTACATATCTAGGTCAATCTAGTCATATATAATGCAAGCTATATTCTTGTTAAGGAGTAAAAAGAATGCTAGATGAATGAATTAAGAATTTTATGGTGCCTATCTATAAGAACATGGGTGATATTCATGTGTTAATTAAAGATGTATTAGGTTCATGAGCTATATATAGTCCAGCCTAGTCATATATATGCACGATATATTTGCTTTAGTCATGCATAAACTTATTAGACATATTTGAGATGGGGTTCCTTGGTGTATGCTACTGAAGACATTATGGTGTGGAAGGAAAGAGTTAAATCGTAAGTTTAGATTTTGGAGGGATACATTGATATCTAAAGGGTTTAGGTTAAAGTAGAACCAAGGCAGAGAGCATGCATGATACAACGCCACATCAGAGACAATAGAAATAATGGTATATCGGCGTCAATATAGAGGAACTTGTTGTCTCAAAAAGTGATTTTTTTAAGTATTTAGGTTCGGTTATTAACAATGAACGTGGAGTTGAAGAGGATGTAATATGTAGGATTAAAGCGACTTGGACGTAATGGGGAATGTTATAGGAATTCTGGGTGACTGGAAAATCTTTATAAGGTTGAAAGTATAGTTTTGTAGAACAATGATTAAACCTGCAATGCTCTTTGGTATATTGGCTGTTGGCTACTGAAGGACAATACGTCCAGTAGAAAAGAGTAGGGGAAAGGAGGATGTTAAGACGGTTATGCGGTCATACTAGAATGGATAAGAATTGAGAATATTAGTCAACAAGTAGGGGTTCACTAAGTGAGAATAAATTAAGGGAATGGCATCTAATATGGTTGCAACATGGCTTCAATAGTGCTTAAGATATCTAGTTTATCAGAGTGACGTGATTAGAGTAAAACATATTACAAGAGGGAGAATAGATCAATACCATCATGGCTGTGGTTGCTAAGAATTTAGTTGCTTTGAACCAATGGAAAAGGATTTATGTAGTTGGTCCCAAGTTAATTGGGAATAAAGCTCGGCTTGTTGTCTATGTATTTCGCGTTGTTGCTTTATTGTAATAATAAGGTCTAGTGACTTAAAGGGTGTTTCGGCAGAGCTTATAAGTTGTTATGTGCTTATAGGCTGATGTAATACGATAATAAGGCATGGTGACTTAAAAAATGTTTGGTTCTTTATCATGAAATGCTATTCTATTTCATTTTCTAGTACTGACACGAGTTATTCCCACAGCACACTCGAAAGTCACAGTGAAACCTTTCACTTGCGGTAATAACTCGTGATCACTAGTGGAAGCCCCAAGTTCAATTGATCCTTTTTCCCCCTTTCCTTCACTGCCTCCATTGATTTTGAGTGTCAAGGCGAAGGACAGAGAGATTGTTGTTTTTGCTTTTTATGAGCCGCTGAATGTCGGATGAAAATGCGAATTTTGCAATTTGGATTTATATGTATGAACCTTAATAGTGGAGGGCAACCCTAATTAGAGGAAAATTTCTGTATAAGCTGAAATTGATTTGTCATTGACTATTAGTTGTGGGCATTTTAATCAGAATTGGATCTGACTCCGGTTCCAAGAAGAAAGTTAGGGAATGAAATTGAGAATCAAGAACCGGCAGGGTCTTGGATGGTTCTTGGTGGGTACCCGACTTTGGAGCCGAATTTGTCCCCTTTTATAATTTTTATTTTTTATTTTTTACAATTTATTCACTTCAATGCAATGACCCGATGTCGTGAAAAAAGAAGTGGACAAGTTTGATTGTTACGCTGTTTTCATAGAAATGAATTTGTTGTTTTTAGCATTTGTAGAATCTAGTACTTAATGTTTGTTTCTAGTTTTTGGTTTGTCTTTGAGTATGTAATTAAGTATGTGCTTTGATGGATATTGGATTCTTTTTGGTGGTATAATTGCACTGGATTAAAAAATTGTTGAAATGTGTAATTGGTGGCATATTTTATAGCTTTTATTTCTACTAGATATGGGAAGATAATTTGTAGTGTCAGCTCAAGGGTTTTTAAAAAAATGTTACGGTTTTGGTTGGTTTCAGTAATTACGTAGAATTGAATGGTTCCATTTACGAAATATCGGAAATGTAATGGGTGGTTCCGAGTATTGATTTACCTGGAACGATGCACCGACATCCATACCTATTGACTATGCTTCCATGTCAATCCAAAATCCTTTTTTTTAGAAGTCAAAGGAAATGCCTTTGCTGTTGATTGGATGTGCAGCATAAATCAAGGAACTAATCAATACCTATAAAATAGGAAGTCAGACTGATTGCTTGCTGATGAAGGCTGATTGGGTTGCAACATAAATTAGGGAACTAAAGTTGACAATTCAATTCCTATAAAATGGAAAGTCGAAGGCTGATTATAAGCTGATTTGCAGGTGAAGATTGATTTCTAGTTGATTCCATAATTATAAATTAATGCTGATTTTAAGAGTCTCCCATGATTGTAGGGTAGTATTTTTAGGAAGTAAGTTTTTCCTTTTCTGTAAAATAAAAACTACTATAAATTGTATAGATTCATGACTTCGGAATAGAACAAAATATACACATTCAGACAAATTAACATTTGCAGTGTGAACATGATACTTAAGGTGCAGCTAATAGTATTAATTTATTACACCAGACTCCGCACGCCATTCTTTTCTAGCCACCATTCACCTTTCAACTCTCTGAATTTTTTATTCCTTATTAACTATTATCGTCTGTCCTAAAATTCGCATGCCATTCTTTGATAAGTATCACTTATTTTTTTGCAGGTCCTCCAATTATTCGCATGCCATTCTTTGATGAGTATCACTTATTTTTTTGCAGGTCTTCCATTTTCTTTGTACTTATGCTATAAAAATTGATGTATGTTCATTCAACTTAGATGAGTTTGCACAAGCATTCCATGATAAGGTATGCTCACATTTCAATGCAATACTTTTTAAAATGTGATATTGTATATGGCGTGTTCAGGTTAGCTGGCTTTTTACTTCTTGATTTCATTTTATTTTTATTTTGGTATTCAGGACTCCTTGTTGCTCGGGCAAGTACATGTGGCCCTTCTCAAGCTTCTTGTATCTGATATTGACCAGGACCTAAGTAGAGGATTTTTGCCTCTTACAAGCAAAAATCACAAGTTCTTGGCGTTACTTCACTCGGTAAGTACAAGCATATCGAGGCATAATAAAGACGTATGAGTATGTGCACTTCATTCCTTTCATGTTTTTAAGATGCGAGCACGTGTTTATGTTTTCGTATGATTTGCTCCTGATTTTTCTGCATCCTACTTTAAGAAGCAAATCCACTGGCATTTCTATATTATAAAATTAGTACTTGTTAGGATTGTGGAGATGGAAGGTTGATAAATAATTTTTAGTCTATTCTGTTGCTTTTGCTAAGCATAATATCAACTTCTACTTTAATGAACTGCAGTTGCTGGTTGCTTTTGTGCAGCCTATCAATTAAAATTTCAAGTAAAAAATCAAGAAAGTTAGGATTCGAATTCTGTTATTGGAAAAGTTTCAATAACCCATTTCCATTGTCTATGGATATTTAAGAAGAATATATACCTAGTAAAGATGAGTTTTGCCATATAATCAATAACTTACTCTACGTGGCTAGTCTTTTGAAACTTTGTTACCCATCCACCGAAAAGTATAAAAGTGTGAAGTGGGTTCATATTTGTGTCCGATTTAAATAATTCATTGACATCCAAGATCAAGTAATGATTCATAATGGTGGATTGATGTTATGACTGAACTAATTTAAGCTTTCCTTGAAGAACAATGCAAGACAATCCTTTAACAAATAGGATAGGGATTTATTTCAAATAAAATTTCTTGTTGTAGAGGGATTTTTTTATCTTTGTTTCTTGTTTAGAATAAGATTTTTCTTTTACTCAATTTGAATTACTTTAGTCATTAGGATTAGAGAATTAACTTGTCTATTTAAGAAAGTTTTGTATACTTTTAAGATCACCAATTTTTGATACAATCAAATTAGTTTTTACAATCTTTCGAGTTCTCTAATTTTTCTTGCTATCAAGAACTTCAATTCTGCACAGGCACTAAAGAATCTTAGGCATTATATACATGCATATGGAATTCCTAAATTTGAAACACTCAAGATAGCTTTTCAGTATATCCCATATCATCCTGTGGAGACCATTCCAACTCTCGTCAAGACACTGCTGGAGAGGTTATTGTTTAGAACAATGTTTCATATCCGTAATTGAACGATTATGATAGGGTTCAACTGTAAAAATGTGCAGTATTCAATGAGAACAACTAGAAATAGCACTTTGTTGATGAAAAGAACAATTACAGTAAGAAAGGAAACATTAGACATTCGTTTAAGAGGGCTTCTCTCTCCCCAACCTCACCACTACTTAGTTGCGTGCCTACTTCCTATGCCTCTCGATTTATAGTTTCCCTTGTAACCATTTTGGCCACCTCAGCCTGCCAAGTTAACAAAATTTGTTGCTGCCATCTCCTTCTCCAGTCTTCTTGAATCTTCTAGAATAGGTATACTTGATTGGAGGCTTATCACCACTGTGGGATTCCAAAGATACCTTGTCCTCAAGGTTGAAACCTGGAAAATGCTGTTGAAGGGTCTCTGGTGTTTCCCAGGAGGCTCCAAAAATGGGTAACCCCTTCCACTGCTTCAGCATTTTGTGAATGGGTAACCCCTTCCACTGCTTCAGCATTTTGTGTTACCCTGTTGATAATTTTCGTACTTTGAGCACCTACTCTGGTTCTACAGTCCACTCTAATGTGGCATCAAGGTGCGGTAGCAATTGTAGACAAGTCTTGATAGCCCCCAAGTAATTTTTTTTAACTGAGACACGTGGAGACACGTGGAAAACTGGGTAAATCGTGGCAGTCGGAGGCAGCTCTAGATGATCAGCAACCGGCCCTATGTGTTGAACAATTTTGAAAGGTTCAAAATAGCGAGGGCTCAACTTCTTATTAATCCTTCTAGCCAAATGTGGGCGATATGGATGGAGTTTCACATACACTAGATCACCCTCGTTGAAGTGGATATCTTTTCGGTGTTGATTGGCTTGTATTTGCACCTTATTCTGGGGACGGAGGAGATATGATTTCAGCACATCCAACATGGCATCGCGATCGCACAATTGCTACTCCACTACTGACACTTTAGTGGTTTGGTTTCCATAGCGAACCAAGGGTGGATGGTTATGGCCATGAAAGGTGGTGGTGTACCAGTATTCAGCCCAAGGTAGACAAACAGACCACTGACGCGGCTTATCATATTAGAAACACCGCAGGTATGTTTCCAAGCAACGGTTAACGACCTTCGTTTGTTTATTGGTTTGAGGATGGTAAGTTGTACTTCTCTTCAAATAGGTTCCTTGTAACATAAATATCTCAGTCCAGAAGTGGCTTATGAAAACCTTGTCGCGGTCTGAAATTATTGAGCGAGGAATTCCATGGAGCTTAACTACATCTCAGCAAAAACTGTTGCAACACCAGAGGCTGTGAAATGGTGCTTGAGGAGTAGGAAGTAAGCATATTTGCTTAAGCGATCCACCAATGCTAAAATCGAATCATATCTCCCCGACTTAGGAAGCCCCTCTATGAAATCCATTGAAATATCTTCCTAGATCATGTGAGGAATGGCAGAGGTTGCAGCACGGCTGGTGACAAGGCCAAGCTTTTGTTCTGTTGGAATATTGGGCACTCGTCTACAAATAGCTTAATGTCTTTCATGTTGGACCAGTAGAGGTCAGATGTAAGGCATTTGTAAGTGCGAAGAAACCCCGAATGCCCTCCTACCGTGTTGAAATGAAATTCTTGTAGTAACGTCAGAATCAACAAGGAAGACCGTGAAATCAATGGATGAAGATACTTGGGATTATGCATCAGCAACCTTATTTTCTAACCCGACCGATATTGTTATCTCGAAATCGTAGCCCATCAATTTGGTTATCCAACGTTGGAATTCACCCTGCACTACCCGTTGTTCCAAGAGAAACTTCAAACTCCGTTGGTCGGTGTGAACTATAAACTTCTTGTCCAATACAGTGCCGCCTTTTTTAACGCCTAAAAAGATCGCTGTTAACTCCCTCCTACAGACTGATTTGAGGTTAGAATTAGCCCATAAAACCAGGCTGAAATAGGCTATTGGTTGTTGATTTTTCATAATCATCGCTCCTATCCTAAACCCCGGAGCATCGACTCAATTATAAATGTTTGCGAGAAATCGGGTAAAGCCAATAAGGGCACTGCGGACATGGCCGTCTTAAGTTGCTGGAACGCAAAATCAGCTTCAGGAGTCCACTCGTACGCTTCCTTCTTAAGTTGCGTGAGAGGCCATGCTATTTCCCCATAATTAGACACAAAGCGACGAGAGTATCCTGTCAAACCCAAGAATCCATGAAATTTTTGAATATTTCGCGGGTAGGCCATTGTACCATGGTCGAGATTTTACTGGGATCTGCCTCTACTCTTTTTGCAGACACTAAATGCCCCAAATACTCAATATGGTATGGGGAGAAATGGCACTTCTTAGCGTTTGTGTACAACTGATGTGTGGATAGAGCATTAAAGACTAGCTTGTGATGTTGCTCATGTGTCGTGAAGTCCTTACTGTATAGCAATGTGTCATCAAATGGCTGTGGCGGTCTGGTATGGAGAGGGATAGTTTCTGGAGAATAAATTGGGGCAAAGTATGGCGTGATGGAGGGGGATGGTGTTCGGGTGAGGGTCGTGGTCTTACGGGGTGAGTCTAAGGAGATATATTCGACGAGGATGGAACGACTTTCAGAATAGCTTGACTTTTGTGGCGGGGAATGGTAATAATATCAGATTTTGGGATGATTGTTGGTGTGGAAATATATCGCTAAAATTGAGGTTTCCTTCCTTGCATCGCATTACTATGATGCCATATGCTATGGTAAATGACGTCTTAGCCATCCACAATGGGAGTTCTAGTTGGAATATCACTTTTTAGAGGGGTCTACAGGATTGGAAATTTGTTTGACTATGCATTGTTTCTAACGGATTTGTATGAGGTGCAAATTCGAGTAGGAGATGATGATTGTAGCCGATGGAGGTTGGCACGGAATGGTATTTTTTCAGTTCGCTTATTTTAGATCTCTCTTGGGACATGTGGAGAGTTCACTCCCCTGGAAGAGGGTGTGGCACTGCAAATTACCCCCATGGGTGATATTTTTACTGTGGACGGTTATGAGGGGACATACATTAAAGATGGATAATCTCCGGAAAAAAAGGTTTTTATGTTACCGAGTGGTGCTATATGTGTAGGAGCAATGGAGAGACACATGATCACCTGTTCATTCATTGTGAAGGTGTCCGCTAGCTGTGGAATAGTATTCTGGCTTTTCAACATATAGATTAGGTGTTGCCTAGACATATAGAGGATGTGTTGCGGGCATGGAGGAAATTTCGTGATAAGGATATAAGCTAGTATGGAATTTTATCCCGAGATGCATTGTATGGTGTGTGTGTGGAGGGAAAAGAACAACCGATACTTTGAAGACCAAATAAGGACCACAGAATAAATTGGAGAATTATTTTATCTGAGTTTGTATACTTGGTTTAATGCAGTAACTAGTAATCCTATAGAGAGGTTGCCTAACTTCATATATTTTCTTTCTTGTTTAAATTGATAATACACTTACAGTGTATTCTTTTTTTATTAATAAAATTTTCTGATTATTTATCAAAAAAAAAAAACCCCAAAAAGAACTTTCTGAGGAGGTTTTGGAACGCCTGATTCATTAACGATTGGAAGGTGGCTGGTGCATTCGTGAGGCTAAAGGGCATTACGAGGAACTTGTGTTGCCCCTCATGAGTATGGAATACTGTTTTGTGTTTTTTCTATCCATGCCCTTATCGGATGGTACCTAGATTTTAAATCCAATTTTGAGAAATTTGTTGCTCCATGAAGTTAATCCAATACCTCATCAATAACCTGGATCGGGAACTCGTCTGGAATGGTGACTTTATTTAGGGCCCTGTAATCTATGCAAAAATGCCAACTCCCATCTTTCTTTTTGACAAGTAACACCGGGCCTGAGAAAGGACTAATACTTAGATGTATAATTCCAGCTGCCAACATCTCTCATACCAGACACTCAATCTCGTTTTTCTGGATATGGTGGTATCTGTACGGCCTTACCCTTACTGGTTCTGTTCCCTCTTGTAGTCGTATTACGTGATCAGTTTCCTGACTTGGTGGCAGCGCTGCAGGCATGTTAAAGACTCGCTGGTGGAGTTGCAACACCTGTTTGGACCTCTGCACATAATTTTTCTTCCTCTCCATGTTTCACCGTCGTAGCTGCTAGACTTCCCAGCTTGTCCCACACTCCCCTACCTTCCTGTTGTAACACTTTCACCATATGTTTAAGAGATACTCCTGTCTTGTGCAGCCCGATCTCCTTTTAGTGTGAACCAAGCTTCTCCCATCCTAAATCGCATGGTGAAAAGCTTCTAGTTCACTTCCATGTTACCCAAGCTATGCCACTGCATTCCCAGAACGACATTAGTGCTGCCCAGCTCCAATGGCAAGAAGTTTTCCACTATTGTCAACCTTTGTAGCTCCACGACTACCCCTTTGCAGATTCCATTTCGTTTTACTGATACTCCTGTGCCCATAACCACTCCATAGTTTGGTCATGGCTGTGATTGGTAGATCCAGCAACTTGATCAGTTTGAGACAGATGAAGTTGTGAATGGCCCCACAATCTATCAACACAGCCACTTTTCTGGCTCCTATTTCACCCAAATTATTTTCATTGTCCTTGGTGTAGTAAGCCCAACATCTGAATTGAGCGACAACTCTATTACCTCTGCCATTTCCATGGGTTGGCAGTCCATCGGCGTCTCAATATCTCCTTCGCCTGCTCATTTCCCTTGTACGAGCATGACTCGTAATTCTTGATTCTTGCAGCGATGCCTCACGATATATTGATCATCACAGCGGAAGCACAGATCATTCTCCATTCTCGCCTGCCACTATGTCTGTCATTCTTCTGACCGACAGCTCCCGACGTGTGTTCGACACCCTTTCTTCGACCGTCATAGATTGTGTTGGGAAGGAGTTATTTGCCTTTGCTTCCCCACGAATTGGTCCTAATTTGATAAATTTTGAGCCCACTGTTCCTTAGATGATTTTAGGCCTTATTTCTTTTTTTGACCCGTTGGGCTATTTCCATCATTTTGCCCAACCTAGTTGGACGGTGCAACCTCACTTCATCCTTGATTTCTAGACTTAGCCCATTTATGAATGTGCTTTCCAAAATCTCCTCCATAATGCTTAGTAAGGGTGTTGCAAGGGCAGCAAAGTTCAGCCGGAATTCCTCTATCGAGCCCGTCTGCCGCACACCCAGAAGTTTCTCGCATGAGCTTCCTTCTTGTGTAGGTTGAAAACGTTTGCCGCACAGTAGGAGCAGCCGGAACAGCTCCCAGGTCCGAAACAGGGTTCTGGCTTCAGTCCCTTGGAGCCAAGCCAACGCATCCCTGTCGAGGCTAACACCCACCACACCGAGCTTCTTTTCATTCAACCCATTCACCTCAAAATCTCTTTGCACGGTACAGCCACCCATCTGGGTTATCTCCAAAAAAAACACCGGCATTTCGAGCTTCCTTATTCATCTCCAATTGTTTCCTTCCTGATACTGTCCTGTGTTTATCGTTTCCTCTGTTTCTTCCTGCCATTTGCCTCGATCTTGTGCCCGCTGATCCCCTACAAGTCCCTTGTGAACATTCAGTGGAAGCTGAATTTCTGATGCACTTCCAGATCCATCACCTTCTGCCACTTTATTCATGGCTGCTTTTGGAAGGAAAAAAGCTGCCAATGTTTTCTGGGTTTCATCCATTGATTGAGTCATCTTGGCCATGCTTTGAGTGAGGTGCTCCACCGATCTTTTTAAGCCAGGCAACCTTTGCATTTCTGATCTTAAATCCTCCATTTCTTTCTCCATAGCTTCCACTCTACCTTCTGTTTTCTTTTGAGCCATCAAGAATGAACTGCTCTGGTACCAATTTGATAGGGTTCAACTGTAAAAATGTGCAGAATTCAATGAGAACGACTAGGAATAGCACCGTATTGATGACAAGAACAATTACAGTAAGAAAGGAAAACAACAGATGGCCGTTTGAGAGGGCTACTCTCTCCACAACCTCACCACTACTTAGTTAATGCCTGCCTACTTCCTTCGTATGCCTCTCTATTTATAATTACCCTGTAACCGTTATTAGAATTTGTTGCTGCCATTTCATTCTTTAATTTTCTTGATTCTTCTACAATAGGTATCCTTGATTGGAGGCTTATCAGATTCATTATTTTTACATGTAGGAAAGATTATTTATTACATCAAACTACGATTTTCTTGATGGTAACTATATTTGGGTTCGGCAACTTTGGTAATTGACCCACTCATTAGAGATGTGATCATCATTATCTATCAGGTATAATTGAATAACGTTGGTGATTAACTCACTTCTCTTCTCATCGTAAAAAAATGCCTTATTTCATACATGTTTAGGGCTGGCAACCTCTTCTTACACTTGCAAGGGCCATTTATAAAGTTAAATCCCAAAAAATTATACCATACTTGATGGGCATGTTTGACAGGGTTGAAAGAACAAATTGTCTTAATCATGATGTTTTGTTCTTGGTCAGAAAAAAAAAATTAACAAACAACGAAGTAAGTGTTACTCTGAAGGGTTTTGCTGTGGGCTTGTGTATTATTTTTAAGCTATTGTCTCATGCATCCTTTTACTGTGGAAGATCATGTCATAGTGTGAAGGTGTTGACATATGGAGAAATAGAGGACTGAAGAATCGGAGATCAAGTATTTTTGAGCTATTCACATCTGAGAAAATATGTGCTTGAAAATTACTTAAATTACACCATGAATGCCATAAAGGTATTGAATTTCCTCATCAAACTGAAGAAACATTCATCTTATAATACAACTTTACATTTTTTTATGTGTATAATTGATTGCCGTAATTATATCATCAGAAACAGCTGCTCAACTGGTACTTAATTTGGATGAGAGCTTGATAAACAGTTGTCTTTTCTTTATCAAAGAGAGAAAGAAAGATTATCTTGAACCTAATAAAATTAATAAATTTGGCATGATGCACCCTTTACCTTTCATTGTGGGCCATTTGAAGATCTTTTATGATAAGTGATTATGCGATGCCTTGGCTTCAAATGAATGCATAATTGGTGGCCTGCCAGATACGATAGTCCTTGTTTTTAGATTCATGTCTATAAATGTCTCAGCCGACCCTCCAATACATGGCCGCCACTTGGCCCCCTTTTGTACAATTTGTCTTTTCTTTATCAAAGAGAGAAAGAAAGATTATCTTGAACCTAATAAAATTAATAAATTTGGCATGATGCACCCTTTACCTTTCATTGTGGGCCATTTGAAGATCTTTTGTGATAAGTGATTATGCGATGCCTTGGCTTCAAATGAATGCATAATTGGTGGCCTGCCAGATACGATAGTCCTTGTTTTTAGATTCATGTCTATAAATGTCTCTGTTTATCCCCCCCCCCCCCCCCCCCAACCTTATGCATCCAGAGGCAAAAGGCTGTGCCACTCATGTTTGAGAACGAATTCTTGTCACTGTTTTAACCATCTATTCGTTGTCATCTGGCAGGTTGAAGGTCAAGACTTTGTACTAGATTTCTGGCAAAAGTCACTGAACCTCCTGACATGGACAGAAATATTACGTCAGGTGTTCGTTGCTGCTGGTTTTGGTTCTAAGCTTGGAATTGCGCCTAAAGGATCTCTCAACAAGGTATTCAAGTTTCTGATATTCCCGCTTTTCACGTTTTAATTTTTCATAATGGTTTGCCATGCATTGCTTTAAATGTAACACTGGATTGCATGGAATGATGAAAAAAGATTCACAGAGCCCCAAACTTGTTGGGAATAATGATTTTTTTGTTGTTGTGCCCCACACTTGAATTATTTCATCACATCTCATAGCATATGGTTTCATAGGCCTCTCCGACATTTTCTGTCTCTTTCCCTTGTACCGATGATGCCCTCCAGGCAGCCTTCTCCAAGAGGTAGGGCCTTGCCTTTGGTAATTGCCATTGTGTATGCATGCACACTTACAGGAATAGTTTGTTCTCCTGTCGCACATAGGATGTGTAGCCCTAATAATGTGTCAACACAAAGGGTAGTAGATCATTACATGAGATACAACACGCAATAGGTTGTCCAGGATTATGATTGTTGAGGGTGCTTGAAAGAGAGTTTACACTTGATTGATTCATCAAGTACAGCTTGATTGGTTAGCACGGTTCTAATGTATTTGTTTGCTGCTTCTTGTTCTGTAGGAAGTCAATCTTATGGCAAAGTA
Source organism: Fraxinus americana (assembly GCA_035079005.1). Taxonomy (NCBI): domain Eukaryota; kingdom Viridiplantae; phylum Streptophyta; class Magnoliopsida; order Lamiales; family Oleaceae; genus Fraxinus; species Fraxinus americana. The sequence goes on along the minus strand of CM068711.1, from coordinate 30,181,838 downwards.
TGGCTTAGTTTCTGGTACCCTGAAGGGTGAACTGTTTAGTATTTTGCTGACCCAAGGAAGTAGTGGAATGAAAGTCTCAGAGTTTGCAAAATCTTCACTTGTAAGTTTGCATATTATTGAATTAAGAGAGGAGAATATTATTCATTTAAGTATTGTTATAACCCACTATGAGTTTCCAATTTCAGTGTAATTGGCTATTACTTAAGAATATTTATTTTGTTTTGAAGATTGTTGAGTTGAATCTTGTGGATACAACTCATGACCTAGAGAATTTAATAAGCGCGGCTCTCTCAAGTGACATTACGTTATTTGAAAAGATTTCTTCTTCTGGATATCGTCTACGAATCAATGCAATCACTAAAGAAGAAGAAGTTTGTCCTTCTGATTGTGAAGACTTTGGGAGCGTTGATGAGATTTCTGATGGCAGTGGTGGATGCAACGATGAGGATGATTACAAGAGTGAATCCATGGATTCTAGTCCTGCTAGACTTAAACGAGATCATTGTAGAAATAAGAATAATACGTTGACAGTGTACGATGAAATTGATGAGAGCCATCCAGGAGAAGTGTGGTTGTTAGGTTTAATGGAAGGTGAATATTCAGATTTAAGCATTGGAGAGAAGTTGAATGCCTTAGCTGCATTGACTGAACTGCTTAGTGCTGGATCCAGTATCAGAAAAGAGGTAATCCACCTTGTTGTTTGTTAATTTCTTCTTTCCCTTGGTATACTTGTGTCTTCTCTCATTTCTTGGTAGTAAATTAAGATTTACTTCATCATTCTACACGCCAAACTTATTTTTGTTTACTCTAGTTGTATTGGTTTTGCGTGAGTTATAGCTTGATATTTATATTGATTTAAGGCTGATACTCAATGTAGTAGGCTTATATCTAATGTAAGTATACAAATTTTCCATGAACTACATAGTTACCTGATCATCATTCAATAATGAATTGGAGGCATTTTCATTTAAGGTTATGAATCAAATTTTCACCTTCATTTTATGAATAGATAAATGAATAAATATTGACACGTCTTTGCTTATAAATTAGAAAGTAGAAAAGAAATGAAGTCATGGAAAAACTAAGAAGATGCTTTTGATATATTTTCACTGTCTGATTTTCATTGACTTTTGTACAAGGAATCCAGGTGAAATCACTGTGTAAAAGTACAGAGTTCAGACTTATCTCTAGTTTGACTAGTATAAATTAGGAGGTCTGGTGTTCTGCGCAACCTTGTAGACAAAACTTGGGAGGTGATAAGTTTAAATTACAAGTGTTAGCTGCAACAAAAATATATTAGTACTCATTATGATCACCATGATTGTTTTGTGGTTTTGGTTATGGTATTGTGAATGTAAAATGAGATGCCCATATGAACTTGATTGACAGACAGCTGATCAGCTGAATAGCTAATGACTTCTTTCCTCCCAAAAGTCACCAAAAAACATTACCAGGATAAAGTGGATGGATGTGTACAGCTGGTTTGAGTAATTGTTTTCTTTGTACTTAACATTGATGCTAATGGACGAAAATATATTGGGACGTTTTAATGATCAAGAGGACAGATAAAAATGACACAAGAACTTAGAAGTGATATACCTTCCCATATGACTTATTAGGGGAAAAACTTTTATTATGAGCTGGTTAATTGATGAATTTTTCAATCTATGCCCAACTACGACAACTCGAAATTATCGGAACAAGAGGTTTCTTCAACAACGTTATATTACGAAAATTGAAATATGTAACTCTTTGGTATTGGTAAAATAATTATGGGAGGTTATGATTTATTTAGTTGTAGAATTTTGCAATTGATTAAGTTTAAAATTTGAAGGAAGCGAAATTAGCAATTTGGATAATTTAACTCGAATCGGTCAAATAATTTCTAGATTCTGTAAGAACTGAATTGTTTAAAATTTGAAGGAAGCGAAATTAGCAATTTGGATAATTTAACTCGAAACGGTCAAATAATTTCTAGATTCTGTAAGAACTGAATTGATCTGATAACTTAGAGGTGAATTGATAGCATGTTTGGGAGTGGTTAAACTATGCCTCCGATTGGGAAGAATTTATAACAGATTAGTTTATAAATAGCTAGAATGAGTGGCGGATGAGTGAATAGTACTCATGGTTCTCTTGAAATATGTTGTTGAAAATGAAGATTGACCAATTTATAAATGTCTTATAAAAATGCCAAATGGAGGCTATAATTGAAGCTTTGCCGAGCATGCACCGAGTCACAGTAGTGATTACTGAATTTAGTTGACTTGGTTGAGTCAACTAAAAAATGGGTGGACAGGAGTCAAAGTAAAGAAAATGAAGTTGGTTGCTTGTTAAAAATAAATTTAGTGATCTGTTAAGGAGTTTGGTCATTCTTTTGTGAAATTTTAGTTCAGCTTTGTTCACTGTGTTCAAGAAATGCCTAGTCTATTTTACTTGTGTAAGCTTCTTTTGTTTCTAAATCACTAGTATGGAGAGGCACCATGAGAATACCCATACTTCTCATCTGAGCATGAATGTGCTTTTGGCAAGCTGAATTTAAATTGAGCTTGAGCAACTTTATTGAGCTCCTGTTGAGTTTTGAAAATTTTATTGCTTTAAATATCTGTTCAACCTTGTCTTATTGCTCTTGATTTAATCTTGAGCAGATCGGGCTTGTTTATAGTGGAACTGAAATTGACTCTTTGCAATCATAGTGAAAGAAACCTGCGTCAACGAATTTAGTCGTCACCTTTTCTGGTCAAAACTTAAAACAAATGTGCTTGAGTGCAATCCATAAATGGTATATATATTTTGCATCAATATATTCTTCCCAAGAAAGCTTCTCTCTAGATTATCATTGTGAAGGTTTCATGGGATTGGGCTTCCTGGTATGCTTTATTCTGCTCAACAAGGAGCTTCTTGAATCAGCTTTGAAACGGCAAACTGGAAATATAATTAGTTGGACAAATTAAGACATAGGAAAGAATAAAGTTAAAATGTAATCTTTATGCCACTTTAAGGGAAAAATATCTTGACACTTTAGCAACTTTCATTTTAGGCAAATTTGTTTATGTTCTGAACTTGTTGCCGTGATTTATGGGTGATTGCATGGTCTGTCATATCTTAATAAATGTTGGATATGTATATTTGGTTTCTAGATACTTTTGCTCATCCAGAGATGGGAATTCATTATTGAATTCTATCAGTTGCAGATGTGTTATATTAGTTATCCTTTGATTACTGTCACGCTTTCTTGCAGGATTTCTTAACACCCATACCCAATGCTGAATGTCCTCCAAGCATCAATCATTATGCTTCTGGTGGAAAAATAAAGCGATCAGCAGTTAAACAATGTAAACCTGGGCTATTAGTAGGTGGTGGTAGACAAATGGTTAGTAACAATGATGTGACTACATCAGAACGGCCAATTGATTCTTTAAATCCTATGTCAAAGGTTGGTGGCAAGGGAAAAGATGCCAACATGAAGAAGAACGCTAAAGAAATGAAAGCAGATGAATACTTACACACAATGCAATCTATCTTTCTCGGTTCAGATCGTAGATATAATAGATACTGGATTTTCTTGGGCCCTTGTGATGAATTTGATCCTGGCCATAAGAGGATTTATTTTGAATCTTCTGAAGATGGTCATTGGGAGTTGATTGATACTCAAGAGGTAAACTTTGTCTGGTTTTGTGTTCTTAACATACTTAAAAGAGAATTCTTACTTGCATGTTGAAATTTCATTTTGAACTCTGCTTGTGTCTGATAAATATGGTTTCAGGCTTTGTGCACTTTGTTGTCGACCCTGGACCGTCGGGGTGCCCGGGAGGCTTGCCTTTTAGCGTCCTTGGAGAAACAAAAAGCATTTCTTTGCCAAGCGATGTCCAGTATGCCAAATGATGGTAGAATCAGGCAGCTCACTGTATTTGATCAATCGGAATCAAATACATCTAGGGAAGATAGTTCGTCTCCGGTGTCTGACGTGGACAACCAATTGAGCTTGAGAGAAATGCAAAATGATCTTCCCTCTTCTACCGTTGCCACAGTTCCTGAAGTCGGGAAGAAAGGAGAACAGAAAGACCAATGGAACCGTTCCCAAGCTTTTGGCTCATGGGTATGGAAGTCGTTTTATTCGGAACTTAACACTGTTAAAAATGGGAAGAGGGCGTATATTGACTCACTCAGAAGATGTGAACACTGTCATGACCTCTATTGGAGAGATGAGAAGCACTGTAAAGTTTGTCATACCACATTTGAGCTTGATTTTGATCTAGAAGAAAGATATGCCATTCATTCTGCAGTATGTCAGGACAGTACAAATATTAACAAATATCATAAACAAAGGGCACTGTCATCCCAGTTGCAAGCACTCAAAGCTTCAATTTATGCAATTGAGGTGAGTAGTTGTAAAGTTATGCTTTACAATAATTTCACAGAATATTGATGCATATCACCTACATGCATTTAGCATTAGGACGCTCTCTTTTCTGGTCATGTAACTTGTTCTAGCGTGTTTGTATATTGATTATTCTAAGCATGGTTTCTTTGGTGATGTGCTGTTTTTATGTTGTGCATACTGCAAACATTGCTTTAGTTTGCCTTCTCTGGAAACCAACGTCTACATCAATGTTGTCATTTCTTAAATGGATTGCTTTAACTGTTGCAGCACAAGTTGTGGTTAGGAGTTTTCACCTTGCAGCAATGTGGCACGCATCTCACTTTCATGGCATCCTTTATATCAATAGGAATTAATAGATTTGTAGCAGGTTTTAGGATTCACCTGGGTTACCTTGACCACGACATCCCAATAGTCAATTAAAAATGTGCGAGGCATATGGTACTGCAAAAGTGGTACGAACCACAGTGGCTGACTTGGCGATACACAATAACATTTGATGCCTTCTATTTTAGACTGTCGTAAAATTAGACACCCGGAGGTTTGAATTGCGAACGGAAATATTTTATAGTTGAGTGGGAGGAAGAAGACTGAAGTGTTACCATTGTATCACAAATGATAGCATAAATACTTATAGGTTTGGCACTTCAGGAGTCATAAATCTTGTTTAGCGTGACTAAAAGTCGAACTGTAACTATTCACTGACTTCCGTGTAGCTTAGACATGTCTTGTTAATTGCAGGACAGATACAGTGCCTAAAAAAATTTAACTCATAAAAAAATTTAACTTGTAGAAGTGTCATTGCCATTGGGGAACAGTTGAAACAACGCTGGAAAAAAGAGTTATAGTTGAATTTGCTGGTGCTTTGATTTGGATTTTTTTTCTCAGTTATCTTGGATTTATTTTTTTTTATTTTTTATTTTTTTTTGCAGACAGTTCTACCTGATGATGCCTTTTTGGGGCCTTGGAAAAAATCTGCTCATAATCTTTGGGTCAATAGGTTACGACGATCTTCGAGTTTGGCAGAGTTTTTGCAGGTGATGAAAATTGCATCTCTGTTATTTTGTCTTTGTTTATTGCTGGTTCACTTATCTAAAGGCTGATACTCATATTTTCTCTCATCTGCTCTACAAATTCTTTAGGTTCTGGCTGATTTTATCAGTGCTATTAACGACGACTGGTTTTATCAATTAAATGATGAGCTGCGTTCTAATTATCTCCCAGATGATCTATTTGCAAGCTTCCCATCCATGCCACAAACATCATCTGCAGTCGCACTTTGGTTGGTAAAATTGGATTTGTTGGTTGCCCCTTATATTGGAAGAGTTCAATCTCAAAATAAATCTCGATCTGTTGACTGATTAAAAGGTACATAGATTCATTAATCAGAGTTCGAAATGAATAGCTTTCTTTCGCAATATCTCCCCCTGCAAATTTTGGGCATTTTAGTTTTAACCTAATGCAGGTTTAAATTTAAGAGCATTATATTCTTATGGATTTGATTTGATTTGATAGTGTAGCAAGTAGATGATGTCATTGCCTTCTCATGTCTTTCCGTTCTCAGTTCTATTTACTGCTGTGGTAACTAAATATGGATCTCCAATCTATTTCCAACTATTCATTTGAACTCTCTAATTTACTTGCATTATTAAAAGATATGAGATCCTAGATAAGTAACTCGCTCAATATTTGAATTGACCTCGTTTCATATGTATTGCTATCTTGTTTTCATGTTTTAAATGTTCACGACGCCAAATTCTGATTATAGTTTTTCATTTTATTGATTTTGTACACTTATATATGTTAATGTATCAAGACTAAACTGGATCGTATTAGTGTAATATACAAGGTAGAAACCCGTACAGCAGGTTGAAAGAAAAGAAGACCAGTAATTTCAACTGGATGGTTGCATGTAATCAAAGGAAGTGCAGAAACAGTATAATATACAAACTTTTGCTTCACGTACTTGAGAACTAGAAAGTTAGTTGTCCATAAAGGTTTCATACCAATCAATTATCTTTGTGAAGATAAAGTAGGAACCAATGTTTCATTTTTCCATCCTAATTCTCTGTTTATGTACATGCACTAAAATGTTCTTTGACATCAGGTACGTCCGTCCCTAATCAATAGACAATTTCTTGGAGAATCGAAGATAAAGAGAAGTATATGCATCGGCTCTTCATAACTCTTAACTGCCTGAGGTAGCAAAATTTTATTGTCATCACCATACAATCTAGTTGACAGTTATAAGGTGAAACTTGCAAACTTTCTTTTTATTCTTTGTAAAAAGAGAAAAAACATGCATGTGATAGTTTCAAGCCTAATGCCAAAGAGTTACACCTCTCTCTTACACAAGTCACTCAATCTCTACTCATTTTTGTCTATTGATGTACTCCAGTCAAGTTCTTGTTGATGTACAGAGTTTTTTTGATAGGTTTCCTCTTTCTTTGCCCCATAATTTCAATTTTGTTACTCTGGCATTAGCCTGTGATTGTTTCACAATAGTTGGTTGAACTTTGTTGTTTCTTGTGGGTAAGAACACAAAGATCACACTGTAAAATAAATAAATCGTTTTTGTTACTGTTTATCAATATTTTGATGGTTTGGGGTCTGGTAGGGCATTTTCATTCCCATCTCACTTTGTTTAATCATTAGAGTGAGTTCTTTGATGTATTGAACAAATTAGTTGAACACACACAACACAACTCAACACAAATAAGGGGTTATTTGGCTGGGCTTCTGCTTCTTGAGAAACATATTTGAGATCAATTTTTTTCTTGAAGTTCTTCTAGTCAGACAAAATATATTCAGAAAATTATGCAAAAATGTTTAAAAGCAGCTTCTTAATTTCAAAAATAATTTCTGACATTTCAAAAATCTTGTCAAATGGATCCTTAGTTATGCAACTCGCTCTTTGAAAGCCCATGGAATTATAGTCTGGGACTTGGCATCAAAAGAGTAGGAATCTGATGTAATTATAAAGAAGGGAAAAAATCGTGTTTACCTCATTTTAAAATAATAATACTATAAATATCATGTAATTGAATAACCGAGCTCTACTCTAACCAAGAGATTTGAAAGTTACTAGTTCGATCCCAAAATCACCTAATAGGTGAATAACGTGGAATTAAAATTATTAATTAAAAGCAACAAATCATTTTTTAATTGTTCTAGATGTTTAGTCAATCAAGTCAAGTTATCTTATATTGAATTGCCACGATAATAAATAAAGCAGTAAATAACATAAGATTTGATGATGAAGAAAACCTTTAACTGAGTAAAAACTCAGTGACCAAAACAGTAACTTCAACAATAGACAATAAAAACTTACAGTGTGATCTAGCTTAGAAAATTTACTAGATTCGCTGATTTAATTCTTGCAATCTTCATGACCCGTTGGAACGTACTTCACTCACACCTGCTCCCGATCTTTTGTAATTGTCTACCTCTCGAGGATCACCAAGAATGTCTTGTTCTTGTACTCTTTCTGTACTTCTGGTCCAATCTCTCTCAAATTTCAGTAATTTCTGAAGGCTATTGAGAAAGTACATTCCTGATGATATTTAGAAGGTTGGCGTTTTGGATTATTTGAATTCGATTTTTTCCCCACCCGTAGTTGATTGATCTCAAGAATCAAAAGTTTAATATCAATATTTGGATGTGTTCTTGGATCTTGGATTGATGTAATGAGGATGTAAAATAATGGTCAACCACATACAAAAACGTAATGAGCATTGGTTATTTTTAATAAGAGGTATTTAAATAGTATAAAATAAATAAAACTCTTAAAAAACGTAAACTACGATTTCTCGAAAAACACCATCCCTCGAGCTCCAGGCTAGCGACAGGTAAGCAAGTGGTGTTGCTCGAGCGAAAGTCGGGCGACGATGATTCTGCTTTTTCCGCTCGAGCATCAGGTAGGCGACATGTTAGAGTAAATCCAGCGATTATTTCTCCTTGTTCCATACTCAAATCCAAAGACTCTTAGTTCATCTATACAACCCCAAAATACTCTTTGGCTTTTACAACTCTTTTATAATAATCATTTTGTCTAAAGAACTGTCAATACAGCATAAATCCTAACAAGATTAATTGAGGTGTTGCAAAAAATTTGATAATATAATATCTATTTTGTTACTGTCTTGATGGAATAATAGATTGACTTTAATATGATGAGCTGTGTAATTCCTTATTTTTTTTTCCATCTTGGTTAACATTCCAACAATCTAACCCAATAAAACAAAAATGCATGTAGATATGAAAACAAAGATTTGCTGTTCTTAGATTATACGATGCCTACTTATAACTATGAATTTTCCTTATTATTGGTGAGTGAAAACACTACAAGTCTTCATGTTTTTACGTTTGTTGCCTGGTTCATTATTGATGATGGTATTGGGGTCTTGATTCAATACATATCACAGTTTTATGTAGAATAATGATATTTGCAGTCGCTCACTATTCTAGTCGTCCTACGTGGCATGCATATAATAATGATATTTGCAGTCGCTCACTATCGTAGTCGCCCTACATGGCATATATGTGGCGGTTTACAATTACAGTTAGGGTGTTGTTGTAAGTTGGAGAAAAGAGTAATGTTATTTACAGACACTCACTACCGTATTCGCCCTACGTGACATTTCAAAAGTCACATGTATGCGACGTATGGCGAATATGGTAGTGAGCGACTGCAAATAGCATTTCTGTTTTCTCTAACTTACAATAATGCCCTAACTGTAACTGTGAGCTTTAATGAATCGTCCAAACATTTTGCAATATCTTTACACACGAAATGACTGATATGGTTGAATTTTGTTGCTAATTTCTACTTGTAATGCAATAATGTTGCTCTTTCAAGGAAAGGTAATGAAACCAAGTATGAAATTACAATTTCTTTTCAGCAAAAATGTATAGAAATATGGATGACTTTGCACTAAAACCAAATGCGATATATTAGGGCCCTGTTCGGGAGGGATTAAAAGCCAATTAAAATTGAAAATATGGCCGTTATTGGGTCCCACTCGTCTAATAAAAGTCAACAATAACGGCTATATTTTCAATTTTAATCCGATTTTAATCCCTCCCATACAAGGCCTAGATATGAAGTTCCTGTATGTGAAACATGTGACTCACTGTTGTGATGTAGTTCACTGTGGAAGTTTGGATTTTATATGTAATTAACTACTTCGACTGCATATGAAATATGTAGAAATTGTATTATGTATAGATGGGGCACTGATTATGAAAATACATTTTAGAAAAATCTGATGAATCAATATGATGACCAAAGCAGGAACTCCTAAAGATCTTCTTGTGCTGTGCGTTCAACATAAGATTGAGATTCGGAATCACTTCTGAAATAGTAGCAAGGTAGACCTCCGTGTTCGCCTTGATGAGTGCGGTGGTCCGGTTGCTCTAGTTGGTGGTTGCTACCTGCAAAATGAGGTTGGGGCTTTCTCCCCCGTTGTACCTCCGGCGTGAGAATTAGTAACGAGTTTTGAGAAGTATGTATGGAATGCAATTAGTTCGGGTTTCAAGAAAAAAAACCTTTTCTCACATTGGGGTATTTATAGGCACCTGATGGCACGCCCCCTGCTCCGCGATTTACGGTGCCACGTGTCCCACATATGCCTTCCCACTCCCCCACGTTCTGTAACGTTAACACCCACTCGCATTGCGGTTGGTCGTGGCCGAGTTTGATGTTGGGTGATTCTTGTCTATCTCATGGCCATTTATTTGGCTAAGTATAGTGAGGGTCGACGTCGCTGGCCTCTTAATGGTAGACGGCCCATGGGGGTCGATGTCACCATGGGGGGTGCATTGAGTAGCGGTCTTCGAGGAAAATCGTGAATACCATCCTATATCACTAGCCCCTCTACCTCTTGTTGAGACTTATCGATAAGAGGTAGCATTTTATGACGCTGAACGGAAGTTTTGAGTTCAAACCAACTGGAAATGGAAAAACGAAAGTATCGCTAAAACTTCAACTGTCCGGTAGAAGGCCTTAGAGTGCGAATTTGGGGTAGGAAACGTCCTCAACCGAGGTTCCCCCGTTGACACGTCGTAGAGCTCTGAGAGACGTTTCCGAAAATATATTATAATAGAAAATCTGATGATGGTGCAAAAAGTTATGGCCATTTCTTTAATTCTAATGCCAATCGTCCGTGTGGCGCTCCACCATTGGTCCTTGGTTTTGGGGGGAAATTTCCCCCCAAAAATCTCAAAATTTTCAAAGCCTCCCACTATTTAAATGTTAGTGGGGCATTCATTTATCATTTCCTCATCTAGCTAGAATCTCCATCTCCACTTCCACCCAAGGTAATCTCATTCTCCTTTTCATTTCATCTTGTAATTTTATCATGTACAAGACATTCATATCCTCATCCGACGAAAGCGAAGGCGAGGAGGTGGGGGGGGTCGACCGACCCGTTGCTTGATGGGTCGGCCGATGGCGAACCGCCCCCGGCCTCGCTGACCAGCAACGCTGGTCGATCCACCTTACTCCCAGCCAAATAAATCCCAACGCGTGGAGAAAAGCGCTTTATTTCCTATATGTTTGCCTTCTCAAGGAAATTCCTCTTTCAATGGATCTTTTTAAGTGTGTCTTCGAGATGCACGAGTTAGCCCAAAGCAATGCCTTTGTTTACTTCACCGCCAGGGTCCCGTTGCTCTTCTCGAAATTTAGGAATTCCAACAGCGGGTGGAAATCCCGATTTTTTCTTTGTTCGTCCTCATGAGGGCCAATTCCCGTTTAACACCTATTGGAGGCACCCCTAATTCGTCTTTTCAATAGCGAAGTCGAGATCACCCCCATTCTGAATACACAAATCCAAAAGTTGACCAAAATTCAACCCCTTGCGCTTGATCTGGAGTCGGTTCTGACCATGAGGAACATGTTGCTGGTTGGGATCGGTCGTCCTACTGGTGGGTTTTCATACCCTGCTTATAAGTATTATTTTTTGGAGTCTCTTTCGTGTTGTTCTCTATTGGTTGATTTGGACTGACTTGATTGTTTGTGCACAGATATGGATCTTGACTTGGATGAGGTATTGAGGTCTTTGCCCGAACCAGGGAGTGATGAGGGGTTTGCCCCTATTGATGGTAAGATTTTTACATGTCTCATTTTTCTTCTTCTTTGTTGCACTTCTTGACATGTTACTTTGTAAGCTTGATAGTCTTTATTTTGTTGACGTAGGCATGGACTTCAACTTAGGGGTGACCATGGACTCCTTGGTGGAGCGCGGTCATGAGAGCGACGATGATCCACCTCCATCTTTGTTGAAGAGAAGAAAGGCTCGCGATGGGGGAGCACAGCAGCCTACAGATGAGGAGGCTACTCAACTTTCGGACGACCCCGCCGATGCGGTCCCACCGCCCGTGGACATAGGGGGCAGCCCAGGTCGTGTAGCGTCCGAGCGTGAGGGTTCTCCTTTACCAGATTTCAAATTTCCTCCTTCTCGAGGCTATTCGAAGATGAGGGCAGTTAAATCTTTGGTTGCGCCCAGGCGTGTTCAGTCGATCGCTTGTCGGAGTGCCGATGACATCGAACGGGTTATGTCAGTTCACACCAAGAGGGTAGGTTTTGTTTTATTTATTTATTATTATTATTATTATTTTTATTCTTCTTCTTTTTTTTTTTTTGGCTTTGATTGTATGATTTCTTGTTCGTTTCAGGCTGTGGCCCTTCAGGTTGGGCTCGCCGAGTCCAGCCGTCGTTTAGCGTCGGAGTTGAAGGAGTTGAAGATTTTTGCGGAAGAGAAAGAGAGAGAAGCTCACCGTTACAAGAAGAAACTCTCTTCCTCTAGGAAGTCAATCGAAGATTTGGAGTCTCGTTCTATAGAGCAAGAGTCTGAGATAAACAATTTGCGCTCTGCTTTGGCTCGGGCTCCTGAGGAGGCAGTGGCGAAATACAAGGCTTCTGTAGAGTACGCTAAGGATTTGGAGACCTCGATAGAGCGATACAAGTCGTCTACCAACTTTGCTAAGGCTCTGAATTCTTATGGGGGAAAGGTGATGGCAGCGTCCATCAAGTTGACTAAGGAGTGGATATCTGTTGAGCATCCTCCCATCGATCCTGCAGGTTTTGATAAGTTTTTGGCAAAGCGTAAGGGAAAGGAAGGCGGAGCCCCCCAGCCTAAGATATTTGGGCAGACGTCTCGAGCCGGGAGCGAGGAGACTTTTCGCTCGAGCTGATCTGATCTTTAGTTGCTTTTGAGCACTTCCCATTATGTTTCTGTCAATGGGTTATTTTGTGCATTCTTCCGGTCCGGGATGTGGACACTTTAGTTATTTTGGACGTTTTCCTGGCTCGGTATGTAGGAATATTTTTGTTACATTCCAAGTATGAGAGCTTGATTATTGATTGCCATTCTGGTTTGCCTTCTTTTCATGATGTGCCTATATATATATATATATATATATATGATGTTTTATGCTAGTTGCTGTGTGGTGAGAAGCATTGATTGACGGGCTAGGTGATTTTGAGCCTAGAACCTTTTAAGCTTTGAGAAGTCGGTCATAGCCCCTAGCGATTTTGAGCTAGTCGATTTCTTGACTATTTTGCCCACCACTATACGTCGAGCTGTCTTGCATCGTTGGGGGGGGGATTTGGTGATTTTGAGCCTTAACCATTTTCGGTCTTGAAAGCTCACCACCAGCCCCTAGTGACTTTGAGCTAGTCAAGTTTCTGACTTTTTTGCTCACCGCTGTGTGTCGAGCAATCCTGGATCGTCGAGGTCGAGGTCGGGTGATTTTGAGCCTTAACCATTTTTGGTTTTGAAGAACTTACCACCAGCCCATAGCGATTTTGAGCTAGCCAATTTTTAGGCTTTTTTGCTCACCGCTGTATGTCGAGCTATCTTGGATCGTCGAGGTCGAGGTCGGGTGATTTTGAGCCTTAACCATTTTTGGTTTTGAAAAACTCACCACCAGCCCCTAGCGATTTTGAGCTAACCAATTTTTAGGCTTTTTTGCTCACCGCTGTGTGTTTTTGCTTCAATTGATTATGAATCAGCATTTCCAGTGGAATTTAGCTTGCTAAGATTTGGGGACTCAATAGGCGCACCAGGACGTCCCAGCTAGGCTGGCCCTTCCGTAGCACCCTCATCATCTGCCGCCACTTAGCATTTCCATTAAATAAATTTCAATCAGGTGTGCCTATTGCAGGCATTATATCATGAAAAACTCATAACTACAATATTTACAATCGGTCACTACATCAAAGACAAACAAAGAAAAAACAATTCAAAGAAAAAACAATTCTCCTAACAATTGTATCTATGTTGCTCGTACCCCCTTTTGTTTGTCTACTGATAGTACTGCTTGAGGTGCTCAGCGTTCCATGGCCTGCCTAAGGATTTTCCGTTCAAGTCTTTCAGGCTGTAAGCTCCCTTCCCGAGATTTCAGATCACCTCGTATGGTCCTTCCCAGTTCAGTCCAAGCTTGGTTGGAGGGTGGCCCGCCGCTGCTGATTCCCGAAGAACGAGGTCTCCTGGCTGGAAGACTCTTGGTTTTACCCTGCAGTTGAAGTACTTAGCTGCCCTTCTCTTATAAGCCATCATTCGCATGGCCGATCTTTCCCTTACTCCGTCTAGTAGATCGAGCTCTGCATTGGTGGTTGAGACATCAAGCTGGTTGGCTTTCATCCTGCCAGATTCGTTCAAGACTTCCACCGGAACCACGGCTTCCATTCCAAACGATAACTTGAAAGGGGTTTCTCCTGTGGAGTCTCGTGGGGTGGTGTGATATGCCCACAACACATTAGGTAGCTCGTCGGCCCAAATTCTCTTTTCCTTCTCTAATCTCGTTTTGAGGTCCCACAGGATCGTTCGATTTATGACTTCTGCTTGCCCGTTTGATTGAGGGTGAGCCACCGAGGTGAGTCTGTGATCTATGTGGTAGCTCGAACAGAAAGCTTTGAAGCTGTGGTTGTCGAGCACTTTGCCGTTGTCGGTAATGAGGACTCTTGGTATACCGAACACTGCATATTATGTTTTTCCATGTGAAGCTTTGTATTTTTTGCCGTGGTAATGGTGGCCAAGGAGTTCCGCTTCAACCCATTTCGTGAAATAATCAATGGCCACAAGCAAAAACTTCCCGCTGCCCTTTAGCCATGGGCAAAGGTCCCGAATATCCATTCCCCATTGAAAGAAAGGACTCACCCCAAAAATGAATGGCGGCACTCGGCGAGAACATGAATCAAATTTCCATGACGCCGACACGCGTCACACTTCCTACCAATGTCTTGGCATCTTCCTTCATTGTGGGCCGATAGTACCCCTGTCGGGAGAGCTTTGAAGGCAAGGGTAGAGCGCCCGGTGGTTGCCACAAATCCCCGAGTGTATCTCGAGCAGTACATCCTGAGCTTCTGTTGGATGCAAACACTTCAAGTATGGCATGGTAAAACCTCGTTTGTATAGCCGCCCGTCGATTATGGTAAATGAAGCCGCTCGTATTTTCCGACCTCCTAGACTCAAGTGCATCAATTGGCAATTTGTTTTCCATCGGGTAGTCTACCAACGGGTCTATCCGGCTCTTTTCTCGCTCCGGGCTTGCGACATCATCTATGAGCAAGATGCTCATTGTCGTAGGATTTGTACATTAGCGGTGCTAGGTAGATGCTTTGGATTAGTCGATGCCGGTTTGGACAAGGCGTACGCTCGTTCATTGTCTTTGCGAGGACCTTGGTTATTTTGAAACTTGTAAACCCCTTTGCAAATCTCTAACCTTCATCGATAGGATGCCATTTTTCCATCCTTCGCCTCAAATTCACCTGTCACTGTCCGACGATCAACCGGGAGTCGCCGCAAATCTCGACCGATGTTATCCCAAGCACCATTGCCCAGACTCAAGCCCGTTATGGCTGCTTCATATTACGCATCATTATTTGTCGCGGGGAACTCAAAGCGTAACGAATACGCCCGGCTCTTCGCATTCCGCCCCATCATTATGATGCCCGCTCAGGACCCTTCACTCATGTGAGGATCCATCCACGAAAATTTTCAGATCGCTTACGATTGTTGGGGGTGGTGGCGAGTCGTTAGCTGCGATAAAGTCTGCTAATACTGCGCCTTGATGGGTATCGTCTCAGTCTCGAACTCGATATCGAACTCACTCAATTCGATCGCCCATTTCGAGCATCCTACCCGACGTCTCGGAGTCGATGCAAAATTTGCTTGACGGGTTGATCGGTCGGGACTTGTACGGTGTGGATCGAAAGTACGGCCTTAGTTTTACGACCGGTACCAACTAATGCGCAGTTAGGCCCAGTATCGAGTTTCCGTTCCCCTCAACACTTGTGACGTAGTGGCTTGCATCTTAGGAAACTCCTTTACCGATCTTCTGGACCTTTGCTCGTTGTGGCTGCTAAGTATAGACTCAACACATCCCCCGGGCACGGCCTAGTCAAGACAGGAGAAATTTGGCAGCGTAACGATTGTTTTAAAGATTCCGGGGACTCCTCACACTCCTTGGTCCATTCAAAATTAGTAGAACCCCCAATCGCCTTGAAGAAGTGGTAACATTTATCCGTTGGCTCGGCTCATAAAGCGGTTCGATGCTACCTGCCCACAATCTCTGGACCTCCTTCTGTTTTAAGGCTCTTCATTTCCAAAATAGCTCGTATTTTATCCGGATTTGCTTCGATGCCCCTTTGCGTGATCATAAAACCCAAGAACTTGCCTCCCGTTGTTCCAAAAACACATTTCTCTGGATTGAACTTCAACTTGTTTTGTCGGGCAGTGTCGAACACTTTCTGCAAGTCACTAACATGGTTGTTGGCATTCACACTCTTGACGACCATGTCGTCCACATATGCTTCTATGACCCCTCCGAGCAGATCCTTGAAGACCTTGTTCACCATTCTCTGATAGGTTGCCCCGGCGTTTTTTAAACCGAACGGCATGGCCGTATAGCAATAAGTCCCCGCGTCAACTATGAAAGAGGTTTTCTCCTAATCTGCTTTCGCCATGGAGATCTGATGATACCCAGAGAATGCATCTAGGAAGCTTAGCCGTTCATGACCCGATGTGGCATCCACCAGGTGATCTATTCTGGGTAACGGGTATGAGTCTTTTGGACATGCCTTGTTGAGTCCGGTGTAGTCTACACACATACGCCATGCCCCATTTGGCTTTTTCACCAAGACAACATTTGCTAACCATTCGGGATATTGTACCTCCCTGATGAATCATGCCTGTAGTAGCTTATCGACCTCTGCCTTCGCTGCTGCCTGCCGCTCCGGGGCTAGATTTCTTTTCTTCTGTTTAATCGGTTTAGCACCCGGTAAGATACCCAGGCGATGTTGTGCAACAGACGGGTCAACCCCTTGTATGTCGTTCGGACTCCATGCAAATACATCCAAATTTCTTGCTAGACACTTTACCAACACCTCTTTTTCACCCTGCTCCAGTCCTGTCCCCACACTGAATTCATGTCCTTCCGCCACCATGATTTTTTCTGTAGTGTTGAGGGGTTCAATTCTTCCTTTTGGGGTTCGAGGTCCAACATCATCAACTGGTGGGGATCCCTTAATTCGTATCTTGTCCACATAACACTTCCTTGAAGATTGTTGATTACCCCTCACACATCCCACACCACTACGGCGGTTGGAAATTTCATCACACAGTGGTAAGTAGATGGGATGGCCCCTACGCATTCAACGGGGTCGACCAGTAGATCGCGTTATACGCCATGGGGGTCTTAACAACCCGGAAAATTTGCTAGGGTGACCACCGGGCCGGGTAGGTGCCCAACGTTGCGGTAGCTCTCCGTCCTTACGGTATCACGGTAGCTCCTCCAAATCCTACAAGGGGGGTTGACTGACCTTCAAATTTTCCGCGAAATTTTTAACCCTTGAAATGCTTCCCATGTGAGCACATTCGCCGCTCCCACCATCGATTAACACCCTTTTGACATCATAGTTTGCTATGTCGCAGGCTATTACCAAGGCATCATCGTGGGGTCGCACCTATCGAGTCCTTTTCATCAAAATTGATGCTATGATCAAATTCAACCCTTTTACGAATAGAGCAGTTGTCATTGTTCGCGCATAGCTCTTTCTAGCGAGTTGGAGTCTCCACCCGAGGCAACTCCTCCAACAATTACATTTATAACTCCCATTACAGGGCGGTGGTCGATCCTCGACCTTCTGTTTGCCTAGGTCATTTCTCGCATACTTGGTCAAATAGCCCCGCTTCAAGAGGCGCTCGATCTCCTCCTTCAAATGCATACATTCTTCGGTCTCATGCCCATGGTCCTTGTGGAAATGACAGTACTTGTTTTTATCCCTTTTGCCGGCTGATGCTGCCATCGGCCTCGGCCATTCAAGCTCTTTCATGTCTCGAATTTCCATCAGTATCTTATTTCGCTGAGTGTTAAGAGGGGTGAAGGCTTTGTCCTCCTCTCGTCTCTGTCTGACAAAACGATCTTGAGGATACCCCCTGCTTACACGCTCATTTCTCTTCTTATCCTTATCAACGGGCATTCGCACATCACCTGATTTCCGCTTATGGGCTCCCGTCTCCCATCCCTCTCTAAGATTTTTCGTGACCTTCTCTGCTTCCTCTGCGTCAACATACTTGTCACCCTTTTTCAACAAATCATGCATTGACTCTGGAGGATTTTTGGAGAGTGACATTTTGAAGGCCCTATTTCGTGTCCCGTTCATTAATGCCGCTACCTCTGGACATTTGAAGATCCCTTATGCCTAGGGTTGCCGGCTGAACCTAGCCAAGTACTCCCTGTAAAGATTCATCCTTCTCTGCACCACTTGCATCAATCCAATAGGCTGTCTTTCGTTTTCTCTTCTTTGCTCATGAAGTATGCCACGAAACTCTGGAGAGCTCATCAAAAGTTTTTATAGACACAGGTGCCGAGTGTGGCCACCCGAGTCTCTTGCTTCCCTCCTAAGTGTCGGGGGAACGACCTACACATTCTTTGCGTGCGGGGCTTTGCATATAGCCTCATTAAATCCACGAAAGTACGCAAGTGGTCCAGCGGGTCCGTGACTCCATCGTATGCCTCTATCATGGGCTGTTTGAAACCCTTCGGTAAAGGGACGACCATTATTTCTGGAGCAAACGGATCCTCCTCTAATACCATTTGCCTGCGTCTATCCTTCCTCTTAGTCAGTGCATCGTCTATCTTTTGGGTCATCATTTCCTCTATCTTCTTTTCCAATTCCGTCACGAGTTGGGTAACATGTGGAAACACAGAGCCGAAGCCCCCATGTCTCCTGTTGTTGGTTGGGTAACCGGCGGGGTAACCGTTTGTGCCACCTGGGGTGGTTGCTCGCGTACGGCTTCCGACGAACTCTGCGGTGGGGCTGAAATTCTCTGCGTCTGGCCTTGCAAGAGGGTCATCATGGCCGCCAATTGTGTCTCCAAGGCATTGAATTGACCCTGTGTTACATATTGCGGTGGCGGTGGCGGGACATGACCTCGAGCGACAGACTCTGACTCCGTGTCTGCGGTGTTTCCGACCATGCGTGTTTCACTCCTAGTTCGTCTCCTTGACATAGCTTTTTTGTTCAGTGGTTTCCCACAGACGGCGCCAATGAAATAGTAGCAAGGTAGACCTCCGTGTTCGCCTTGATGAGTGCGGTGGTCCGGTTGCTCTAGTTGGTAGTTGCTACCTGCAAAATGAGGTTGGGGCTTTCTCCCCCGTTGTACCTCCGGCGTGAGAATTAGTAACGAGTTTTGAGAAGTATGTATGGAATGCAATTAGTTCGGGTTTCAAGAAAAAAAACATTTTCTCACATTGGGGTATTTATAGGCACCTGATGGCACGCCCCCTGCTCCGCGATTTACGGTGCCACGTGTCCCACGTATGCCTTCCCACTCCCCCACGTTCTGTAGCGTTAACACCCACTCGCATTGCGGTTGATCGTGGCCGAGTTTGATGTTGGGTGATTCTTGTCTATCTCATAACCATTTATTTGGCTAAGTATAGTGGGGGTCGACGTCGCTGGCCTCTTAATGGTAGACGGCCCATGG
Organism: Fraxinus americana; assembly: GCA_035079005.1. NCBI lineage: Eukaryota > Viridiplantae > Streptophyta > Magnoliopsida > Lamiales > Oleaceae > Fraxinus > Fraxinus americana. The sequence goes on along the minus strand of CM068711.1, from coordinate 30,162,464 downwards.
GGGTCGATGTCACCATGGGGGGGGTGCATTGAGTAGCGGTCTTCGAGGAAAATCGTGAATACCATCCTATATCAACTTCATATCTGTAGAATGCATTGACACTACCATTAAATCTGTTGACTGGATTGACGTAAAATTCCCACTCCTGTAAAATAAAAAGTCGGATGGTTTGTACAGTAAAAGAAAAGGCAAAACTCACGAGTCTGAATGCAAGATATGAGAATATAGAGATCAATTACTAACTATTCAACATGTATTTCGAAACTAATATGTCTGCGAGTGACATTTGTGAATGCGTACTATACATGCTTAGATGTGATGCATTAGCATGGGGCACATTTTATATAAAGTACTTCATCTGTGTTTATTTTGTTTTTCACACTGATTAAGAAATTTTATTTAATATTATTGAAAAAATGTAAATTTTGTAAAGAATTTTTCTAATTAACCCTTATATAATTGTCAATAACTAACCGCAGTATTTAAAAATAATGGTGAAAAATATTATTAACCACTTAAACTCTACTCCTTTTGAGAACCGTGTGTATGTATATTTAAAAATATTATGTATATTTTAGGTATCTTACACAACTTATTTTAGGCGATAGAGGTTGCCTAGAACACAGTTACGGCATGGGGAGCAACACTTGCTTTCACAAGCATATGTTTCAACGAAAAATGAAACTTGAACCTTAATCATTCGTACCTCTTGAAATCACTGGGACTTTACACTTACGTTTTCCAGTACATTTTATCTGAATTCTGAATTATATGCTAAATCCAGTCAATAAATACATCTTCAGATTCAATGACATTAGATTTTCATATCCCCTAAGCACCAACCGTTATCTTCACAGTTCAAATAAGACATTATGGAAACAATTCCTTCAACTTTCATCTGCTTATTTTTCTAATTATTGAAATTTCGTAGTTGTAAAAACTGAATGTTTCCTTTACATCTCATTGATTGTCAAACACTGAATTCACATCCGCTTCATTCGAAAGCTTCGCCCTTAAAAAGTGAACAACAACCATCAAATTCTATATGATTCAACGGCTAACCTACTACCCTTTTAAGAATAGTTTGTGTTTTCATTTGACGGTTGACAAATTAACATTACCTTCAAAAAAATACGTTTCTCGTATTGCACAGTCAATTGACTAGTATTAATAGAAGTGGAAAAATTAGTAAGGATATAGCTAAATATATAAAGGTAAAATCGATATTCAAAAAATAAAAAATAAATTTGTTATGTAAAAATATTAAGTTAAAATTCCACCCCCTCCCCCGCCGCCACTAATCACACTTGACTATAGACAAAAAGGATAAAAAATATTGTGAAAGAGAAATAATGCCCAATTATCAATCCTTACAAATATTTTTCTTCTTTTATTATTGATTTGTTTGGAAAAGATTTCAATATTTAATGTATAGAAGTTAGACCATGAGGTAGTGATGGCAAAAAAACCCGCCCCGCCCTGTCCCGGTGTCACCCCGCCCCAAATGGGGCGAAAAAAACCCTCCCCGACGGGTTGGTGGGGAGGGGGTGCCCAGCCCTGAAGTGCCTCGAACCCGCCCCGTGAAAAAAAAATTAACTACAAATTAAAAACAATAAATAATTAATTGGAAGTTTTAGAAAAAAATAAATAAATAAACGAGGACAGGAAACGGGGCAAGCCCACACCCCAAACCTGCCCCCGCCACATCTAAGGTGGGGCGGGGCACGAGGTGGGGGAGTGGCAGGGTGAGGGTGCCCCGCCCCAAACCCTCCTCATTGCCCTCTCTATCATGAGGGAACTAGTCATCAAAATATTATTGAGAGATGAACAAAATGAAAAATATCAAGAAAAATTTGTCTAAACTCTATTGATAGAAACAACTCATATCTCTAAGTAGTTGTTTTCTCTTGAGAAGTTCCAAGTTGGCACCACTTCCAACGATTACTGTCATCACTGAACTCTTCCAATCTCTTCCTCAATTTTGAATATCCAAGCAAATTGCTCATGAAGCTCGAAAACTCAACACACACCCATTTGTCCCTTCCAAATGATTGCTTTGGTAGTATCCAAAGCCTCACTAAGTGATTTTATAGAGTTAGGCTAATTTAGGGATGTCAACAAGCCGCGCAGAGCCGAAACTTGAGGCTCGGACTGGACTTGAGTAAAAATGGTTCGGACTTTTTTTTGCCCGAGCCGAATTTTTGTTCGACCAAAAAATCTAGGTTCAACTTGAGCTTTCAGTTCGGGACTTTTCGAGCCGAGATAACTCACGATTTTTTTTCCTAATAACAGGCAGTCGTAATTGCTAACACATGCCGCATGCTTCTGCTGTATTTAGGCAACTACATGCAAAACATTTTATTTATTTTTAAATAACAGGCAGCTGTAGCTACCTCTTATTGCCTGTTTAGCTGCCTGTTAACACGACATCGTGCTATTGCAATATTGCAGGTAGCTAGCTGCAAAGCCTTTTTATTCATTTTTTTTAGGCACAGTTCATCATCGGCCGAAAATAGCCCCGTGACATGACACGCCCGTTTGGCTCACTGAGCCGCTACTGAATCGTGAGTCGAGTCAGCTCGGACTTTTTTCGGGTCGAACCACGGACCGCCCGAGTCGGCGAACAAAATTGACGCCCCTAGTCTAATTCCATCTAGACATTTGAAATTCCAAATGTGTGAGTATATAGATATCAGGAAGAAGGTGAATGGCATTTTTTTTTTTTTTTATGTATTTATCATTATAATAATTAAGGATGGACCAGGAAGTCATTTTGTTATAATAACTAATAGATATTGATTAAAAAACTTTTGAATTAATATTGAGAGTTGATTCTTCTTTGAATTTCGGTATATGGTCTATGCCCTTTCATCTTCATGTATTGAATTGGTTTAATACAGATTAATGTTTGAAAATAAAATCAATATAAATTAAATAAATAGACTAAGGACATTATTGACAATAGTTAAAAAAATAAAAATATAAAGGCAAAATGGAAAAAAGGATATCGAATGAGGGTAAATTGAGGCTATAGTTAAATATACAAGGATAAATGGAAGATAATTAATGTAATGATTGAAAATGTTTGTGAAGTATTGTAAAATCGCACCAAATTTTAATGTTAATGGTCGAAGATGACCTTACTCTTGTGGTAATTTTACACGGTCGCAATTAATAAAGGGGTAAATACTGTTACACGCCCCCTAAGCCCCATTTCACAAAGCTCGTTCTCTTGCACCCTCCTCAAAAAATATATTATTTGTTATAAATAGAGAAAAAAGAGAAGAGTAAAGAAGTCAATAAACTTTTATGTATTTTATTGAGAACTAGAGCCCCATAGTTATAAGGTCTTGTACAATGGTAATAAAAATAGTGTTGTAGGGGTATAATTGTCATTCACTAATAAACATATAATTTAACATTTTCTTTTGAATGATACGTTACAAAATATTTGTCTCGTTAAAATATTGTCAAGAAAATTCAATTGGACAAAACTTAAGTTAAGGAAAAATAGTACAGTCGCTCTCTTGATTTCATTAAATGAAAATTCTTATATTGAAACATCCATATCTTGTACGCCAATTCTAATACGCTCCCTCATGCACAACGTGGACCATGCCAAACAACTGTGAACAAATCGATATTGGGTGACACCCAACATTGTATAATTGGGCCTAGCTCTGATATCATGTTAGGAATATCGGGCTTAACTCCACTTAATAAGGTGAGAGCAATCATTCTCTAATAAGCCGATTTTATTAGGTGAAGTTATACCCAATATTTCTAACATGGTATCAATCTTTAATATTGCCATTACATCTTTCAGATTGTCTTTTTATAGCCTTCAAATAACACCTTTTTCATGCGAGATATTTATCGACATTTGATGATTGTAATAACATGATAATCCAAAAAATAACTCTTTGTTAATCTCTTCAAGAGTTTCATAAATATCGGAGTATTATTTTGAGAGTGAATATCTTGTATGTTATAGACATTCATTACACAAACAATATATCCCATTAAAACTTTATTAGAAAAAACCATGTAAAGAAAATCCTGATAAAGGAAAAAGAAAACATTATTCTTTTAACTACACTACAAAACTTATCTCATTAAAAACTTTGTCAGGAAAATCAATGGAATAAAACATTGGTCAAAGGAAAAAGAATAAAATGTATATTTACTCCATATCATGATAATATCACTTGAATTATATGTTTCAAGCATAAAATCTTTCAAGATTGAAGCTGTTCCCTTGTTTGGTCTTCATTATTTTCAAAATAATTTTTTTCTCTTATTTTTAATTACATATTTTTCAATAATATAATATTATACGTAGACTCAAATTTTTTCCTTATTTTTAACCTCGTGTTCTCCATCAAATCACTATTTCAAAATGCATTTTTTACAAAAATGAGGCTCAAACAGACTCTATATAAGATAAATTGGTTATAATCACATATCAAATTCCATAAATTATCAAACTAATAAAATAGAGACTTGTGATTGCATCCATCACATGATAATTTATCTGTTTATACAAGTCTTCTCAAAATTCATTATGTAAAGAATACTATATTTCATTTTATGACTTTATTTTTTCATTTTCATTTCATATAAGTATACACCTTTAAGTGTTTGGACTATAGATACAAAAACTCCAATTTATGTAGTAAATTCTATTTTACTAGGATTAAATCATTTTATTTGATCAATTATTTCTTCGATTGATCAACTTCAATAAATTTATTTCGATATCCTCACTATTCATATTATGAAATAGTACATTATGTAAAAAATATTGTTGACAATTTTTTCTTTTCGGTTCTATTTCTTTTGCATAACGACATAACTTATGGGATATATCTCAATTTTCAATATACCAGATACCTAAACATTTTTTAGGATTTTATAATTTGTTATGTATAAATACTCAACAAGAGTGTATGCCTCCTTAACGTGACTATATATTGCTTTATTTTCATTTAGAGAATATTGTATTAGAATCAAATATTATCACACTTCGGGCGTACTTTAAATTTGATAAATATAATATTAACTAATTGTCCTCTAGGACATTAATTCGAGTCAGAGCTTTTAAGTTGGTGTGTCAGATATTGTTGATTTCTTTGGTTATTAATTGCATATAAATAAATTATCTTTCGAACTTTTAGTTCAATTATCTTTTGTGAGGAGTTAGATAATAATGCAGTACATTATTTTTAATTTCTCCCCCTAATGCTAAGAAAATTGTACAATCAAATTAAAAATCAGTAAATCGCATTATAAAATATCATTCTTTTGAGATAAATGTTCAAACTACACATTTATTCTCAACATTTTTTACTTTTCATTTCAATGCATTGTGGTGGATCAATTTTACATATACTACACTATCAAAATAATTAGATGAAAAAATTAAGCTTGACCATAAGCCAAGTTATAATAGGGAGAACTATGATGTTGGCATGATGCATAATAGCATTCAAACAGAAATGTGAGGTACTTTGATCTCAATAGTAATATTAAGAAATTGATCGGAGGCATTTAACAATGAATAATGTTAAATCATCTATCGATATCTCAATTAACACTTATTAAAATGTTGAGATTTAGGCTCATTAGTATTAACAAGACACACCGTCTTAATTGTATGATCTAAAAATTGTGCTCATAATTTAAAATTTGATCAGTAATTTCATAAATTTCAGGTTGCGAACACCATGCAATCATCTTATAGATATATCAAATCTATTAAGTACAAATAATATTTAAATGGTCATTGTGGAGAGTGACAGAACCCATATATCACCCTAATTAATTTTCAGAAATATATGAAATTCACTCATTATTTTAACTAGTGCGATCGACTACCAATTTTCAATAAAAAGAACAAACATTATATAGAAATTCTTTGAATTGAAGAATCTTTTGGTTCTTCATTAAATATCCATTTGAATTCTCACTTCGCATCATTATTGATCTAGTGATGATCTAACTGAACATGTCAAACAATGACCATTTTAGAAACTTAATATGTTCATTTTTCTCTCAATTTAATAGAAGCAAATTACTAGCAATAGTAAAATTTATCCATACACAACATAAAATCAGATTTACGGAATCTGATATTGTATTAATATAATTGCTATCATATTTGTCTTTCTCCTTTGGGGAGTTGTAACAAGTTTAATTAGATAGTCGATTTACGTTATGTATGAAAAATGATTTAAAAATGCTCTATTTTCATTTTCTCAACAGGAAAAGTTAAAATAATTTTCTACCAAACTAACAATGAACTATTTAACGACATCTACATTGTATGTTCAAAATATCTATTAAATCGGCAATTGATACTTAAATAAATGGTATCAAATAGTTCAAAAGAATTTAGACATGAAATGAACCACGTCGAAATTTTAACAAATAAATTTAAAATTTCAATTTTGAGCAAAATTCAATAATGCGAATGACTTGCTTTTAATATCCAAACTAAATAACTTAGATTCAAAATTTTGATTTTAAAATTTTCTTGCAAATTGTAAATAAAAAAAAAATACGAATTTATCAATGTAAACTTTTACACAGATTAAAATTTTTTATTTAATGTTAATGAAAAGGCAATTTTTGCCAAAAAAATTTCCTAATTTATCCTTATTTAATTAACAACAACCGGTAGTAAATTATTATTGGAAGTGGTAAAGAAATTGAATAATTTAATTTTCAATTCTCACATTGGTTATAATTAGACAAATTAAATAATAGTATATTAGTAAACGAATAAAACAAAACATTCTTGATAAAGAAAGAAGACTGTATAATTATGATAAGAAAATAAGGAAGGTCCACCTATATAAATGAGACGAAAAGAGTATATTACCACATATTCAAATCTCATATTCTCGAGCATGTAGGAAATTAGCATAACTAATTTTCTACGAACAAAAATATGTAAGCATTGTACAGGGACAGACCCAGCAAACAATCCCAGCTCGGGCGGACATTGACCAGTCAACGTCGACAATTAGTAAGAAAATGGGCCAAAATCCAAATCACAACTCAATCAACCTAAACCCTAAATTAAAATTCGCAGTTCAAAATTTCAAACAACAGTGCAACACATAAATTAGATTATCAGACTACAGACAATCAGTGAACAAATTTCTCATAATCTCACAAGTCATACGATACAAATGATAAACCATTAGCAAAGAAATCAGATTCACTGATTGCAATTAATTTCTCATTCCAAATCAATGCACAAAAGTCAAAGGCAACATCACAAGACAACAAATTCATTGATAACAGATTGCAATTTGCAGAAGAACCAAGTATACCTAAAACGGCTAAACTTCCATGTTCCATCAGCAAAGAAATCAGACAATGAGACAAATAGAGACTATTTCTGCATTTCATTGCACTTAAATTTCATGATTTAACCTCACCTATAAAATGACCAAAATAATTCATAAACACTTACGGTTTCAAATTCACCAAAACTCGTGACGGATGGGACTCGAACGGACGGACGGACGGAGTGACGGAAGGGAAGGTAGCATCCTGACGGCGGGCTGGCTGGACTGGTGGTGTTGGTGGTGGTAGCGGCACTGCAACCAGGGACGGGCGATTAGGCGAGTCTCGGTAGTCGAATTGCGAATTGGTGATTTGGGGATGGATTTCAATTTTAATAAGAGGGCCATTGGGCTTATAAACTATATATTTAAGGATTGGGCCCAGTTTAAACAAAAAAAAAAGATTTGGGGATTTGGCTCAATTTCACAAAAAAGAAGAAGAATGCAGAACACAAGACGAACCAGCACTCATAGTCAGAAATCAGAAGCTGCCAGCGACCAGTCGAAATTCCCAACTGCTCCGACAGTCTGGCGGAGCCCAGCACGCGCGGCTGTGCCCCCTGGCTGGGTGCTGGGTCCGTCCCTCTATATATATATATATATATAATACGAATTTAACACTACAAATTTAGTAGGAGGAATATACATGCCCTTTGATCTTAAGTTGACCAAATTTTTTTCATTTCCCAAGCAAATTCTACGGTCATGAGTTCCAAATATATAATTTATTTTATTATGAATGCACTCAAAAGAACACACGGTAACTCGTTCATGGCATCACACCAAGTATAATAATTTAGGAAAAAGATACACTTACAGAAAGATACTTACAGAAACCTTACAGAAAAAATTAATTTCCAAAAATACCCTTCATACATAAATTGCAACTAGGAGCCACTACAAGAATATAAAAACTCCAAATTAGTCCCTAAAAATTTATGAGTGTAAAATTTATTCCGCTGACTCTGCGCACTCTCGTAAAATGGTATCAGAGCCATGTTAGATCATGGAAATTGAAATAATTAAAAATAATTGGTACTATATATTAAGAGAAAAAGATGGTTTAAGTTATATGTTAGAATCTCTACCTAAGAAATTAAAAATATTAACATTAATTATAACAAAAGAGTTACCAATAAAAACTAGAAAACAAGAAGAATATAATGAAGGAATGATAGCTATGGAAAATTTAAAAATATGTGATATGTGTGAACTAGAAAGATACACATGCAAGTTTGAAGAAATATATTATATATTAAACCAAGGAAATTATCAAGAAAATAAACCTATATTAAGGTCTTATTTTATGAAGTTACCATTTCCATGGGGAATGAAATTATTAAAAGAATATGAAAAACTGTTACCTCTTGGAGAAGAGGATGGAATTAATAAAGATAGTTTAGGATGTAGAATTGAATTTACAAAGAGAATGATAAGTATATGGTGTAGAGAAGCCTTAGAAAATAAGAAAGCATATAAGATGAGAAGAAATTCTCTATGCTGCTATAAAGATATTGGACAAATAGAACAATTTGGATGTTACAAAAAGAAGTATAAGCCATATAAGAAGTATAAGAGAAAGTTCAAAAAATATAAGAAGTTTAAGAAAAGATTTTTTAAACCTCATAAAAAATATTTTAAGAAAAGAGATTGGACTAAGAAGCCCAAACCTAAATATATCAAAAAATGTAGATGCTTTATTTGCAATGAAGAAGGACATATTGCTCCTCAATGTCCTAAGAAGAAAGATAAACAAAATGTAAAAATTCTTAGAACCTATGAAGAATTTCAAAATGACAGTGATATAGAACCAATTGAAAATTTTGAAGAATTAAGTAGTGAATGCAGTAGCATTTATGAATTAGAAACATCATCTTCAGAAGAAGACTCTGAAGAGATAGTATATATGAATCAAGAAATACAAGAAATAGATCATGAAATAGAGGTAGAAACAACTGAGGAAGTTGAAGATTCAGTAGAAGGAATAAATCAAGAAATTACCTTTGATATTAGAAAATACAAAGGAATAACAAAGAAGATATTAGATTTACAAGAAAAAGATGTATTCCATCAAGGATTCTTAGGAATACTACCTAGAATAAATAAAACAATTGTAAGTATGAATTACAAAGAAATATCTGTTAACATAGAAGATACTATGGGAAAAGCACGAATTCCTATAATTACAAAAGAATGGGTAAGACAAAAGTTATCTAAAATTCCAGAAAATGTAAGAAGCAAACTAAAATGTATTGAGATAGGAGGAATCCAAATTATGGTAAAAGGATTCTTTAGAGAAGGTATGAATATACCAATAGAAATATATTGCATGGACAATAGAATCTTACAAGATCCTGTAGATGCTCTACTAGGAACTATTGTAGGAAATCTAGTCTATCAAAAGATAATATTCACAAAGAAAAATCAAATTATGCGGTTTCACCTGATTGATGAAAATATTGACCATAGTTTCAATCTATATTATAGGATTTGAAACTTTAAAATGTTAAGAAAAAGTAAGGCTATAAGTATAAGCATAAAATCAATATTTGCTTTTAGTACTAGCCATCATAATAATTTAAGAAAAATAACTGATAATATTATCATACATAAAGATTTTGAGGAATTGGCCCAATATATACCTCCTAGAAAATACCAAGAACATGAAGTAACAATACCTCAACAAATAATGCTTGATTTTCATAAGCAAGCAAGAGAAATTAATTCTGAAGGAAAATTGATAAGAAGAAATAGTGTGAGTTTAGTAGGAGATAATCTTATTGCAAGATTTCCCTCCAGGCAAGATCTTAAGATAAGTCAAGTTAAAAAACTCATTAGCTTGAACCAATAAATTCACAATACTATATCAACAAGATATGTTAATCAAGAAGGATACAAGAAAGAATCTTCTTGTCCTTATAGATATTGAGTGAACAAAGTCATGTAAATGCTAAATTTGTTAGCCATTTACTAGATTTTGAATTAACAGAACCTTATATATTTAAAGATTATTTGGGAAATAATCTTGAAATTAAGAAATATGTTAAATTCCCTCTTATATTTATAGGAGAGGATCAGAAAGAATATAAAAAAGAAATAATTCTATATAAAGATGAATCATATGGAATCAAACGTTCACCTATACTATTAGGAATGAACTTCCTTGAGAAATTTAGTCCCTATAAAATCATCGAGGATATCTAAAAATAACAATTGATGATAATCCAATCATCATATCAAGAATAGATGAAAATATGAAAACATTGTTATCATGGAAAGAATAATTAATACTAATCCCATGAGCCCATATATTGAAATTATACTCAATATAAAAGGAAACTGTAGAATTAAATTTCATGCTTATCTAGACACAGGAAGCACAATAAGTTTGTGTTTACCAAATGTATTACCAAATGAATACTGGAAATATGATTCAAAAAGATTATTCTTGCTACAGCAATGAGGAGGAAACAAAGTAATATATAGTAAATATGCTAAGCAAGTACCTTTTCTAATAACCTTTAGAGAAGTATTTGTTGACACAATATACATGTCTTCTACAATTGGATGTGATATTTTATTAGGACAAAACTTCCTTCTAAAATATGCACCATTTACTCAATATGTAGATAGATATATGTTCACAACACCTTGTGCACACAAGATATTTACACCAAAAATAACTAAAGCTGTTAGCATAGCACATACAAAAATTAGTCATCAGAGTTCCTCAACCCAGCGTGGTGGATGTTGGAATACAGAAAAAATTAAACCAGTTACAGTTTTAAAAATGACAACAGAAAATAAGTTAGAAAAATTGAAAAAAGAAATTTCTGAAACATATTCTGAAAATCCATTAGAAAAATGGAACACCGATAAGGTAAAAGCAAAAATAGAATTAATCAATCTAGACACTATAGTTAGAGTTAAACCAATGAAATATAGTGTGGAAGATCAAAAAGAATTTAAGAATCAGATAAAAGAATTACTAGAAGCTAAATTGATTAGGCCTAGTAAAAGCCCACATAGTAGTCCAGCCTTTATGGTAAGAAAACATAGTGAGATAAAAAGAGGAAAAGCCAGAATGGTGATAAATTATAAAAAATTAAATGAAGTTAATATATTTGATGGTTATTACTTGCGTAATAAGGATACCCTTTTTTAACAAGTACAAAACAAGAAAATATTTTCAAAATTTGATTGTAAGTCAGGTTTTTGGCAAATCATGCTTACAGAAGAAAGTAAACCATTGAGTTGCATTTAGTACTCCCGATCCTTTAGGACAATATGAATGGAATGTAATGCCATTCTGCTGAAAAATGCACCATGAGATATTTCAAAGAAGAATGGATGAGGTAATCAAACCAATTACTCATACATTGTGCTTATGTTGATGATTTACTGATTCATTCAAATAGTATAAATGAACATATTGAGCATCTTGAGAAATTTTGTTATATTATGAAAAAACATGGTATTACACTTTCTCAAAAGAAAGCAGAGATAGCCAAAACAGAAATAGAATTCTTAGGATTATTTATTAAAGAAGGAGAATTGCAATTGCAATCTCATATTGGTGAAAAACTTCAAGAATTTCCTGAAGAAATCAGAGATAAAAAACAGTTACAAAGCTTCCTAGGTATATTAAATTATGCTGAAGGATTTATTGAAAATTGTGCTAAATTAAAAAATTATTTTCTCCCAAAATTAAGAAAGAATGTAATGTGGTCTTGGGAAGAACAAGATTGTGAAAATATAAGAAAAGTAAAAGAGGAATTGAGAGTTTTGCCCAAACTTGTAATTCCACAAGAAGAAGATTTCTTTATCCTTGAAACTGATGCATCAGATAATTACTGGGGTGCAGTATTAAAGGTTAAAAAGAATCACAAAGAATATAAATGTACAAAAGATTGTTCTTGTCCTGAAATACTTGCAGGTTATACATCAGGAACATTCAAAGAAGTTGAAACAAGGTATGAAATGAACAGAAAAGAACTCATTGCTGTAAAGCGAGGAGTGCAGAAATATGAAGATTATCTATTACCAAAAAAGTTCTTAATTAGGACTGACAATACTCAAGTTAAAGCATTTTTGAAAAATAATGTTGATCCATCTATTGCCAATAGATATATTATTAGAATTCAAATTTGGTTTTCTTATTTCAAATTTGATATAGAGCATATAAAAGGAGAAGCTAACTTTCTTCCTGATTATCTTAAGAGGGGATGGAGCTAGATCAACTAAGGACGAAAGTCCAAATACTTGAGATAAAAGTTTCCTATTTGGAAGCTCAAATTCAAAATATACAAGATAGTCTTCGAGACAAAAATATAGCCCTTGAGGCAGAAGTAACTTGTACCAAGTCTAGTATCCCTTCACAGGGACTTGTGAATACTAGCGCTCTACCCGAGGATAAAGGGAAAGCAAAGAAGGTAATAGGAACCCCTTCACAGGGAAAATTTGAACCTATTACTAGTATCCAAGATATCAAAAATAGCAAAGGTAGCTCTTACGAGCCACACTTTACCTAAGCTAGATATTGAAAAAATTGATCCAAAAGAAATTGTTAAGATATGTCATGTGACAAAAATATCCAAAAAGGATAACTATGAAGAAATAATTTTCTTTATTGTTGTTTTCAATATATTATCCGATTGGTATCTCGAAGTAGGAAAGTGGATGAAGACTCTCCACTATGGAAAATACAACAAGATAAATTTTTATCCGAGCTCCATGCTGGGTGAAAAACTGTTTTTGAATTAGGAAATATACTCGTATATATCCTAGCAAAGATCTTAAGGAGATAGCCCAACTTCCATTCGACGTCAAAGAAGGCCATTAAAAGATATACCGAAGTTGTGAAACTACAAACATATACATCAGATTCTACTCCGCAACAATGGAATGGGATTCAGATCTTCAATGTATGCAGCCAGCATTTCATGTTATCAAATTAGGGCTCACAAACCAACATTTTTTACCAACCAAATGTAAAGGTTGTTAAAAATGGTTATCAAGATATCATTAACATGATGCCATATAGAAGAGCCAAAGGATACAAAGAAATATTTGAACATCTAACTCAGTTAATTACTGAAAAGGAAAAGATATGGGTTTATCCATCTGAGAAACATATAATCTACTCTAATGCCAGAATAGAAACAAAAGAGGAAGATATCTGTTATCTTGATCATTTATTATCCAAGATAATTTCTAATCAGGTTAGTGGATCTGAGAAGATGGAGAAAGAATTGTGCAAATTACTTTGGGATTACAGTGATCACCATTGTGTACACTGTGTAGTGGAAGATATGAGTCAAGTCTCACTCGATGATGAAGAATTCCCTGCCGAATTCTTTGAATCAAGAATGGAGAAATAATTGAGATAAGATAGTGACCCTTTATCACTACTTTAATAAAGTCTCTTTATTAAAGAAAAACTGTGGTCACTCAAAGACAAGAGATAGTGGTTGAGATAATGACTTCCTACCAGCTATTGAAGAAAATAACAAGAGTTCCTGTTGAAGATAAGAAAGGTGGGTATGACAATAACTCTTCACCCACTTGCCAGCTCAAAAGATGGACGATTTAACAACCCAACAAGAGAAGATGGCAGACAAAGAAATAAAGGAGGACAGCTGTGAAGATAAGATTCCGAACCACTTGAAGAAAAATCCTCTATATAAGGAGAGGAGGTCCAAAGACTAGAGACAGATCTCTCTGATATATCTCTCGAATCCTTAGCATCTTAGATCTCTCTAATATCTGTATACACCACTTGTATTCAGAAAAATAAATTAGATAAGCTTTGAAGATAGGAAAGCTTGTAATAAGGTAATCACTTATGGAGTTCTAAACTTCATAAGGTGAGTACCAAAGGTATGTAAATATAGTATGCAAGCATGTATTATTTCAGTCTTATGAATATAAAGATGAAGTTTATTATGGTTTAACAAAGTTTCTATGAAAGGATTTCGTTAAGTTTCTCATGATTCCTCGGCAGTACAAATAAAGATTTTAAGAGATTTTCAAAACATTGTTTTTGAATGGATGTTAGCCATGCCAAAGTACCCGTCTTTGATATATGTTTTAGGGGAAAAGGGCAGATTTCTAACAAAAATTTGTAGCACCTTGCGTGTGAGTTATCTTTTAAAATCTTGTTCCAAGTAAGAACTTGTTCTGAAAAGAGTTTGAATAGAGGTGAAAACAGAGACTCTGGATCTTTGTGAGATAGCGTTCAGGCAACACGGCTAGTTCTCTAGAGTGAGAAATGCAACCTTAATTGAAAAGCCTTTTGCGGAGACGATTTGTGGACCCAAATGATTTCAAAAACATTTTAAATGTTCATCTGATTCAGAAGAATGATTAAATACATGCAAAGCTACTATAAGAACATGCTGGAGGGAAAGCCTGTTTATTTCCTTTGATTACTGTAAGTCATTTACATGCTTTTATATGCTTATGCTTTGATTATTCATGAACACCTCACAAGCATCCACATCTAATGATGACTGTGTTAGATTATATTTAGATGATAAAGATATCTCATTTTTATTAAGTATAGTAGAAAAATCTGAAGATATAGTTCCTGTTGGACAAGAAAAACTTAAAGAAATATATTCTGAAATAGATTACGCCTGTAAACATAATATAGGATTTAATCCTGTAGAAATTAGCAAAGAAATAAAGAAAATTGAAGATGTTATCGAAAAATACAAAGACATAGGAGAAGAAGTCTCAGAAGGAATAGTTTTTGGATATATAACCGAAAAAGACCAACCTAGAACTTTTGAAAAATTATCAAAATATAGAGAATATTTAGAACAATTTGAAAAATTAAAGAAATTACATATTGATCCTGATTAATTAATCAAGGAGAAAGAAAAGATATTAGAAGTTAAGAATTCCAGGATTAACTTTAAGAATTTACTACCCAAATGAAAGAATTATAAGATACGTGACGTTAACCGCAAAATATTTCATTAAGGGCAAAACAGTATTTTAGCAGAAGATAATTTTATATTATTAAAAATCCATGTGAGTATCTGGTAAGGATCTGGTAAAATCCTTCTGGTAGTGTAGCATGGTCCAATAATTTAATAAAAAAAAATAACAATCAATACATGATGAATGACAGAATTTACATATAATCAAAACATTTTCTCTCTTTAAAGCTATGAACTGACAATTCGCAATTATCGAAATGAATGAATTTCATTAACTTAGCACATGTTTGAGCCACATTATTTTTATCATTCTCATTCTTTTATTCATTTTCAATCACACATTTTTCAATAAAATAATATTTTCCATTACATCAATAACTTTTCCTTCTTTTTCAAGTACATATTCTCCATCACATCACTTCAAAAAAATGCACTCTTTCATTTTAATATACACCAAACATACTCTTAGTATAGAAGGCTAAACAAAATATCTGTGTATGAGACTCAAGAAAAAAACATATATGTATCGAGATTTGTACCACTTCAAGAGCACAAAATGATATTATTAGAGAATTAAAAACTTTTAAATTTATACTCTTTATGAGTCATAACACAATATTTTTCAATATATTGTATTGTCGTAATTTGTGCTTTTCTACAAGCAACAAAAATAATTCATTGAGAAACAATGAGTGAATAATTTAATAGTCTTCTTAAATATTGATTCTAAATTTATACCATTCGAAGAATAATAATATAATATTTACGTCAAAGTCTATAAAATTGTGATTTTTCAACAATAATCACATAATATTCTTGAAAAATATTAATAAATATAGAATTTTGATCCTTTCAAATGAACACAATATTCTTTCGAATATTGATTTGTATAAATTGATTCAAACGACTCAATAATATTCTTTTGAAATATTTAAATAATTATAATTTTTTTTGTTCCAGAGCATCAATTGATTATTCATCTTGCATATTAATTTACAATCCCCCCTATACACGTACAGATGTTGGTTCACAGGGAAAATCCAGGAATTAAAATTTGTTGATGTGGCATGAAATAAAGAGTCAAAGAAATTTTTAAGAAAAGAGCCGGGTGTTCCAACCTAAATATTTATAACTTCATTACAATTATTTATGTTTTTGTCTTAATTTTTGGGATTATTATGAGATATCAAACGAAGTCGAAATATTACATTATTAATATCATTTTGAAGTGTTCACGACCTAGTATTTCAAGCCGTTACCGCCGCACAAAACGGTCATTTATAATAAATGTTACAGTGCGTCAAAGTAGGCAATTTCAAACTAGTATTTCTAGATTTTCGATAACATGCTAACTTTAAAAATTCTCCAATCCTCACGTGCTAGTCAAATCCATAAATTGTCTGCTTCATCTTGAAACTTGTTTGGGAACTATATCATAGACTTATCTAATAGTCTAAATGAACATAAAAAATAGTTAACCGTGCATCAAACGTGGGGTAATAAAAAGAGGCGTATAACTCGTTTTTTCTTTAATTTTTTTTCATTAATATTTATTATTTTTGCGAAACAAATTTCTCAATATAACTTAAATCATTTTATTAAGAAGTTTTATGAGTATGGCGTCAAAAAAAAAGTTGAATGTAAAATGACATCATTTAAAAAGTAAATTTTTAAAAATTTACTTTTTAAATGATCGAGAGACAACATTTTATATTAATGTAAAAAATTTGACATTCACCTCAAAAGAGACGTCATTTAAAAATTCTAAATGATGTAAAAAAATTATATTAGGAAATTTGTTAGATTATTTTAATTTTTTTTAAAATGATGTAGAGGAAAAAGTAACATTAATGTAAAAAAAACCTAAAAATGATCGATTTTTTTAATGAATTTTTAGGAATTTTTTGGATGTAAAAATAATCGTGAGGAAAAAGTAGTATAACAATTCATATTCCATTATAAAGTAATAAAATTTTTGTTAGGAATTTTTACACATGAAATTTTTTTTTTTTTGACATCATGCGCCATGTAAAATTTCCTAATAAAATGATGTAAATTATATTAAGAAATTAATTGCGCAAAAATAATTGAAGAAATTTAAAGAAAATACGAGTTATATACCTCTTTTTAACCCTCACGTCTGATACAAGTTTAACTATTGTCGATATTCATTTAGAGCATTCGATATGTTTACGATATAGTTCTCAAAATGAGCTTCGTGATGACGTTGTATAACAATTCGTAATGATTGTGACAGATTTAATATAAATCGATACAACTTAGGACAGCAAAAAATTAGAATAAGAGAATTTAACATTAGAAAGTACACAGACAATTAAAAACTTAGAATTTAACATTAGCATTAATTGCGGCAGAATGATACCGCACAGATTGATTTCAAGAAAAGAAGCAGCAACCTTGAATTATAATGTATATGTATATAAAAAATATTCACATTCACCAAATTAATTCTAACATTCATTTTGATTTTGAAAGAATCGTGCTGATAACGTATTATAAAATAAAGAGAAAAGAGAGAGACTAAAAAATCAATAGACTTTTTTATAATTCACAACATTATTAAGCCACTGTTTGGCCTCATTATTCCAAATATTTATTATTCTCTCTCTTATTTTTAACAACACAATACGTAAATAAAAAAATTCATTCTTTTTAACCACATATTTTCAAAAAATTATAAATTTAAATAGGACCGCCCTACTTGTACCGGCCCGGTATGTACCGGGCGCCGAGTTGGCAACACATGATTGGTGGAGGCTGACATTTGTGTCAGCCTCCACCAATCATGGGGCGCCACCTCGGCGCTCGATACGTACCGGCCCCGGTACAAGGGGCTTTACCCATTTAAATAATGAGGACGAAATAGGACCATGAATAATGCTCCTTAAACAGGCTTTTGACAGGGTGGGATAATAGTTGCGGGTGTTTGTATTTTTGAACTGTCAAATTACGTATTTCTTGACCTGTCATTGAGCACAAGATTGCATGATTAATTTGAATTATTATCCCAATTTTTTAATCAATGAGCATCGCTGGCGACCCCGCACGCGAAGGATGAGTCACAACCAATACGGACGCCATTGCTTCTTCTTTCGATGGCGAAGGAAGAGGAGTGGAAGGAAGGTTTTGTTGGCAAATAATTATATCACCGTGAATTGATTTGAGCATAATAACGTCGTGCGAAAATGAATGATATAAATGTTAATGATCGAGGTAAGTGTTCGACTCTTTCTGTTTAAGACGATAATGCCCCGCACTGGTGCTGACGGTATTCCGAAGAACTTATTCACGTTTTGATCTCTCTTAAAAATTTGAGAACTAAAATGCACGAAAATAACTTTCGAGACTAAATTGCAAAATATGAATAATACAGGGACGAATGAATAATTTTGGAAGAAAAATAAAATCAGAATTGATTTTTGGAGTGAATGAAAATTGGGGTATGATGGCATTTATATAGAAGTTGAAAAGTTGTGTCTAAAAGAAACAACAACTGAAAAAGTGTGTCTTCAACCGACACAAACCGTTTGAACAGACAACTTACTGTTACTGCTATCTTTTAGAAGAAAACACGTGTTATGCACAGAAAAATACGAGGAAAAAATAATATATTAATTTAAATAATAATATAATTCAAATATTATTTTACCAATACATACATACATACATACATACATACATACATATATATATATATATATATATATATATACAGAAATGATCTAATGAGCACCGGTGCTCATCTTATCCTAAACACCAATGAGTTGACACATTAATTCATTGGTGGATTGGAACTCACAAAATTTTTATCCACCAATGAATTAATGTGCCAACTCATCGGTGCTTAGGATAAGATGAGCACCGGTGCTTATTAGATCATTTCTGTATATATATATATATATATCAACTTGGCCCGAGTCCAAGCCAAGCCCAAGACCCATGCCATGTTGTGCCGTGCTGTGCCGAGCCAGTCGGCCAGTCAATCTGACTGCGGCGTGAGTGTGGGCTTTGGCTAAACCTACTAGTATGCATGTTCTCTCCCCTTCAAAAACTATTAATACCCCTTGGGGTCCAAACTCAAGTACAAACCCAAGTCTCAAACTTGAGCAATATAAAGTGGTTTATACTCTTCTAACTTTCCTATGTGGAATTGTCATTTTTCCAATTTCCCACCAATTTTTATTCCAATTTATTTCAACTTCAAGTGGTCATCTTTTGACCTTAATTTCTCATTCACCCAAAATTGATTTTGAGAAATAAATACATTACATTAATCTACTCATGGAGTAGAACACATTCGGCCAAATAAATCTTTTGTCCAATTAACATGATCCAATAAAATAATTGGTCAAAAGTTAGTCAAATCAACTGATAAAACCCAATTTTTCCAACAAGTTTGGCCATCGCTCAAGCTAAAGCTCAGTCTGCTAGCTCAAGTCGCAAGTCAAGTAGTGGAGATCCAGTGACAGACAGAAAGGAGAGTTAGACTGGAACTCCTTCTGCTCTCGATCACTTCAATCCTCCACTCGTCAACTCGTTCAAACGGCTTAAACCTCCCTCATGTACAATCTAGTACCATCAACTATGTCGTCCTCAGGGCACATCTCCAAGTGGTCAAAAGGGGAATGTGGAAAAACTCTAGTTCTTCAAGTGTACAAGCAGTCTTCTACCCTATACCTTTGGAGGTATAACCTACGATTTATCTCATTCACCAAGACCCATAGCAAGATAGGTAGAGGCCGCCGAGTATGCGGTTTTTTTTTTTTTTTTAAATTTATAGTACCATAAGCTATGTCGGACTCTAAGGGTCCGTTTGATTGCAATGGTGGAAAATGGGTGGAAAGAAAATATTTTACAGGGAATTGATTTTCTTAGAAAATGTTTGACTGGGAATTGTAATTAATTGTGTTTGATTTGTATAATTTTCCATGGAAAATGTTGAAAATTTGATGTCCATTTGACTTCGTTTTTTATGGAATATATCCATTAAAATGATAATTTTTTCTACTATCGAGTCTAAATTTGTTCACATTATCAAAAAAAATTTGGAAAAAAAAATTTACCATACCGATTATCATTCGTTTGACTTTATTTTGCATGAAAGTTGTCGATAAAAGTGAATTTTTTTTACCATTGTGTCTAAAATTTATTCTCATTGTAAAAAAAAATAATAATAAACAAAAAAAAAAGGTGGAAAATGTTTTCCCACCTATTAGGTGAAAAAATATTTTTCATCATTTGTGCATCAAAGGGTTGTACCTAGAAAAAGGGAGGAAAATATTTTCCGTGAAAAATTTCGCATATCAAACAGTCAAAAAAGTGAAAGTAGGAAAATATGGAAAACTCCGCCAATCAAACTGAGCATAAAGTCTTTCTCTGGGCAGATTTGAAGTAAGCTATACAGAAGAAACTTCTCGTAGAGCTGAGATCTCTGATTCAAATGCTTATTCGGGAAATCCACAAATGCTGCCCCTTTTCGAAGCTAACCGGAACCAGCTAACTAATTGGTGGAACCCATCCCCCCTTGAAGCTGCCGGGTGGAATATTACTCCTTTGTACTTCGGTTAGTTCCAGGACAAAAGACGTCGTGAGGTCAGGTCATCAAGGAAGAAGCGAAGCTGTTGGCAAGAAGAACAACGGACTAATGAGTGCATCCGTAGAGACCACCATACGACGCCGTACGATCGCCCCCTCACTGCTCTCAGAGGAATTATCACCGGCGCCACCAACAATAACAACGCTAGCTGGTCGAATAAGCTCGTGATGGACCCGGCCTCCAAGCTCATCTCTTATGGGGCTCACCGCTTCTTTGGCAAAAGCCTTCCACCTCCTCCTCAACTACCAAGTATATATTCCAGTGTGATTTTTTCTCCAGAAAATGTTTTTCTTCTTCTTCTTTTTTTTTGTCTCGTGATTTGGTATATTAGTTACGCTTTATTCAATTTCGTGTGAAAATCTTGATTTCAGGTTTAATTTTTTTTTACATTTGCACTTCTTACTCTCGTGATTTGGTATATTAGTTACGTTTTATTCAATTTTGTGTGAAAATCTTGATTTCAGATTTTTTTTTTTTTTTACATTTGCACTTCTTACTCCAAAATTTGTGTTTCTAGGCGAATATATGTAAGTATCTGAATTCGTTTGTTGTTTGTTTATTTATCTTGGGATGAATTTTTCTTTGTTAGTTTAAGGTTAAGAATAAAGGTAGTATCATGATATTTATGTGAGTGACTAGAGCTATGACGTGGTTCTATTACTTATCATTTCTCTTGGTTCCAGTTTTTTAGAGCTCAATGTTATGTTAGGGAAAATGAAGAAGTTCTAATGTCCGAAGGTTTGTAGTTTTAGAATTTTAGTTGGAATGAATTTTGACAATGAAAAATGAATTCGCCGTTACTATACTGGCACACAGTTT
Source organism: Fraxinus americana (assembly GCA_035079005.1). NCBI lineage: Eukaryota > Viridiplantae > Streptophyta > Magnoliopsida > Lamiales > Oleaceae > Fraxinus > Fraxinus americana. The sequence continues at coordinate 30,140,727 of CM068711.1, read as the reverse complement.
TCTCTGTCAATATTTCTTTTTCGTACAGTATTATTATTATTCTTGCGAAATAGGTGCAGTTTTTTCACAATAAAGATGTGTCAATTTTGAAGGAGTCGTGATTCAGTAATTCTATTTCTATTTGTTTCCATGGGAAAGCACATTCACGGTGACTATCTAATGTGACCTCTCTTCCTAGAGGTGGCTTATCATTTCTTTTATGATATCTAAAAGAAGATAATCAAGACCTATATATGGGATACATACCTCAGGAGGTGTGAAGTTTATTACTATATCTGAGTGAGACCTAATTGATTTTATGATCCGTTACAGAGGCAAATAATGAATTGAGCGACGGCCTTCAGGAGGCGATTCCTAATGTAAGTGTAATTATACATGTTTTCTCGTCCTGAAAGTTGTATTTCTTTTGGCTTTTACGCTCTTCTATTTCCATCTTCAAAATATTAATTTATGTAGATTGCTAAAAAATTTACTCTCGGTATTGCTTATTTATAAATTGGTTACACCAATCCTGAATACGGATCATCTGCATTCTATCTTTTTAAAAATGGATAGAAAATTGTTAAGAAAATTTGGGAGTTGGATTTGGAAAAGATCTCCTTCACTACTTGACTGTTTGTTTAGAAGGCTGACCTTGATAAGTTGATATATAGGCCCGCTACATTATTATTGGATATACTGATTTTGGTTATTTTAGAATACGTGACTAGGCCGTCTTGCCTAAAAAATGGGAAATGTCGAATTGGGGTTTATTGAAGATCTAAAAGTAATATGTTATTAAAAAATGTTCCGTAATATAATCACAAACGCATTGACAACAGGAAGAAAAATAAAAGGAAAGAAAAGATTGGGGTGACTGAAGTCACAATTTGAAACATCGCAACTTCAATCTGTGTCTGTTGATGTGAGTGTGGGGTTCGGGGTATCATACTTCATTTGTGAGGCTACCACACCAATGATTCTTTCTAGTTCACTTGTGAGTTTTCTTTAAAACAACTCAAAAAACCCTTAAAAACTCTCTAGAATATGAGGCCCAAAAGGCAAAGGTAAAAAATTTCAGAATAGGAAAGAGTAAAAAGCATCTCACACTTCAGGTGGGCCAAAGGTTGTGCACTGAGATGTGCACCTCTATAAGTCTAGACATAAAACTTAGCAAATGGAACTAAAAGAGTAAACTTTGAGGTTCTTAATGAGCCTAGCATAATTTTGGAGTGTTTTAAAAAAAATGGAGCATCACTTGTTATTCACTTAGTAGTAGTTTGAGGATTTGAAATATTTTCAGTCTTTCCTTAGAGAAGTTTTCAACTTTTGAAGAACTCTACTATAATAAGATAAGTTGAAACTGTGTGAGGAGTGATACTTTGTTCAGAACACACGTTCTATGTAGGGCATATTTCACACCAGTGCTGCAGTGCATATCCACACCTTCTGTTACTTCCTTGGAAGCCTTATCGCTGAGTTGCACTGATTCTCATGAACTGTAGATACTCATTCCATCTAATGTTAATTATCATCTCCTCCTTTTAAAGAAAAGAATCCTATTTGTTCGACACCTCACCACTACAATTTCAAATTTCATCTCTACCCACACATGTTCGTCACATTTACCAAAATGAGTTATAATGTGGGGATGTCATTTTTTCCCTCAATTTCTACTGTTAACTTTGAATGGACAATTTTTTAGTTGGTGACATCTTACACGAGACAATTGTTGTCTATTGGTATTTCACATTCATGGACGGGTAGAAGAGGCAGAAGAATTCTTCTAGATCAGCACTTATGTGCACTCTCTCTTGATAATACTGGGCATCCATATCAATGAACAAATGTTTCAACTCGCTATGAAGAGTTGAAAAGAGTAAATGTCATTATGTTGTGATTTGTATTTGTAATCATATACTTTGTAAACCAATGTTAATTGCTTATTGAGCTTGTCTTGTGGACGGCTTCAGAAGTATATTTATGAAGGCATTTTTGGGAATTTGGAAGAAAATAGGATGTATGATACACTTTCCAATTGAGATTTTTGATGCTGGTTCTTATCTCAAAAGTTGATACGATTTGGATATGGAAGTAACAATATTTGTTGACTTAGTTGTAGAAAGAAAAGGCTGCTGATGCAGAGCTATGAAGCATGGACATGTCGAGAGGCCGGAGTGTTAATGTCTAACACGTGTCGGATACCGACTCACCGGATACACGGTGGACACGTGTTAGAAGCACCACCTGGTGTGTCCCCCTTCATTCAAGCAGTTGACATTGTCGGATACATGGGGTCAACACATTTCTCAAGAGGAAAAGGAGAAATTACTAAATGTAGGATAAACTAAGCTCGATCAATGGAGAAAATGCCATTGGGGAGAGAGGGAATGAAATATATAGGACATGCGAGAGTAGGCAGAGGTGGATTTGTGAAGTGGAGAAGAAGCTCATGGATGAATCTAGAAAAATTGGTACTTTTGTTTTGATATCTGTTTTTTTATCAACTCGGTCTTTATGTCCAAACCTTTAACTTACGCACCATCCGGTTTGGGTGGACTTTTGCCCACTTACTTCCTCTCGAATTTTTATCTCATCTCCAGGATTTGAACCCACGATCTTTTCCTTAAGAGAGATTTAAGTTGAATTATAGTACCAATTTGACAAAAAGAAATCTAACCAGTGATTTTTTGATGGTTTCTTAAAAAATTATATTCTGCTACTTTGTGTGCTATAATATGTTAAAGATGGGTTATGTTCTTTTGTAAACTGCAATTTCTGTTAAACTGTGTTTTTGATATTCATATTTCCTTGTTACTATTGAATACGCTTCTGCATGTAAATAGAATATATATACATGCTTTGAACATTTACTGTTTATTAAGTGTAAACATATTTGACATTTATACATTCTTTTGCATAGTCTTAAGTCTTAACTTGCTGAATTAGTACTGGGATTCAACTTAATTCTCTCTTAAGGATAAAGCCATGAGTTCGAATACTAGGGACATGATAGAAATTCGTGAGGGAATAAGTGGACAGATGTCCACCTAAAGTGGACATTATGTAAATTAATGGTTTGTGCGTATGGGTTGGGCCTTTTCTTACGTACTGTTCGCTCTAAGAGAGCATGAGCCCATCTTACCCTTTATGGATTTCAATCGCATCCCAATGTTTTGAACTTATGACATTTCCCTTAATAGAGCCTTAAATTGAATTCTGATACCAATTGGTCATACGTTAGAATCTTGAGGACACTATAGGAATTCGTGAGAGGAAGATGGACTCGAGCTCTCCTAGAGCGGACATTACGTAAAAGAACGGTCGGGCGCAAGGCTTAGGTCATTACAAAAACTGCGCATTTTTTTTAAAGCTCAAGCCTCATGCTTGACCGTTCTCTTACATATTGTCCACGATGGGAGAGCCGCCTTTCGAGGATTTGAACACATGACCTCTTTGCCTTATAAAATACTTAAGTTGAATTCTGGTACAAGTTAGGATGACATAAAGTCGTGATGGGTGAGATGGGATAGGCTCTCCCATAACAGACAGTACATAAGAGAATAGTCGTACGCAAGGCTCGGGTAGTTAGGGTTAAAGAGTGTAATGACCCGACTTTTATGTCTAAATCTTTAACTTACGTACTGTCCATTCTGGGAAGAGCCTGAGCTCATCTTCCCTTCACGAATTTGTGTCATGTTCAAAGGATTTAACTTAAGTCTCTCATAAGGCAAAGGTCATAAGTTCGAATATTGGGGACACAACAAAAATTCTTGAAGAGTAAGATGGGTTCAGGCTCTTCCAAAACGGACAGTACGTGAATTAACGACTTCGACATAGAGGTCGACTCGTTAAAAAGAGGGCTTTTATTCTTTTTCAGTCAAAAGGGTACTTGGATGGCAAGTCAAACTTTTATTGACCCATTAAGACTTGTGGGAAGATAAATTTATTTGCAAAAGGGGCCATACAATTTTAACTTTAATTGCAAAAAGGCCCATGCAATTATAAAAGAATTAAAAAGTGTTCTTACACTATAAAATATTAATAGTTCATATTTAAATATTATTTTAATTGATGTGTCCTGGATGAGTCGTGTCCTACTTTTTTTTGAAATTTGCCTTTGGCATGTCCGTGTCGATGTTTCATATATGCGGAATAGTGTTATATTCATAAACATGAATTTCATGAAATTCGGGTATTAGCTGATCTTCGTGTGTGAATATCCTCACCCTACATTATCTGAATTTGCACTTTTTGCAAGCCTTAAAAATATTTAAAACTGAATAGAAAAGGATTGAGGAAGAATCTAACACGTAAACAGAGTTGATGCCTTGTAGTCTGGTTTCCACGAGCTGAGGCAATCACACCTTTGTCTAGGTCATGGAGCGTCTATATCTCTACAAATGAAAGAGACTGCTGGAAAAAAGACAGCTTATTTGAAAACAAATTTACTACTAAAATTCATTACCGGGAGTTCTTGCGGTTACAGAAAACTGAAACAAGCAAAAGCGAGCACATCGAGATTGGAGTTGGTTGTGCTTGCTTCTTCCAAAGACCAAATTCTTATCAGTATGGGAACTCACACTGCTATTTGGATAAACTCGCTTATTGTTCATCAGGAAAATTGCAGTCAAATCTAGATATACTAATTAATTAAAAGAAGGGGAGGTTGAAAGGATCAAAATGCTTTCTACAACCACAATCTGATGTGGGATGGATAAACATTTAAGTTGGCAATTAAGCCTCCATTTGGGAAGAATTTATAATCGGTTTAATTTATAAATAGGTAGAAATGAATGGTTGACAAGCGGAAAGTACTTGTGGATCCATTGGAATGTGGTTGAAAATGAAGTTTGAACATTTTATACAGGATTTGTAAATTTTGCAAACGGAAGCTTAATCAAATGGAATATTTTAGGCCCATTTAAAGGTGTAATAAGGGTTTGATGAGTTCTTATGCGTTTTGATCTAAAATCTAATTCTATATAAGGTTAGCTATGTTTGTCGTCTTTCAATTTAACTTTCCACAAGGAGCAGATCCAACTTCCAAGTCACTGCAGAAAGATTAGGTTCATGAAACATATATCATGCCAAAATATTTATTAGTGGGATCCTGAAGGTGGACTTTCATATAAGAAGTGCGGAATTCCTTATAGATTGTTAGCTAATTTGCAATTGTCGCGAGAAACTGTGCATTTTGAAGCCCTACATTTTTTTTGTTAGCTACTCTGTTTCATTTACTTGAGGATTTGCATTACGACTCTTAAAGCTGATGAAAGTTTTTTATGTCTTTTTTAATTGGTGAAGAGTCAATCTGGTGCAAAAGAACCTGCAGATGGTAGTAGTAGTCATCCAGTAAATCACTCTGACATTGGTGGGATATCTGAGCTTGAGCAACTGTTAAAGCATATGACATTCACCAGGTAAGGCTCTGGAAAAATGTCACCAGTCATGAACAGGTTGTTTGCATGTGTACATGCACGATGTCTATTTTGAGAGCCGAATGCTCTAGACAACTGAAGTTTTTGCCAGGGTTTTCTTTAATATAAAAGTTGTGACCCTTTTCTATGGTCATGTTCAAAATTTCAAATCCGGACCAACTGAGCTTAGCCTTGAGGCATAAGCCTCTGAAAATCGATTTGCAAGTCTTCAAGGCATTGGATTTGAGGAGTTTAAACCTCGAGTGGTGTACGCCTCAAGCATATGCCTCAGTTAACTTCTTAAATCACTAGGTGTAATATCTTTCACGATGTGTAACTTTGCCTTTCAAGATTTAACGAGTTTACTTGTTTACGGGTTCTTGCCCAATTCCTTTTTTCCCTAGGGAATCCTCTTTTTGCTATCTGTTACATGCAAAATCTTATAATGAATTCCTCGCGCGGATATTTTGATGTACATGTCAGGTTGAATGTTTAAACTAAATATTCTATCTTTAGGTTCTGAAGTTTGCATTTCTGTTGAGCTTGAGTTATTGAAGTGAAGCTTTATTGATGCAGATCTGAGATTGAACGCCTCACGGAAATATTACGTTCATGAGCTGAAGAAGTGCCGGTTGGCAAAAGAACTCAAGAAGCATTACCTGAGCTAGCATCCGATTTGGGAAGGCATCAACAGTTCTCGAGTACTTCATTGGAAGAAGATAGATATCATGGAGTCAATACTACTATAGCCAATTCAAGAGTATACTTATTTACACGCACAATACTTGTGTCTTTTGTAATTTTGTATACAATATTTTCTTGCAGTATCTGCATTAATATAAGGTACCAGAAGAGTTGTCTTTGATATTTATTTGGAAGAAATGTTTCCAGGTCCTTGAGGATGATATTGCTTCTCCAGCTGAACTTGCAAAAGCTTACATGGGTAGTGGGGCTTCAAAGATATCACCATCAAAGTTGGGGATGCGCAGTCAAATTGGTAGGGAAGATGCAAGATTGCTTAGCAATGTTCCATTTACTCCAAAAGCACCTGTCATGTCATCGACAACCAGAGCTGCTGTTGACGTTGGGGTTCCAGAGAATGGTTTTATAACCCCAAGATCTCGAGGCAGATCAGCAATTTACAACATGACTCGTACTCCATATCCCAGAGTTAATCCAACGGCCATTCTCAAGGTTCAATTATGTTATTAAATATATCTGTGTAGTAAATGCTTTCATTTTCTGGATTTCAAAATATACCATATCAATGGATGCACATGTTATATATTGTCAAGAATATAGAATAAGATTACAGAGATCGTCAAAGATTGCGATTATAATATTTACTTTCCTTAGTAGTAGATTACGTAATATTTCCTTTTATGTTTATTTCCTTTTACAGTTATTTCTAACCCTATAAATAGGGTCTTCTAGTTTGTAATAGAAACAAGTTTATTATAATACAATTTATAATATTCTTCACATGGTATCAGAGCTGTTACGATCCTAAACACTCTAATCTTGAATTTCGTTCCCGGCGAGCGGCCTTGAGCCGCTCGTCCGGTTGTCTGTCTTCTTTTGATTTTCTTTTCTTTTCTAAGTCATCATTGTTGCAGAATTCAACTTGGCCCAAATCGATTTTCTTTTCTTTTCAGTTAGGTAGAATCAAGTCTCAAGAGTATTTGAGAATTTTTCCGAGTATACAGAGGGAGTAATTAGCCACAGAGAAAGAGTGCGGTGCTTGTGCAGGTGTTTGTGGGAGTTGGACAGAACTCACAAAGGAAATCACTGGAACCCTAGAAGTGTGCCGCGATATGGGGTGAAGACAGTAATTGGGCTTGGATGTCGGAGTTGATTTAGTTGTTGGTGGAGGAAGTGGCTGAGTTCGATGGGTACTGGTATGCCTACGTGGTGGTCGACGGTCGGCGATGTAGCGGTGGGGGCCGATTGGTGACAGAGAGTTGGGCTGAGACGGCGGATGTGCCTGATACGATGACTGTCGGGTGGTTATCAGAGTGGCAGAGCGGATGCGTGGCAGTGGAAGACTGTCGGCGGTGGTTTGTTGGACGGCGTGGAGAAGATAAGGAGTTGGACCGTTTGGGTTGAAGTCCGTGGAGGTGCCGACGACGATTGTGGGTTTCCGGTGACGGGCAGTGGAGTTCGGATTATGGTTGTGGATAAGGTTAGAAGTATGGGTAGAGTTATTTAGGTTTAAGTAATTGGGCCGGTTTATGGGTTGTGTTTGTATGGCTAATGGGCTTGAAGGGTTGTATGGTTAGTGGGTTATGTTTTGGTCTGGGCCTACGGTTTCTTGGATTGGGTTCGTTTGATATGTGTGATTTTTGGCATTGGGCTGAAATTATTGTGTGATGGACTTGGGTTCTGATTTTGAATTGGTGTTTGGACTCCATTATATGGATTGGCCTTTATATTTATGGTTTAGAGTTTTGGGCTGATATTTAGTGTTTGTTGGGTTTCTTTATGATGTGGGACTGGTGCTTGTATGTGCCAGCAATAGTGTGGTTAACCTTGTCCTGGTAGAGAAATTTGGGCTCGGTAATTGAAGAAAATAAATAAATAAATAAATAAATAAAAAGTCATTGTGTGGTTTTGGATTCTCATAGGAGGATTATCTTGTGGAAATTTGGTTTGGTACATGTCCAGTTCATCTGGAATTTGGTCCAGGTCATCTGGAATTTGGTCCAGTTTATCTGGAATTTGGTTTGGTGTTGGTTCGGAGTATCCGAAATTTGAGTTTCTCATCTCGTAGTTTTTTGGCCGGTATTTTGGCGTGTCGGCGCACGTCGTGAAGTGTTCTCGTCGTCTTCTCGTAGTTTCTCGTGGTTTCTCGTTGTTTCTTTGGAGTGTTCTTGACGTCGTTTTGGAGTAGTTCTCTGTTGTTCTTGGTCTCTCGTCGTCAGTAATTTTCGTCGTTGGTTGCTTTGATTTGGATTTCTTCTTCGTGGACAAGTATCGTCGTCGTCGTCAGTTCATGATTGCAAATTGATACTTTTACCAGCATCAATTTGAGGGGGGATGTCAAGAATATAGAATAAGATTACAGAGATCGTCAAAGATTGCGATTATAATATTTACTTTCCTTAGTAGTAGATTACGTAATATTTCCTTTTATGTTTATTTCCTTTTACAGTTATTTCTAACCCTATAAATAGGGTCTTCTAGTTTGTAATAGAAACAAGTTTATTATAATACAATTTATAATATTCTTCACATATATATTGGTTAATCTTCGGTCACTTCAACTGCAAATATCCTTTCTCAGGGTTCTCTTTTTGGTAATGGTAGTGGATCTCTGGAATCTGACACTGTTACTCAAAGCATGCCTATTTTATGTGGGTCATCTTTACCCTCTTCTAGTATCACTAACAATACATCATTTGCATCTTCCTCGGCCAATTCCCAAGTGCCCAGTACAAATAGTAATTTTGGTTTCAGTTCTGTAGCTTCCTCATCTGAAAGCAATGCAGTTGTCCCTGGCAGTGGACTAACAGTTAGTGTATTCAATTTCGGTGTGAGTTCTGCTGCTTTTTCAGATGGTGGTGCCATTAGCTCCAGCAGCGGTGCCACTCCTGGAATATTTAGTTTTGGTCTCAGTTCTTCCTCTTCCTCCGCCAATGTAGTTGGCTCTACCAGTGGAGCCGCTCCTAGTGTATTCATCTTTGGTAGCAGTTCTGCAGCTTCCACGTCGGGAATCAATGCTGCTAGCTCCTTCAGCAGTGGTCCTTATGGTATATTCAGACTTGGTGCAAGTTCATCGGCTCCCTCTTCAGCTACCAACGTGGTTATCTCCAGCAATCCTACTTCTAACTTATTTGGTTCGAGTTGGCAAAGTCCCGAGTCTCTTATTCTTGGTTCCACTTTCACTTCTCCATCCTCATCAACTGGATTCGCCTTTGGTGCATCAGCTTCTTCTTTCACAGCTACAAACACTGCACCAGTGGTATTTAATTCGTCCACTGGGGCCTCGTCAAACCCCTTTTTTTCATTTACTGCAGCCTCAGCTGCAGCCTTATCTTCACCATCTCTATCTCATACACAGACAGTATTTGGTAATCTTCCTGCTTTTGCAGCCTCTCCTGGGAATGGTCTGATGAATGCCGAAGACAGCATGGCTGAGGATACCATTCGATTGTCTGCACCTTCTGTTCCCGTATTTGGTCTACCAACTGTCTCACCTTCTCCCCCAGGACTCATGTTTGAGGGCCAACCCAATCCCTTTCAATTAGGTGGCCAGCAAAATCAAGTTGCCCTTCAGACATCTGCACCTTCTGTTCCCGTATTTGGTCTTCCACCTGTCTCACATTCTCCCCCAAGACTCATGTTTGGGGGCCAACCCAATCCCTTTCAATTAGGTGGCCAGCAAAATCAATTTGCCCTTCAGACATCTGCACCTTCTGTTCCCGTATTTGGTCTACCAACTGTCTCACCTTCTCCCCCAGGACTCATGTTTGGGTCACAACCCAATCCCTTTCAATTTGGTGGCCAGCAAAAAAAATCAAGTTGCCCCACAGAACTTCAGGCATCGACTAGTCTAGAATTCAATGCGGGTGGGAGCTTCTCATTGTGGCAGTGCAGTGGAGGTCGTGACAAGTCAGGTCCAAATTATGTGAATAGAAGTAAGAACCTGAAGAAGTGAAGACAGTAAATGTTATAGCTGTTGTATCCTTCATCGATGCCATTAATCACGGTTGCCTGTTTGGTTGAGAGATTATGCGATAACTGATCTTTCGAGTCTCCATCTTCACAATCTTGGATGCATCAGCCTCTAGGAAACACTAAAAAGGTGGTTTTTCCATTTACAGCCTTTTTGAATTTCCCCCTTTTTGTTTAGCACGTCTTCTTTAGGCACAGCTTCATCAATTTTGGACTGTATTGAACTTGAGAACAATTGCAATGTACCAAGAGGTGACGTGGGACCAGGGAAATGTGTTATTGAACGTGCTTGTGTATTTCTATGTAAGATAAAAGGAAATGTTCATAAATCTTTCCGAGGAAGTATGATGTGTTTATTTCCATGTCTGTAGCTCAGCCATCGTCTTTATCTGCAGTTTATTATGCTTGCAGCTTTTGATCTCAAGCCGTCCAGACAGTCTGCCTTGTTTCTTGCGTTGGAGCCTGTTTCGTGTTGTATATGTAGTGTTTGTAGACCTGCTTGCTATTGTTGTGCAGATCATTCTTCAGGTTAGGATGTTCTGTTTTTGTTTACGTTGGACACAAATTTTGTAGTGCTTTTCAGATGAATGCTGTTATACAGAATGAATAATTAAAATTATTTTTGCCTTTTTATTTCCAAGAGATGTATGAAAATGATGAGTGTTAGGTTTTTGATTATGTAATTGGAAATTTTGTAAATAAAATGGACTTAATTGTAAATGTTGTAAAAAGTCAAGAAATAATGTGCAATTATATAGAAATAAGTTTTTAGGTCTAGGGTTCGAGTATGGTAAAAGAAGGAAAATACGGTTCGGATTTCACAAAGTTAGGAGTTGCTGAAGGAGAGCACAATCCAGGAAAGTTTTGGAAACTGCAGCAGAGAGTGGTGCAGGAGCACAGAATCCAGGAAAGATGTTTGAATTGCAGTCAGGAGATCAGATAGTACGTGTCGTCGTCTAGTCTGGTAGACTGTAAGTTACAAATCGTTTATAGTATATTGTTGACTGGCAAAGTACTCGAAGTTTTTACTCAGTTAAGGTTTCTCTGTGATCATACCGTGTGTTTTTACTGCTTTCTGTATTGATTATATTAACTGCGGTATTTAAATATAGGTTAAATTGATTTGTATGTTTAATCATCTAGAGATAATGGTGACATGTTGCTAATTAATTGATAATTTTAATTTTGCATTATATGCTTATTCACCCTCCTCTAGGTATTGTTATGGTCGAACTATGTTAATTTCAATGAGAATTTAAGAAACGCGGCACAATCTTTTATTTGTATTGTTCATTTAATAACCAAAAAAGAGCTGAACTTCTATCTTTACGGATGAATTATAGCTTGGTTGGTTAAAGCTTTAAAAAGTTGACTAATTTTACTCGTCGCATATTTGCCTATGCCAACTGTTTCCTTGGCGAGCTCATGCATTCGCAAACTCGGTCTCTCATTTTCCCCATTTAGGTGATTTCTAATTAGGAAGGTTCAGCTAGAAGTCATTGACTACCACTGGGCGGATGAACAATTCACCCTGCTGCATTTTCCTGGTTTTGTGAAGAAAGCAGAATTTTGTGACTAGAGAGTGAAACTTGATGTCAAAATCTTCTCACCAACAAGAGGTCAGCATTTTCCAACATTTCTATCTCCACCACCTTGTTCTGTCTCATTTTCTTGTTGTAGACGAAAACTCTTAGCAAATCGGAATTTTAGCAACTATAGCTAGCCAGGTGTACTCAATATGAAAAATATACTTCTAAATACCCCAATTTTGGTCCACATTCTTCCCAAAATTCATTCTTTCAAATTCAAAACTTTTATTTATTTTTTTAACCATATATTTTTCATCACATCATAAAATGCATTTTCTTCTTAATAATGTGCATCAAATACCCCCTTATAAAATTAAGGAATAATTGCAGCAAAAGCCCCAAACTTTTTTTCAAATCTTTGATTTGTTGCAGCCGTCACTCTTAATCTTTCCTAACATTGCAGGTGAAGCCCTTCTGGATAGTTTCCATTCATAATTCTGTCAGTTGACCAAAAATTTAACTTTGACTACATTTTTAATATTTTAAAAATGGACAAAAGAGTAACTTTAATTTATCACATTAAATAATTAAACTAATTAAATTTAAAAAAATAAGAAAAAAAAACACAATTGTCTTCTTCTTCTCATCCCCCACGCTGACGGGAAATTATTGAAAATACCTCAAATTCAACCATACCCTTTCCAAAATACCCCTTTTTACTATTCAACCTTATAACTACCTAAAATACCCTTAACATAAAAGGTTTCAAAACAAGTCATTTTAGTTCTTAAAACTTTAATTCTAATTTTGGATTCGACAAATTGTTTGCCCCTTGTAATAAAAAATTAACTTTTCTTCACCATCAACTCCTTCCACCTATCTTGAGCCAAAAAATTTGATATTGATTAATAATTTTATTTTTGAATTAATTGTATTTTTGCATTTTTAGGACCCCACTCAAAAATGGTATCAGAGCCATATATTCTGAGGATTTAAAGTCATTAGAAAATGGAAGATAATAAAGATATTTGCATATGATGGTACGTTAACAATTCTACTGAATATTTGGATACTGATAGTTATATTCAACATCTTGTTAATAAATCAAGAAATTTAATTGGAAAAATAAAAGACTCGGATAGCCTTAAAATAAAGAAAAAATTTAAAAAGAAAATCACTTTTCTTTTAATAGACTTTGATGAGGTTCTAGATGAAAACATAGGATATCTTGTTAAAATACCTATTCTCATTGAAATAGAAACTTTAAAAAAATTCAAAAAGTTCTTAATAATGAAATTAAGAGAATTGAAGAATCAGAGCCCTAGAAATCATGGAAATTGAAAAATCAGAGGATTTAGAGACTGAAGTATATGAATGAATAGAAGGATAAGCTTTAAAAGGAAAATTTGATTGGAAAAAATTTAGAAAAATTAATAAAGCAGAATTAAGTCTAAAACCACCCGGAGAAAATAGATTATTTAATATTTTAGGATCGGCCTTTAGAAGAAAGAAGTTAGTCATTAATGAATATCATGAAATAGAAAAAGCCATAATTATTAAACATACACAAGGAAAAATAAAATTAAATCTTATAACAAAAAGAAATATTAATGAATTTTTAGGAAAATTAAAACAATAAAAACGAAATAAAATATCTTATGTCTACCTTGCTGGAATACAAATAATAATAAAATCATGTTTTAAAGAAGGAATTAATAGCCCTATAATACTTAATCTACAAGATGAAAGATGTATAACTGTAGAAAATGGAAATTTAGGAATATTGAAAGGAAATTTAGCCTATAAAAAATTAAAATTTACTTGTTATCCAAGATATTGTGTACATATAAATGATAAAAATTTAGATGATTGTCTTAGTCTACATTTTAAGATGACTAATAAAATATTAAAAGATGATAATAAAGTTTTTACTATATTATATCAAGGATTATATTGTTATACAAATAGTAATTATGGAAATATATATAAAGAAAAGCGTTTTTATAGAAATTGATGAAGAGTTTAGGGATATAGGAGAAGCGATTTTACCTAGAGAACAAGATATAGAGGAAATAGAAAATTTTGAGATAGGACATGATGATGCTATAAGTATCGATCAACCTATAATACCAAAACAAATAACATATAAAGAAAATAAGATAATTATTGGAGATAATACAGTAAGACCTAGTATTTCAAAAATAATACAAAATAAAAATAATAGTGTTTATGGAATCAAAGGAAAGTTTTTTAATGGAAATAAATGGATAAATGAAATTAAAATACTTGTTGATACTGGAGCAAGTCAGAATCATATTTGCTCTCTTATTGATGAAGGAATTAAAAAGAAAAAAGTAGAACCTTATAGTTATAGAGACTTTGAAGGAAAAATAAACTCTTGTGATATCATAAGACAAGTTCAAATTAAATTAGGAAATTTATTATTAAGCATAGAATACTATATTGATAATAATATGAATTTTGATGAACATCCAATATTATTAGGAAATTCATTTTTAAATAGTCTTGATAATTATAAAATAGATAAGAAATGAATTCTTATTATACATCAAGGAATAACTACATATTGCCTTAAAGAAAAAATGAGTAGAGAAATAAAATTTCCAATAAGTGTATATATACAAATAACTGTATTTGAATAAAAAATAACTACTTGTGCTCTAATTGATACAGGAGCTGAGATAACTGTCTTTAAAGAATTTTTATTACCAAAATGGATTGAAAATAAACAACAATTAACACTACAAGGAATAACTGGAGTAAGAGAATCTTTAAAATATAAAAATGAAAATATAGAAGTTATAATAGGATCTAAAATAGTAACCATAAGAAACGTTTACCAATATAATATAAATGATTGTGATATTATTCTAGGAAATGACTTTCTTCAACAGTTTAGTCAATATAGTCAAAATATTTATACAATTCAATTAAAAACCCCATGTGGACATTTACTAAAAATTGCTAGAGAATTTAAACCATTCAGAGTTCAGCCAGCTCAGCATGGTGAAAAGTTAGAATTTATACCAAAATTACTCAATTATTCAATCAAAACAATTACTCTTGATCAAATAAAAGATCTTTTAGCTAAAAATTATAATGAAAACCCACTTGAAAAATGGGAAAAATAAAAAAACAACAACTAAAATAGAACTATTAGAACCAATATTTTTAGAGTCAAACATATACTCTATAATCAAGAAAATAAAGAGGAATTTCAAGTACAAATTCAAGAACTTCTTAATCAAAAATTTATAAGAAGAAGTAATAGCCCTCATAGTAGTCCAGCTTTTATGGTTAGAAATCATTCAAAAATAAAAGGAGGAAAACCTATGATGGTGGTAAATTATAAAGAACTTAATAAAAATACTAAATTTGATGGATACTATTTATCAAATAAAGAAGTATTAATAAATAAAGCTAAAAATAAAAAATATTATTCAAAATTTGATTGTAAGTCTGGATTTCGGCAAATTAAGCTTGAAGAAAGTAGTATACCATTAACAGCATTTAGTACCCCTCAAGGACATTATGAATGGTTAGTTATGTCATTTGGATTAAAAAATGCACCACAGATTTATCAAAGAATAATGGATGAAATCTTTAAAACTTATAATCTTCTTATTATTTATGTTGATGATATACTTGTTTGTTCAGAAACATACGAAGATCATCTTAAACATTTTAGAAGTTTTGCTACACTTTACTCGAATGTATAATACTTAGTCAGAAAAAGGCAGAAATAGCAAAAAATGAAATTGAATTTTTAGGAATGGTAATAAATGGTGAAGGAATAAAATTACAACCTCATATTTCTGAAAAGATAATTTTATTTCCTGATAAACTTGAAAATAAGCAACAAATCCAAAATTTTTTAGGTTGTCTTAATTATGCTGAAAGATTTATAGAAAAACTTGCAGAAAAAATAAATAAATTTCAGAAACTATTAAGAAAATCAAATAAATTAGGATGGAATGAAAAACATACTCTTTGTGTTAAAAATTTAAAAGAAAATTGTAAAAATTTACCTAAACGTAGACTCCTAGATGAAAATGATAAGCTAATTGTTCAAACAGTTACATCAGATTTATATTGGAGTGCTTTATTAAAAACCGATTTAAATGAGATTTGTAGATACACTAGTGAAATATTTAATAATGCTGAAATAAATTATTCAATTAATGAAAAAGAATTATTAGCAGTAGTTAAAGGAATAAACAAATTCAAAATGTTCTTGCTACCTAAGGAATTTATTGTTCAAACTGATAATACTCAACTTAATGGACTTGTAAATAATAAATTACCAAATTCACCTCAACATAGAAGATCACACAGATGGCAAGTGCTATTATCTTTTTATAATTTTAAATTTGAATATATTAAAGGAAAAGATAACTTATTTGCTAATTTCTTGAGCAGGAATCATGATTTTGGACAAGGTTGAAGCATTTACCAAGGAATTGCAAAATCTTCTAACAGATTTTAATGCAGATTATCTTGCTATTCAAGAGGATCATCTTGACATCAGACAAACTTTGTGAGATTTATCAAACAAAGTTGTTGAAATTGAAAAAAAGATTGATAAACTAAATGATAATAAAGAAAAAATAGTTGAAAAATTAACAGAATGTTTAGACTTTTTTGTAAGTTGCAGTCAGGAGTACCCTCCTTTATAAAAAGGTGAATACAGCCAAAAGGCGAGTCATATCCCATTTCGGGAGATTAATACATCCACTTCAACTGGAGATTTGATATCTAAGAGAAATGACCCTCTTACCTCGCAAGAGGAAAATGTCATAACAAAAGGTCTACAACAATTACCCGTCGTATTGACAAATTGTTGAAAAAATTTACAAGTGGAAAAGGAGCCGCTGAGTCTAGTACTCAAACATCCTTATCAAAAGGCACATTGGAACAGTCTACTGTTATCAGTGAATTCCAAAAAAATAAAAAAGTACCGATTGGTGACCTCAATCACCAAAGGAAATAATTACAACTCATCATATTCGAAATAATCTACATCATATGGAGAAGGAGTATTATGAATTTTCAGAATGGGTATATAATTTCAGAGAAGGAAGCTCTCTATATTTGACAGCCCTTTCCAACGGCGATTTATCCAAGTGCGTGCCTTCTATAAATTGAGACTCTTCTGAAGGAAAAGATCATCGAAAATTAGCTATCTGAAATCCCATCCCAAACTACCAACTTCAGACTACCAAAAAATGATCTTTGTAATCATTCTCGTTAGAGAGTAGAAACCACTCTTCGAAGTATCAATCTTTGTAAAAATCCTTGTATAATAGCTTTCAAGCTATCATCAGATCAATAAAATATTTGAGTTTGAAATAAATATTTTATTACGTTTTGAGTGTTGTTCTACACAGTGAGTCTATTTGAGAGTTTTGAGTGCCCTTGTATCCATTTTGCTGTGATGCTGTCGAACTTTGGCCAACTCTTGTGACAAAGGTGACCATGAACATATAACATTCTTGCTATTTGGCGAAGCGTGGTAAGACCCTTATTTTAAGCTACAAGAAAATTTATTGTCTGAACATTTGCATGAAAATTATTATATAAGAATTTTTATAAGATTGTTTACTTTGAAGAACTTTTATCATGAAAAGTTACGAGTTTTATTATAGAACTGTACCTTTTAGATATACTAATAGTATTGATTATAGTCACGTGATAGAAATTTCAGAAACTTATGATAATTATACTAGAGGAATAAATTTCATAAAAATAGATAATAGATATTATGAAAAATGTCTTACAATTGTATCATTTGGATTAAAAGAAAGATTGCCTAAAGAAATAATAAAAATGATTATATTTTTCTAGTTAGATAGTGAAAATAGTGAAAAAACTTTTGAAACTATAGAACAGCATGTAAGTTATAATGAAGTTTCTGAATTATATGATTTTGATCTATGTTAATTTCAATGAGAATTTAAGAAACGCGGCACAATCTTTTATTTGTATTGTTCATTTAATAACCAAAAAAGAACTGAACTTCTATCTTTATGAATGAATTATAGCTTGGTTGGTTAAAGCTTTAAAAAGTTAACTAATTTTACTCGTCGCATATTTGCCTATGCCAACTGTTTCCTTGGCGAGCTCATGCATTCGCAAATTCGGTCTCTCATTTTCCCCATTTAGGTGATTTCTAATTAGGAAGGTTCAGCTAGAAGTCATTGACTACCACTGGGCGGATGAACAATTCACCCTGCTGCATTTTCCTGGTTTTGTGAAGAAAGCAGAATTTTGTGACTAGAGAGTGAAACTTGATGTCAAAATCTTCTCACCAACAAGAGGTCAGCATTTTCCAACATTTCTATCTCCACCACCTTGTTCTGTCTCATTTTCTCGTTGTAGACGAAGACTCTTAGCAAATCGAAATTTTAGCAACTATAGCTAGTCAGGTGTACTCAAAATGAAAAATATACTTCTAAATACCCCAATTTTGGTCCACATTCTTCCCAAAATTCATTCTTTCAAATTCAAAACTTTTATTTATTTTTTAACCACATATTTTTCATCACATCATAAAATGCATTTTCTTCTTAATAATGTGCATCAAACACCCCCTTATAAAATTAAGGAATAATTGCAGCAAAAGCCCCAAACCTTTTTTCAAATCTTTGATTTGTTGCAGCTATCACTCTTAATCTTTCCTAACGTTGCAGGTGAAGCCTTTCTGAATAGTTTCCATCCATAATTCTGTCAGTTGATCAAAAATTTAACTTTGACCACATTTTTAATATTTTAAAAATGGGCAAAAGAATAACTTTAATTTATCACATTAAATAACTAAACTAATTAAATTTAAAAAAATAAGGAAAAAAAAACACAATTGTCTTCTTCTTCTCATCCCCCATGCTGACCCCTCCTCCCACCTCAAACCCAAAATCAGAATCAAAAGAATTTAGGAGGAGGCCCTTCACTTCTCTGTTTTTTATCACTTTCTTGCATTTTTAATTCCACCACAATTTTCTGATCCACATTCTTCCTGAGAACTTTTAAGCGGGAAAGAGAAAATCTAGGAATTTTTCTTCTTGATTTCAAGAAAAATTCTAAGTAATCTAGAATACAAACTAATTTGCTAACTAAAACAACCATAAATGTGATCTTAGTACCTACCAATTTCTCAAAACTCTGAAAAAAATGACCTTTTCTTGGATGCTTAGGTTTCTGGGTTTAATTCTTTTGATATCTTGGACTCCAAAATTTCACTCTCATCCATGTTATATTTCTTGGGGTTTTCTTTGTAGTTTTGCAAAAGACAAACCCTAAAGAATTAGATGTGGCGGTGGTCTGATGGCTGATTTTAGATTTGAGCTGGGAGAAGGGGTGGGCGTGGGGATGAGAAGAAGAAGAAGAAGACGATTGTGTTTTTTTTTTACTTATTTCTTATTTTGTTAATTTAATTAGTTTAATTATTTAATATGATAAATATAAAGTTACTCTTTTGCCTCTTTTTAAAATATTAAAAATGTGGTCAAAGTTAAATTTTTGACCAATTGACGAAATTGTGGATGGAAACTGTCGAGAAGGGCTTCACCTGCAACGTTTGAAAATGTTAGGGGTGACGGCTGCAACAAATCAAATGTTTGGGAAAAGTCTGGTAGTATTTCAAAGGGTTGTGAGTTTTATTGCAATCATCCCTAACATTAATATGATCATACATGGGCTTACCCATCGATTTCATCGTACCCCATCTTTCAGGCGCAATTCAAGATTCTGGAATTCAAAAGTAAAAAATAAGCTAAAGTACATATTTTTGGGTCGAAAAACCCAATGCTATTATTCTTGAACAACTTGAAGTCAAGTTCGACGACAATGAAACTTCTTTATTCACTTATTAGATATAATATTTAGTTCAAACTTTAAAAGTCACTTGAAAATACTACCAACATGAGATAAAATACAAATGTTGAACAAAGAGTAGAATCTCAACTTGTGTCAAGGCGTTATTATTGTTTGATCGTGTATTGTTTTTACTACAACTTCTATCAATGTTCGACAAATTTTTGATACAAAACACCTAAAAGCAAGGTCGCCAAACATGCTTCATGGACAAGGACATAGTAGAACCAACAAGACCAAAAGATTTTGTTATCCGCTCCTGCATGACATTTCTACTCCTACAATGAACAATGACACCCAGTGGCGGAGCAAGGATCTCGATGTTGGAGGGGAAAAGAGACAAAGTATATATACATGTTAATTAAAATTTAAAAAAATTAAAATGTTACGGGAGCAGTCGCCATCCTGCCACCTAGCTCTGCAACTGATGATACTACAGGATCATCGAAAGATTCTGTGAAATAAGTAAATATATTATAGGAATAATTGTAACAACGGTACCAAATATTTCATTAAGAAGCACACTTTGCTCAAACCTTTCATTTGTGCAATCCACGATATCAAACCTTTCATTTTTGTCACCAACTGTACCAAATCTTTTAAAATGTCTGCAGTTGAAGTCCAAATGAATGATTTCTGTTAATTTGATCGTTAGTTGACCAAATAATTGATTTTGACAATAATGTTGACTAATTTTAAAAGGTTAAAATGGTATTTTTACATTTTTTAATAATAAAATAGCCAAAATCAAATAATTAAAATTAAAAACTCATTCCACCTTCTTCTTCTTCTCCACCCACCCCAGCCCCAAATCTGCAAATCTGGGTTTGAAACTTCGAGAACGCTTTAATAAACTCGGGAATGGAGTCCCTAGAATCGATTGTGCGCTTCTGCAATGGCAATGCTCTAAGGAACTCTGTCTGTGCATTTAGCTCAAAACTTCATCTTTATTGGCCATGGAATCAGAAACTTAAAACTTCATCCATAACAGTTCATCTTCTTCCCACCCCCCACACTTACCCCCATCTTCCCTCCCCCCCAACACCAACCAAACAAACCAAAATCTACCTATCTCCACCATGTAGACGATCACAATCCACCCATACACAGGCTGCAGCGATCCCCACAAGTGCCCCCACAAATTAGCAGCAAGAAATTGACCTTACAAAAAACTTGCTTAGATTTCATACAGAAAATCCCTAAACCCTTTTCAATCTCTTATCTCTTCTTCTCCTCTTTGGTCAAAGATAGTCTCTTCGGCAGACCATTTCAATAGGAAATCCAGATTTTTATCGAGCTCCATTTCTGATCGACTGTTAAGTCCAAATCTCTAATCTGTCTCCGTAGATCTACATAGTTGGGCAACAGGTTCTTGACGACATGGATTCGAGGATTCGAAGATATTGATTTCCCAGATTTGCAGATTTGGGGTTGGGGTGGGGGTGGGGGTGGGGGTGGGGGTGGGTGGAAAAGAATAATGTGGAATGAGTTTTTAATTTTAATTATTTGATTTTGGTTATTTTATTATTAAAAAATATAAAATTAACATTTTAAAATCATTCAATATTATTGTCAAATTCAATTATTTGGTCAGTTAACGGTCAAACTAACAGAAACCATTCATTTGAACTTCAGTTGAGGATATTTTGAAAGGTTTGGTACCGTTGGTGATAAAAATGAAAGGTTTGGTACCGCTGCTGCAATTATCCCTATATTATATTGTAACTTTATGTAATAATTAAATAAATTATTTACTAAAAAAATTAATCAAATAAATAATATAATAATAAAAGGAAGAAAGGAAGAGAGTGACATGGCAAGACTTAACTTCTTGCATACGCCTATGTGAAGCATATGTACACTTTATACAAGACAGATAATTAGTGAAAGATAATAACAAAAAAAATATAAAACGAACAAGTAATAATGTGCCACAATCTCAAGAAGAATAAGTTATGGCCACAACCAAGGGTACTGCTATTGACATCATTGATGTAAAACACCAATATAAGAGTAATGATATTGAGATTAATGATGTAAAGCACCAGTTTATGTGATAATTACATAATATTAAATAATATATTGCAAAGTTACATAATTCATTTAATTGAACATATAAAATATTAAAATATAATCACTTAGACTGACATTCTAGGACCACTGATACCATTGTTATTTTAAAAATTAGGGTTTGCTTCAAATATGTTATTTGTTGTTACAATGCATGTAATTTTCGCATGTATGTAATTTATGTATTCTACTTTTTTATGATTTCTTTACAGTAACTTTTTATTTTTTCTGAAAAATTCTACAATTAATAAGTTACGTTGACGGTAACTTCCACTTTATGTTAATTTATATTTAAAATCACATTACCATGTATATAATTTATTTGAAATTGTAACTTACATATCGTGCGTTTGTTTGTTCGATTATTTGAGAAAAAAATGATTTTTTAATAAAGAAATAACGACAATGTTGAATTCTCTCTTTCATCCCATCAACAAATTATTGTCCAATTTTTCAAATTATTTAAAATCAAATTGGGTGGCTGCGATGACAGTATTAAATATAAAGTTGGGTGATTATGATTAAACAAAATCAAATTGGTGATTATGACGACACTAAGTTTAAAGTTAGCTGGTCATTGGTGGATTTAACCCTTTTTTTATCACACATTTTTCATCAATATATTATTTTAAAATGCATTTTACATAAAAGATGGGGTTCAAACAAGCTCCCGACAAAGTTAAAAAAGTTACAAGTAAATTATTTTTAAAATGCAAAAATAATAAGTTTATTATAATAAAGAAATCAAAAAGTTCAGGAAACGTGAAAAACGAGAATTTACATTATAGTATAACGTGTTTTTATTTCTATCAATAATAAATTTTTTGTCTAGGGTGTCAACAGAGCGGGTATGGGTATGAGTTTGGGAAGCATTGGTCATTTTCATCTCTTGTCCCATCGAGTATTTTTGTGACTTGTCATGTCCCATACTCGGTTAAAGCGAGACGGGGTGAGTTCAGGGTAGGGCGGGACACGTTCCTTGTCTCATTTATCGTCCCGTTTTATTATTAATTTTATTTTTTATATCTTGAGTTAGTGAATATTATTATTTTTTTTCAATTTGTTAAAAACAACTTATTTTTTGTTTAAAAATGATAAATCTTTTGCTTTTGTTTGATAAAAAATTTTAATTTGAAATTAAATTTAAAATGGCGCGCAGGTTGCGGGGCGGGGACCATGTTTCTCGCTTCGAGGCAACGACCCCCGCCCTCGCCCTGATTCTCCGATGAGGTGGGGTAATTCTTGCCCCATTTGCGGACGGGACTTGCAGGTATTGGGTTGAACAAATTTTTTTATCATCCTTATTTCCGCCTTGGTATTTCTATCAAAAATATCGGGAATAAAAAATAAAATAAACATATTAATTTGAATTTAAGATAAATTAATCAATTTTTCATTGTAATATTATCATCGTCGAACAAAGAATATTTTAATCATATTAGCATTGTAATTGTTAATTTTTAAAATAATTTTCCCATTTTTTCACTTTTCCAATTTTAGTTCTCGTAATTGAACTTTCTTAATTATTATGCGACAATAGTCTTTCGATTTTTGTGAAAAAACGTTTCGGATCCTTCAATTTTTAAGATAATTGTACAAGGAAAGTGTGAGGTGAGTTATAGAAAAAAGAAGGGAGGCGAATGATAATAAATGAATTTTGAATTATTTGCGTCAGCAATCAATCAAATAGATCTAGGAATGACCTGCATATTTGTGGACAAATCAAAAATTGTTGAGAAAATTTGAATCTATCTTCAACGGATCACACTAATTATATATATATATATATATATATATATATATATATATATATATATATATTTGGTAATCCAACGATATTTGAGGAATGATTTCATCAAAATCTACATTTTCTAGTATAGTCAATATAAAGCATGTTAGTGTTCTTGTGTTGGAAAATATTAATTTGATTAAAAATAATAATAAGAAGAAAGAAAAGCAACAACTAATTCGTTAGTGGTCTCTTTGAATTAAAAATTTACAATTAAATTACACAGTGAAGCTTGGAGAGCATACAAGGAATTAACAATTTTGTATGTATGCAAGAGACACCGAAACTCCTCAAAAAGTTACTTTGTGAGTTAACAATAACGACGAATTTCTCTTTAGGAAAACAACTACGAATTTGACAATTGCTCGATTTTATAATTTGTTGGTATATGATGCACATTTATTTATTATCAATACATTTCGCAGTATTCAGAATTTATAAGTAGTATGACTTTTGTCGGAATAGATGGCTATACACGTTGATAATTGCACTTTTATTTAAAGCAATTTTTGGAAGGTTTTGGCAAAGGGGGTGAAGATTTGCTATGTTTGGTTTGGATAAAATATTTAGTTGAAAAGTTGATAAAAGTTGTGTATCTCATGAAATATATGAGTGAAAAATGAATTTGAGTGAATGTAGTGTTAGCTGTATTTTTCAAAGGGATTTGCCGGCTATTGAATATAGAACGATATATATGTGTGAGGGGCAATAATGAATTCTATTGATTTTTTTTTCTTTTTTCAATTGAAGCTGCAGAAAATTTTATGGCCCTGTTTGTCTCTCATTATTCCAAAAGATTGTTTGTTATAGTAAGATTCTCCACCACACATGCATCTAATAAAATATTCTATACACAAACCAATAAAATTACTTTAAATTTCAACCACACATTATTCAAAAAATATTATTCATTACTCTATTTTTTCAACAATAATGGGAGACAAACACATACTATATAAAAGAATAACTAAATATAGAGACTAATCCTATCTTCTTTTTTTTTTTTTATCTTTTTAAATTAAAGAGTCATTATTGAGATTTGTTTTCTATAATAAAATGACAAATTTTAAAACTCTTTACAAATAATGTACGATAAAGTTGTGAATTATGAAATATGTGATTAAAATTGAAATTTGACAAATTGGGTCACATTCTAATTTTCATTCTCATTCTTCTACTCATTTTCAACCACACGTTTTTCAATAAAATAATATTTTCCATCACATCAATAACTTTTCATTCTTTATCAACCACATATTTACCATAACATCACAAAAAATGCATTCTCTCCATTTTAATGTGCATCAAACACATTATGAAAAGTTAATAATAATAAAAAAAAAATTACCAAACAAGCACTTAGTATGGAACACAAGGAGGGTAAAAGAAAGATTAAAACTGTCGTCAAATTATTTTTATTGGAAGAATTTGTAATTAAAAATTAATATAAAGAAAAATGAGTTTTAAAAAATCCTTATCAAAAATGGGTTATATCTTTCAAAATGAGAAAAATATTTATATCTAACAATAGGTTAAATATATTTATAATTGTCTCTTCTTTTTTAGTATCCACCTCAAAAGAATTTATAAAAAATTTAATTTATAAATAAATAAAAATGAGTAATCAATAATAATTGTAAATCAAGTAAGTTATGCACTGAAAATGAAATTGGATCAATTTACAAATGATTTGTAAATTTGTGAATATGAGACTTAGTGTATCTCCAACCATACATCAAATTGATCTATAAATAACAATTTGGTGCAGAAATTCACTCAAATCATACACCGGATCTCTACACTAATTTGATATGATTTTTAGAGTTTTTCATGATTTCTATTTTGCCCTTCATTTTATATTACGACACATTTTAATTCCTATTATATCCATTATATTATTTAGTGATTTAACTTTTATTTTAATTTGATTATTATTATTATTAAATAACATTTGATTATTTATTTTAAATTTATTATTTTTTAATTGTGATATTAAGTTTAATGTTTTTTTTATATCAATAAATAAAAATATTTCAGTTAATCAAATATAATTTTTAATCAAATAAATTTTCAAAAATAAATTAATTATTGAAAATTAAAATAAGAAAAGTTTTATCATTTGATGTAATGATTGTAGTTGTAGATATTTTTGTAAAAATAGTGTAAGAATTGCACTACTTTAGCTCCTATTTGATGGTCATTATTTGGCAAAAACAAAATTTAAAATAGTGAATTTTTGAAAAACGTATGGTTAAAATGAAGGAAATTTTTTTGAGTTTATGTGGAGAATATTTTAATTTGAATGTATGGTTGAAAATAAGTATGTAAAAAAAGTTGGATAATGATTGTCAAACATGGGCTTAATGTTAATGGTTGAACAATTTAACCCATGTTTAACAATCATAATTTCAAAACCCTTTCATTTTCATATTTTACAATAAAATTCAACTATCACCCTAAATGTGGCTTTTAAAGATTACACACTTGGCATTTGCGAATGATTTGATGTTCTTTGCTAGAGGAGTTCCAATTTCGGTGGGTATCTCGATGGATTGTTTGTCTAAATTTGAAAACATGTCGGGATTAAGGATGCATGTTAACACATCTAACTTGTATACAGCTTGAGTTCATGGGCAAGAGATTGAGGAGACCTATGAATTGATTAATATGTCGAAGGTAACCATGCCATTTTAACTTGGGGATCCCACTTGCCGCGAAAAAGCTGAAAATTAACTCTTATAACTCTTTTCTCAACAAAATCACAGCTTATATTTGTGGTTGGTCTAAGGCATCTTTAGACTATGTAGGTAGAGTGGAACTTATAAGAACCGTTCTTCGACACGTGGAATGTTTTTGGCTTTCTATATTTCCTATCACAACCACCGTTGCTTCGAAGATCACTATTTTATGTCGAAACTTCCTTTGCGGTACTAATAAACTGTTGGTTGCTTGGAGTAAAGTTTGCTAGTCAAAACATGAGGGTGGACTTGGATTTAGAGACATAAAATGCTGGAATTCGGCACTTCTTTTAAAATCCCTTTGGAATATCCGTAATAAGAAAGACACAATGTGGATTAAATGGATTAATCAAATTTACCTTCGTGGCGCTAGTATTTGGGAGTGTATGGCAAGGAAAGATCACTCTCCTTTAATCAAGAAGTTGTTGGACATTCGCAACTTAGAGGGCCGGAACTCACTGACATAGCTACTATTCATAGGCCATCCAATTGGACAGCTTCTAGCCATTTTTGTATGGATAGTGTATATTAGTTTTTTGGGCCCAAGGGAGAGATAACGACCTGTGAGATTTGGAGATCATACATCACTCCAAAGCACTCCTTCATGATATATTCCCCAAAAAAAATAAAAAAATAAATAAATAATAATTAAAAAAAAAATAAAAAAAAATAAAAAAATATATATATATATATATGTCATACTTAAATAAAAGAGTGAATAATAATGGCACTATTCTTAAGCACTACTCATAAGCCGCCGGCTCGGCTCGGCTCGGCTGGGCTCTTTTTTTTTTTTCGTTTCCAAACCGAGCCGATAGACTTTTAGTCTCTGCTCGGCTAAGCCGCTGAACCCCCTTTTTTTTTTTGTTACATTTGCTTTAATATTTTAGGTTCTAAATATGCGTTCTAAGCGATTTAATTTTGTTTTGAAATGTTAAAGTGTGGCTATCCTAAATATATGAACGACTCGGACAAGTTTTTTTTTTTTTTTAATTACATTTGATTTTGATTCCAAATGACTTTATGGGTCGACTCCCCCAATGTTTTTTTTTTTTTTTTTGTTATATAGGTCGGATCGGCTAAACTTTTTTTTTTTTAACGTTTGATTAAGTATTTTAATTTACGAATATTTGTTTTAAACGATTTAAAAATTTAGCTCGGTTCGGCCTTTTTTTTTTTTTTTTTTGCAAACCGAACTGATAGACTTTTAGTCTTGGCTCGGCTAAGCCGCTAAACCGGTTTTTTTTTTTCTTTTTTACGTTTGCTTTAATATTTTAGGTTATAAATATGCGTTTTAAGCGATTTAATTTTGTTTTGAAATGTTGAAGTGCGGCCATCCTAAATATATGATCGACTCGGCCAAGCTTTTTTTTAATTACGTTTGATTTTGATTCCAAATGACTTTATGGGTCGACTCCCCCAATGTTTTTTTTTCTTTTTTGTTATATAGGTCGGATCGGCTAAACTTTTTTTTTTTTTTTTTTAACGTTTGATTAAGTATTTTAATTTACGAATATTCGTTATAAGCGATTTAAAAATTTAGCTCGGCTCGGCTCGGCTCGGTCATTTTTTTTTTTTTGTTGCGTTTCCAAACCGAACCGATAGACTTTTAGTCTCGGCTCGGCTAAGCCGCTGAACCGATTTTTTTTTTCTTTTTTACGTTTGCTTTAATATTTTAGGTTATAAATATGTGTTCTAAGCGATTTAATTTTGTTTTGAAATGTTGAAGTGCAGCCATCCTAAATATATGATCGACTCGGCCAAGCTTTTTTTTTTTTTTTTAATTACGTTTGATTTTGATTCCAAATGACTTTATGGGTCGACTCGCCCAAGGATTTTTTTTTCTTTTTTGTTACATAGGTCGGATCGGCTAAGCTTTTTTTTTTTTTTTTTTTTTTTAACGTTTGATTAAGTATTTTAATTTACGAATATTCGTTTTAAACGATTTAAAAATTTAGCTTAGCTCGGCCCTTTTTTTTTTTGCGTTTCCAAACCGAGCCGATAGACTTTTAGTCTCGGCTAAGCCGTTAAACCAGATTTTTTTTTCTTTTTTACGTTTGTTTTAATATTTTAGGTTCTAAATATGCGTTCTAAGCGATTTAATTTTGTTTTGAAATGTTGAAGTGCGGTCATCCTAAATATATGATCTACTCGGCGAAACTTTTTTTTTTTTTTAATTACGTTTGATTTTGATTCCAAATGACTTTATGGGTCAACTTGCCCAACGCTTTTTTTTTCCTTTTTTGTTATATAGGTCGGATCAGCTAAACTTTTTTTTTTTTTTAACGTTTGATTAAGTATTTTAATTTACGAATATTCGTTATAAGCGATTTAAAAATTTAGCTCGGCTCGACTCGGTCTAATTTTTTTTTTTTTTTTTTGCGTTTCCAAACCGAGCCGATAGACTTTTAGTCTGGGCTCGGCTAAGCCGCTGAACCGATTTTTTTTTCTTTTTTACGTTTGCTTTAATATTTTAGGTTATAAATATGTATTCTAAGCGATTTAATTTTGTTTTGAAATGTTGAAGTGCAGCCATCCTAAATATATGATCGACTCGGCTAAACTTTTTTTTTTTTTTTTTTAATTACGTTTGATTTTGATTCCAAATGATTTTATGGGTCGACTCGCCCAAGGATTTTTTTTTCTTTTTTGTTATATAGGTCGGATCGGCTAAGCTTTTTTTTTTTTTAACGTTTGATTAAGTATTTTAATTTACGAATATTCGTTTTAAGGGATTTAAAAAGACTTCAATTTTTTATTCAATTGAGGCACTCCATCTTATCAGATTAATGAATATGATGATGTGGTATGAAAAATTTGGTTTGTCCATATATTCTAAGAAAAATGCTATTCATCCCTAGTGGGGATGCATCCCCAATCTATGTGGATGTAAATGATTGATTAAATGATATGTAAAATTAAATGATTTATTTAATTTCACCTATCATTTAATACCACATAGATTGGGGATGAATAACATTTCTCATATTCTAACCACTTACATATATTTTATATTTTTTCAGTATAATTACAATACACTTACAAATTATGTCAAAACCTTCCTCATTTTCTTTCATTGTTTTCTTTAAACAACACACTATTTAATACCAAATTTCATCTATATATATATATATATATATATATATATATATATATATATATATATATATGGTGTTTGTTTTTTATTTGAGAATTGATTCTCAAATCAATTCTCATTTTCAATCACATATTCTTGAATAAAATAATATTTTCCATCACATCGATAATTTTTTTTTCTTTTTCAACTATACATTTTCCATCATATCATTATTCAAAATCAATTATTCCCCAAAAAATCCCTACCAATCAAGCTCATAATTTATTTTTATTGCCATCATTCATTTAAGCAAGACAATAATATATTTTTTAGTTTATTTATTTATTTTTAAAAATTAAATTATTCAAATTATTTGGTAAATTAAGACTTTTATTGTTTCGTCATATTTTTTTAAAATAATCTCAGTTGCCATTTTTTATTAAAACTAATGAAATTTGGTGAAATTTCACATTTAAAATATTGAATTCTAAAAAAAAAAAATTGAAAATTTAAACGGGGCAGGGTACCCGTAACCCGTTCCCGACCCATATACCAGATTAAGCAAGTAATTCGAGGTTCCTTATCTTTCACCTTTATTGCGAAAAACGTCAATCTTTTCATTTTTTTTTATGACATTTCACACTTAATTATATATTTGATTGTGCAAACCATCATTTTTCATCTAATTTCTCAATAAAAAAAAATGAAATAATGAATATATCCTCGTTTTTAAATAAATTTTTTAAATTTCTAATTCTTTAATAATTTATTTGGGACTCGTTTGCACATTTTTTTAAAAAAATTTTAAAATAAATTTAATTTAGTCCCTTTTGCACTTTTTATAAAAAGATTGAGACTATAGTTGCAATTAATTTTTTTATATAAATAGGAGGGTATATTCGCCATTTCACTATTTTTATTGAGAAATTGGATGAAAATGGATAGAAATGATGATTTGCGCTATCAAATGTATAATTAAGGGAGAAAATGTCAAAAAAAAAAAAAAGATATGGACTTTTTTTGCAATAATAGTGAAATGTGTGGATATTATGTGTGCTAATTACCATTTTAATAATTTATTTGGGACTCATTTACGCTTTTAAAAAATGTTGGGATTATATTTGCAATTAGTTTTTTTCTTTTTTCTTTTGTTTTATTTAAAAGGAAGTGTCTTTTTGTCATTTCACAAATTTTAATTGAGAAAATTGATAAAAATACTGCGTAATGAAATGTGAAAATATGGGTGAAAATACTAAAATATAAAAAGTAATGACTTTTTCCATAAGAACAATAAAATGTGGAGGCGTTATATTCTAATTAGTCCACCCCTAACCTAAACACGGTCTCAAAGAGCTCTTCCACATACCCCCTCCGCACACCCACACTATCTTGCACGCTCCCAAAAAAAAAATAAAAAATTATTAATTTGAATTATTATCCCAATTTTTTTATCTACGAGCATCGCTTTCCGTGTCCTCCCAAATAATAAAACCCTAATATTCGACTTCTCCCTTCTCCGTCTAAATTTTCCCTCTCTAAATTTCATACTCTACACGGACTTCATTCTCAAATGGCGACGGCGGGCGGAGGAGCCACAACCAACACAGACGCCATCTCTTCCTCTTACAATGGCGGAGGAGGAGAAGGGGTGGGAGGAAAGTTCCGCAAGAGGCCGTTCCGTAGAGCCCACCATACTACGCCGTACGATCGCCCCCTCACTGGTCTCCGAGGAATTACCACCGGCGCAACTAACAATAACAACTCTAGCTGGTTGAATAAGCTCGTGGTGGACCCGGCCTCCAAGCTCATCTCTTATGGGGCTCACCGCTTCTTTGCCTCCGTTTTCCGCAAACGCCTCCCACCTCCTCCCCAACCACCAGGTATATATTCCAGTGTTGATTTTTTTCTCCAGAAAATGGTTTCCTTTTTTTGGTTTCGTGATTTGATATATTAGTTACGTTTTATTCAATTTCGTGTGAAAATTTTGAATTGAGGTTTAATTTTTTTTCTTACTCCTATATTTGCATGTGTTTTTTGGAGTCATTCGGATTGGATTTTTACTCTTCGTTAGGTGGTGAATTGCTACCCATTTGAGTGATATTTGGTGAATGATATTATTTCTTTGAACCGTGTTGCCAAAATTTGTGTTTCTAGGCGTATATATGTAAGTATCTGAATTCGTTTGTTGTTTATTTATTTATCTTGAAATGAATTTTTCTTTGTTAGTATAAGTTTAAGAGCTTGTTTGGTAGTGATTAAAATCGGATTAAAATTGAAAAACTAGTCGTTATTGTTGACTTTTATTAGACGAGCGAGACCAATAACGGCTATATTTTCAATTTTAATTGATTTAAAATCCCTCCCAAACAAGCTCTAAGACTTTAACGGTGGTATTCATGAAATTTATTTGAGTGACTAGAGCTATGACGTGGTTCTGTTACTTATCATTTCTCTTGGTTCCAGTTTTTTAGAGCTCAATGCTATATTAGGGAAAATAAAGAAGTTCTAATTTCTGAAGGTTTGTAGTTTTAGAAATTTAGGTTAAATTGAATTTGCCAATGAAAAAAGAATTCGTCTTTACTTTACCGGCTACAGTTTTCTCTGTCCATTTATCACTTCTTAAGTGATTCGTATTGCACAATCTCATAGGTCTTTCATTTCGAAGTTCAATTGCTTAATCTTGCGTGCTTCGCAAAGAAATGACATTATGCTTATTTCTGCACTTGTGTATGGCAGTGCTGCTTTTGTCATTTAAGCTATGTTTCACATTCTTATGAATTATGATCTTTGCAATAGCTGCCACCACATATATCTATTTCATACAGTATTATCATTATTATTCTCGTGAAATAGGTGCAATTTTTTCACAATAAAAATGTGTGTGTTTTGAAGGAGTCATGATTCAATAATGCTATTTCTATTTATTTCCACGGGCAAGCACATTCACTGTGACTGTCTGATGTGACTTCTCTTCCTGGGAGGTGGCTTATCATTTCTTTTTATGATATCTAAAAGAACATAATTAAGACACAACCTATTTATGGGATACATACCTCAGGAAGTGTTAAGTTTATTACTATGTCTGAGTGAGACCAAATTGATTTTATGATCCATTGCAGAGGCAAATAATGAAGCGATCAACGGGCTTCAGGAGGTGATCCCTAATGTAAGTGTTATTATACATGTTTACTCATCCTGAAAGTTGTATTTCTTTACTTTTACGCTCTTCTATTTCCATTCTCAAAATATTAATTTATATAGATTGCTAAATTTTTAACTCAGTATCGCAGTTGAGCTTATTTATAAGTTGGTCACGCCAGTCCTGAGTACAGATCATCTACATTCTGTCTTTTTTAAAATGGATAGAAAAGTATTAAGAAAATTTGGGAGTTGGATTTGGAGAAGATGGCTCCTTCACTACTTGACTGTTTGTTTAGAAGGTTGACCTTGATACATAGGTCCGCTACATGATTATTGGGTATACTGATTTTGGTTATTTTAGAATATGTGACTAAGCCGTCTTGCCTAACTGATGGGAAATGGTGAATTAGGGTTTATTGAAGATCTAAAAGTAATATGTTATTAAAACTTAAAAGATGTTCCGTAATATATCACAAACACAGAGATAACAACAATAAAAATATAAAAGAAAGAAAAGAGTGAAATGACTGAAGTCACACGTCGCAATTTGAAACATCGTAACTTCAATATGTATCCGTGGATGTGAGTGTGGTGTTTGGAGTATCATACTTCATTTGTAGGAGGCTATCACATAAATGATTCTTCACCTTTTCTCTTCTCTAGTCTTAGAATCTTCTCTTTTTAGTTCACCGGTGAGGTTTTTTTAAATCAACTCAAAAACCCCTTGAAATTTCTCTAGAATATGAAGCCCAAAAAGCGAAGGCAAAAATTTTCAGAATAGGAAAGAGTAAAAAGCTTCTCACACCTCAGGTGGGCCAAAGTTTGTGCATCTCAGCAAGTCTAGGCATAAAACTTAGCAAATGGAACTAAAAGAGTAAACTTTGAGGTTCTTAATGAGCCTTGCATAATTTTGGAGCGCTTTTGAAAAAATGGAGCATGACTTGTTATTTACTTAGTAGTTTATCTTCAGATGAGGATTCGAAATATGTTCAATCTTTACTTAGAGAAGTTGCTGACTTTTGAAGAATGCAAATATAATAAGATAAGTTGGAACTGTGTGAAGAGTGATACTTTGTTCAGAACACACATTTTATGTATGGCATAATTCACACTGGTGCATATCCACACCTGTCACTTCCTTGGAAGCCTTATCGCTGAGTTGCACGGATTCTCATGAGCTGTAGATACTCCTTCCATCTGATGTTATTTTGCCCCTGTTTGAGCCCCATTTTTGGTGAGAAATGAGTTTTGTAATAGTAATTTTTTTGGAGAATGTGTGGTTAAAAAAGTAAAAAAAAAATATTTGTGTTTACGTGCAAAATTATTTTATTGCAAGAATGTGTGGTTGAAATGAGTTTGAGGGAAAATGGGGCTCAAACAAGGGCTTATCATCCCCTTCTTTTAAACCAAGTTTAAGAAAAGAATCCTATATATTTGACACCTCACCACTACAATTTCAAATTTCATCTCTACCCCACGTTTTTGTCACATTTACCAAAACAAGTTACAATATTTGGATATCCCTTTTCCCTCAATTTCTACTGTCAACTTTGAATGGATAATTTTTTTGGTGGTAACATCTTACATGCGACATCTAAAAAGTGTCAATAACATGAGACAGAGGAAGTAATGTCTAAACTAATCAGATCAATGTACTAGTGCTGTCTGTCCGTATTTCACATTCATGGACTGTTAGAAGAGGAAAAAGAATTCTTCTAGATCAACACTTATGTGCTCTCTCCCTTGATAGTGCTAGGCGTCTATATCAATGAACAAATATTTCAACTCACAATGAAGAGTTGAAAAGAATAAACGTCATTGTGTTGTGATTTGTATTTGTAATCACACACCTTGTAAACCAATGTTAATTGCTTACCGAGTTTGTCTTGTGGACTCTGTAGCACGAACACTTCAAATAGGATAACGTGTCCGTGTTGGACACGTGTTGTATACTGATGCTCCTCGAACTTTATCATGATCATTTTTTCTTTTTTCTTTTTATTAGAATTATTATATATTTTTTATATAAAGTTATTAGTGAATAGCAAATGTGTATGCATATTTAAAAGATTTCAAGAAAAACTAAAAACAAGTATAAAATTATACTATATAAATTAAGAATTTAATCAGCGTGTTGGCGATGCGTCGTGTCATTACTTTTTTGAAAAATCACGTGTCGTCATACATGTCGGATACACGTGTCTGTGTTGGCGTATCATAGCTTATGAACTTCTTCAGAAGCATATTTATGAAGGTATTTTTGGGAATTTGGAAGAAAATATGATGTACGATACACTTTCCAATTGGGATTTCCGATGCTGGTTCTTATCTCAAAAGTTCATACAATTTGGAAAAGTAAAATATTTGTAGACCCTGTTATAGAAAGAAATCCGCTAATGCAGAGCTATGCCCGGAGAGGCCAGATTGTTGGTGTTTAACACGTGTCGGCTACCGACGCACGTGACACGGTGGACATGTGTTGAAAGCACCACCTGGTGTGCCCTCCTTTTCCTTTCATTGAAGCAGTCGACACTGTCGTACATGGGGCTGACACGTTTCTCAAGAGAGGAGAAATTACTAAAAATATAAGATGAACTAATCTCGATCAATGAAGACTATGCCAGTAGGGGGAGAGGGAGTGACAGATTGGGGACATGCATGAGTAGGCAGAGGTGAATCTGTGAAGTGGAGGATAAGAAGAGGCTGATGGATGAATCTAGAAAAAATTGTACTTTTGTTTTGATATCTGTTTTCTCTTAGGGTTAAAGAGGTACGTGTGCTTGTATTCTTCGAGTCAAAAGGGTAATTGGGTAGCAAAACAGACTTTTATTAACCCAGATTGAGACGTGGAAAGATAACTTTATTTGCAAAAAGGGCCATGAATTTTTACTTTAATTGGAAAAAATGCCCATGCAATTATTAAAGACTATAAAATAAAAGTGTTCCTGCATTATAAAAAATTAAAAGTTAATATTTAAAAATGTTTAAATATTATTTTAATTGGTGTGTCCCCGATGTGTCATGTCCTTTTTTAAAAAAAAAAAAAATTTGCCTGTCAGTCCATGTCGATGTTTCATATATGCAGATTAGTGTTATGTTTCATAAACATGAATTTCATTAAATGAGGGTATTAGCTGATCTTCGTGTGTAAACATCCTCACCCTACATTATCTGAATTTTCACTTTGTGCAAGCCTTAAAAATATTTAAAACTGAATAGTTAAGGAGTGAGGAAGAAGCTAACACTTAAACTGAGTTGTGCCTTGTAGTTACATTTCCACGAGCTTAGGTAATCACACCTTCGTCTAAGTCATGGGGTGTTTACTATCTCCTGAAAGAGACTGCTGGAAAAAGACAGCTCATCTGAAAACAAATTTATTGCAAAATTGGTTACCGAGAGCTCTTGCAGTTAACGTTGTCCAAATAAAACTGAAACAAGCAAAAGCAATCACGTAGAGATTGGAGTGAGTTGTGCTTGCTTCTTTCAAAGACCAAATTCTTACCAGTATGGGATCTCACACTGCTATTTGGATAAACTCAATTATTGTTCATCAGGAAAATTGCAATCAAATCTAGATGTACTAATTAATTAAAAGAAAGGGAGGCGGAAAGGATCAAAATGCTTTCTAAAACCACAATCTGATGTGGGATGGATAAACGTTTAAGTTGGAAATTAAGCCTCCATTTGGAAAAAAATAATAAATGGTTTAATTTATAAATAGGTAGAAATGAGTGGTTGATAAGTGGATAGTATTTCTGGATCCATTGGAATGTGTGGTTGAAAATAAAATTTGATCATTTTTAGATCTGAATCTAATTCTATATAAGGTTAGCCATGTGTGTGGTCTTTCAATTTAACTTTTTACAAGGGGCAGTTCCAACGTCCAAGTCACTGTAAAAAGATTAGGTTCATGAAACATATATCATGCCAAAATATTTATTAGTAGGCTCCTGAAGGTGGACTTTCATATAAGAAGTGTGGAAGCCCTACATTTTTTTATTCATATTAAGTTGTGCTACTCTTTCATTTACTTGAGGATTTGCATTACGACCCTTAAAGCTGATGAAAGTTTTTTATGTCTTTTTTAATTGGTGAAGAGTCAATCTGGCGCAAAAGAACCTACAGATGGTAATAGTAGTCATCCAGTAAATCACTCTGACATTGGTGGGATATCTGAGCTTGAGCAACTGTTAAAGCAGAAGACATTCACCAGGTAAGGCTCTGGAAAATGTCATCAGTCATGAACAGGTTGTTTGCATGTGTACATGCACGATATCTACTTTGGAGCTGAATGCTCTAGACAGCTGTAGTTTTTGCCAGGGTTTTCTTTATCTTTAATATAAAAGTTGTGACCCTTTTCTATGGTCATGTTCAAAATTTCAAATCTGGACCAATTGAGCTTAGCCTTGAGGAATAAGTCTCTGAAAATCGATTTCCAACTCTTCAAGGCATTGGATTTGAGGTGTTTAAACCTCGAGTGGTGTACGCCTCAAGAATATGCCTCAGATAACATTTTAAATCACTTGGTGTAATATCTATCACGGTGTGTAACTTTGCCTTTCAAGATTTAACGAGTTTACACGTTTACAGGTTATTGTGCAACTCCTTTTTTGTAGGGAATCCTCTTTTTGCTATCTGTTACATGCAAAATCTTATAATGAATTCCTTACGTGGATATTTTGATGTACATGTCAAAGTGAATGTTTAAACTAAGTATGCTATCTTTAGGTCCTGAAGTTTGCATTTCTGTTGAGCTTGAGTTATTAAAGGGAATCTTTTTTGATGCAGTTCTGAGATTGAACGCCTCACGGACCTATTACGTTCACGAGCTGAAGAAGTGCCGGTTGGCAAAAGAACTCAAGAAGCATTACCTGAGCTAGCATCCGATTTGGGAAGGCATCAACAGTTCTCGAGTAGTCCATTGGAAGAAGATAGAAATGAGAGGGATAGATATCATGGAGTCAATACTACTATAGCCAATTCGAGAGTATGATAAGAGTACTTATTTACACGCACAGTACTTGTATCATTTGTTAATTTGTATACAATATTTTCTTGTAGTAGCCAATTCGAGAGTATGATAAGAGTACTTATTTTACACGCACAGTACTTGTATCATTTGTTAATTTGTATACAATATTTTCTTGTAGTATCTGCATAATATAAGGTACCAGAAGAGTTTTCATTGATATTTATTTGGAAGAAACGTTTCCAGGTCCTTGAGGATGATATTGCTTCTCCAGCTGAACTTGCAAGAGCTTACATGGGCAGTTGCCCTTCAAAGATATCACCGTCAAAGTTGGGGATGCGCAGTCAAATTGGTAGGGAAGATGCAAGATTGCTTAGCAATGTTCCATTTACTCCAAAATCACCCGTCATGTCATCGACAACCAGAGTTTCTGTTAACGTTGGGGTTCCAGAGAATGGTTTTATAACCCCAAGATCTCGAGGCAGATCAGCAATTTACAACATGGCTCGTACTCCATATCCCAGAGTTAATACAACGGCCATTCTCAAGGTTCAATTATGTTACTACATGTATCTGTGTAGTAAATGCTTTCATTTTCTGGAGTTCACAATATACCATATTAATGGATGCACATGTTATATATGTTGGTTAATTTTCAGGGAAGTGGATCCACTAATAATGGTTATGGGGGATCCTCACTGTCAATATCTCGGTCTCTTCTGGAGAATGATTTGTCTAAGCAAGTGGTATATATCAGTGGCTCGTAATATTTTAGACTTCTAATGTTCACATAATTAAATTTTTTTAGTTATCTTCAACCTTCTCAAAATTTTCTTTGCATTTCAGAGCTTAAAACGAAGGAGTTCAATATTAGATGATGATCTTGGAGCCGGCGGTCTTGTGCGGAGAATCCGACAAAAACCTAATCTTTTGTCTCCCAGAATTCCTCATTCAGCTGGTGGAGTGGGAATAGGTTTTGATGGTGTTCGAGGATCTTTGAAGCAGAAGCTTCTATTAGTGGATGAACCAAAGCATAAGCTTTCAATAACTGTTAGAAAGAATGAGGATGACAGCATTCCAAGCACAAGTTACGCTCATGTTCCTTCTAAGTCCACTGAGGTGGCTTCAAGAATATTGAAGCAGATTGAAAAGCTAAGCCCGAAGGAAAAATCATCAGATCCCCGACTAGTTGCCTTGCGGGAGAAAACACCCGATAAATTGACACCCAATATACCTCATGGACAAGCTCCGAGGAGCCTGGAGTATGTGAAATCCTCGAAGTTGCTGCAAGATGTCCATGATGGCCATAAGTTGCAGGATTGGCCTATTGTCACTTCACAAGATGCACATGACTTCACTTCTCAAATGAAAGGCATATTAGAACCAAGAGGACCAAAAGATTTTGCTGTCCCTCTTGATAAGTCGACTCTTGCAACGAACAATTATACCACAGGATCATCGAAAGCTTCTGGGCCCAGTGTTCAAGTATTTGATTCTGTTGATAAAAAAATTGCAGCCCAACCTCCTCGAAGGAAACAACCTTTTAGGATGAGTGCACAAGAAGTAAGTGTTGTTTAATTCAGTTATGTACAGTAAATACTCCTATCAGTTGTATACTGTGTAAATTTGATATGTTGTTTGTATTGGGTATAAATTTAGAGTTTATAGCAATCCAGTTTTTCTTTGTCAAACATAGTTTAAATTTGTATGTTTTGAGGATTTACGCATAGTTGGTCATGATCGACTGTGCTTATTTCCTTTGTCCTTTGAAAATTGGCGACTTGCCTTTGTGAAAATCTAGATGTCCTAGTGTATATCATTGTGCCCCTGTTTGATCCACATTATTTTTTTTATTTTCATTCTTCTACTTATTTTCAACCACACATCCTTCAATAAAATAATATTTTCTATCACATCAATAACTTTTCCTTCTTTTTCAACCACATACTCCCCATCACATCACTTTAAAAAAATGCATTCTCTCATTTTAATGTGCACCAAACGGGCTCTATTTATTTCTGTGTTAATTTCTATTACTGTCTTTTACAGGATTCCTTTGAGCTGGACGATGACATACATTGCAACGTGGGTGAACCTAAACTATTTTCTGAAAAGAGAGTTACAACGGAAACCTCTCTTAGCAAGCCCTCACCTACTGAAGAACTAAAGCTGGATCAAACTACATCTCTGTCAGAAGAGAAGTCAGTTCTGGATCCTATATCAAGCAAAAGAAGTGACATGGGAAGTGATGCTGTGTTCCGAGGAGAACCAAGTATTGGCTCTGCTTTTTCTTCTTTACACGCTACCAGCACAGCTTCAGAGGTGGTCTCTCAACTAGTCTCTGCAGCTGACAAACAAAAGGAAGCTAATGATTCACATCCCTTGTTCAGTTTTAGCTCCAAAACTGTTAATGAGGTTCCATCACCTGCATTTTTATCCTCACCTTCTGAATCATCAAGCAAAAAACCATTTACTTGGTCAGAATCTAAACCAGAAAACTCCTCTAGGTAAGTCACTGCCAGTCAATCATGTAGCTGACAATTGCCTTTTGAGTTCCAACCTTTGTTTTGAAAAGCGTTTACTCCTTGAGGCAAGCCTCACGCAAGGCTTTTGTAAAGCGCATCGAAGTATATGCCCCAAGTGCAATTTGCAAAGGCTTATGCCTCGGTTTACCAAGGTGCACACCTCAAGTCATAATCCTTGAGGAGGCTGATGTCTGCGCTCTATTATTTTGCCCCTTTTATTGCTAGCTTCAGCCTTTTGGACTCCTTTTTAATTGTATAGAACATTTTAAAGGTTTTTTTTGGCTATCTTAAACTCAACCCAAACATCTAGAAAAATGGAATTGTAGAAGATAGCAAGCGAAGCAAGCATGCCTAAACTTCCTACAACTGAAGTGCGATAAACCTTTTACCTTTCCGCCAAGTGAAGAGGCTACTTTTCAGTGGCAGATGGCTGGTGATGAGACCTACGACACATAACTTCATTCTTTTCCTTTTTCTACATTTCTCGTTTTTTTCGTTTTTGTTTCAGTTTCTTTTGTTTCGATTTTTCTTTTTCTTTATAAGGGAAAGATGAGGGACTGTTGCAAGTGGAGGATGAGGAAAAAGATTTATGCAGCATTATTCAAGTCTTTTTCATACGACTTTTGTTAGTTGATATTGGCAGATGAATGCATTATGAGGCTTGTGCTTCTGGGTTACAGTAATGGTTATTTTTAGGGTCCTAATTCTTTCTTTTCTAGAGGATTTGGATGTGTAGAGAATGACGGGTCCTTTGCCTTCAAAACCTAAAATTTTAGTGGAGGATATATGCACATATGGGTTGAACATACCCAATTTTCCTTGAAAATATGAGTTTACGTTTGACTGCTTAATGTGGATGATGATTCATATCTATTGTACTTGTTAAACTAATACCCTATTTATAAATTAAATGTGCAAAATGGAAGTCAAGAAGCGTGACAATCAGATTCAGATATCTTGTTCTGAAAATTCATTGAGTGGAACATGGGCAAATGAAATCTTTATTTTCCATGCTAAGTTTAGAAGTGTGTTTTTTTAAATTAAACTTTCTATGGTTTTGAAATTCCTTAATTGCATGTGCAGCTTGATCAATGTGGCTTCTGCTGCAACTGGAGCTCAGCTGTCAATTTTTGGTTCAGATAAAGGTGGCCATCCAAATTCCCTGATTTCCGGTGATACTAATGGTAAATCTGAAGTTGCTTTTCCTGTTACATCAAATGGGCCACGTTTTTCAAGTTCTCCCGCCTTCTCATCCACTGCAGCTTCCACTAGTTATGCAAATCAGATCTCTATAGGGAGTTCTAGCCTTTTTACCCCTTCAACTAGCATTGCAAACTTTGGAACTACTGGTTCCACTACCAGTACCTTTACTGCCTACACGAGCAGCACTTTTGGATCAACCGTGGCACCTTCATTTTCAGCTGTACCTGCTTTCAAGTTTGGTTCCTCTGTGGATCCATCATCCACTTCAGTTTCTCTAACGTCAGCTCCAACCATTTTGGAATCAAAAGATATGGAAACAAAAGCAGAGAAAGATACAAATTTTGGCAGCTCAAGTAATTCAAATTCTAGCATGACATCAATTATGGCAGCAAGCTCCCGAAGTAGCAGTTTTCAACTTGGATCTTCAGTCACTTCAACTGCAAATATCCTTTCTCAGGGTTCTCTTTTTGGTAGTGGCAGTGGATCTTTGGTGTCTAGCACTGTTACTCAAAGCATACCTATTTCATTTGGATCATCTTTACCATCTTGCAGTATTGCTAACAATACATCATTTGCGTTGTCCTCGGCCAATTCCCAAGTTCCCAGTACAAACATTACTTTTGGTTTCAGTTCTGTAGCTTCCTCGTCTGAAAGTAATGCAGTTGGCCCTGGCAATGGGCCAACAGCTAGTGTATTCAATTTCGGTGCGAGTTCTGCTGCTGCTTCAGATGTTGGTGCCATTAGCTCCAGCAGCAGTGCCACTCCTGGAATATTTAGTTTTGGTCTCGGTTCTTCCTCTTCCTCCGCCAATGTAGTTGGCTCTACCAGTGGTGCCACTCCTAGTATATTCAGCTTTGGTAGCAGTTCTGCAGCTTCCACGTCGGGAATCAATGCTGCTAGCTCCTTCAGCAGTGGTACTTCTGGTATATTCAGTTTTGGTGCTAGTTCATCGGCTTCCTCTTCAGCCACCAACTCGGTTAGCTCTAGCAATCCTACTAACTTATTTGGTCCGAGTTGGCAAAGTCCCAAGTCTCCTAATCTTGGTTCTACTTTTACTTCTCCGTCCCCATCCACTGGATTTGCCTTTGGTGCATCATCATCTTCCTTTGCAGCTACAAGCACTGCACCAATGGTATTTAATTCGTTGACTGGGGCCTCATCAATCCCCATTTTCTCGTTTACTACAGCCTCTGCTGCAGCCTTATCTTCACCATCTCTTTCTCATTCGCAGCCAGTATTTGGTAATCCTCCTGCTTTTGCTGCCTTGACTAGTAATGATCAGATGAATGCAGATGACAGTATGGCCGAGGATACCATGCAGTCGTCTGCACCTTCTGTTCCTTCATTTGGTCAACCAAACATCTCACCTTCTCCCCCTGGCTTCATGTTTGGGTCAACAGTACAATCGCAACCTAGTCCCTTCCAGTTTGCTGGCCAGCAAAATCAAGTTGCTTCACAGAACCCTATTTCAGGCATCAGCCAGTCTAGAATTCAATGCGGGCGGGAGCTTCTCGTTGGGCAGTGGTGGTGGTGACAAGTCAGGTCGAAAATATGTGAAAGCTAGTAGAAGTAAGAACCGGAAGAAATGAAGACA
Organism: Fraxinus americana; assembly: GCA_035079005.1. Lineage (NCBI taxonomy): Eukaryota > Viridiplantae > Streptophyta > Magnoliopsida > Lamiales > Oleaceae > Fraxinus > Fraxinus americana. The sequence continues at coordinate 30,098,130 of CM068711.1, read as the reverse complement.
GTGAATGGTATAGCTGTTGTGTCCTTCATCGAAGCCATTAATCATGTATTTTGCCTGTTTGTTTGAGAGATTATGAGATAACTGTTCTTTTGAGTCTCCTCTTTGCAATCATGGATGTATTCTATTTAAATCTTTTCGAATTTCCACCCTTTATTTAAGCAAATCTTCTGTAGGCACAGTTTCATCAATTTTGGACCGATTAAGAACAATTGCAATATACGACGCTGGGTTATTGACCGTGCTTGTGTATTTATATGTGAAAGGAAATGTGCATAAATCTTTCAGAGGAAGTGTGTTGAGTTCCATTTCAGTAGCTTAGCTGTTCTCTTCATCTGCAGATTATCACCCTTGCAGCTTTTGCATACGAGTCGCCCAGTCGATCCTCTTGTATCTTTTAGTTGCAGGGGGAGCCTTTTGGGTTGTAAATGTACTGTTTGTAGACCGGCTTAGTATTGTTGTGCAGGTCATTCTTTACGTTAGGATGTTCAATTTACACTTTCAAGTTGTTGGAGGATGAAATTTTGATTTTCTAATAGTTGGATGATGAATTTATATTTTATATGGTTTTAGGATGAAATTTAAATTATTAAGAAGTTGGAGGATGAAATTGAGTTTAATGAATAGTTGTAGTATGAAATTGCCGATGTAGAATAGTTGAAGGATGAGAATTACATTCTTGAATAGTTTGAGTGAAGTTATTTAAGAGGATGAAATTGACCTCTATTCGATGGTTGGAGAATGAAATTGATGATGCAGAATAGTTAGAGGATGAAATTTTAATTTTATATAGTTCAAGGATGAAATTAGCTCTATTGCGAAGTTGGGGGATGAAATTTACATTTTCCAATAGTTGGAGGATGAATTTACATTTTTAAATATTTCAGGATTAAATTTAAATTAATGAGAAGTTTGAGGATGAAATTGAGTTTAAAGAATAGTTGTAGCATGAAATTGAATAGTTGCAGGATGAAAATTACATTTTCCAATAATTGGAGGATGGGGTTTATTTATGAGGATGAAATTAACCTCTATTGGATAGTTGGAGGATGAAATTTTAAATAGTTTTAAGGATGAAATTAGCTTTATTGAGAAGTTTGGGGATGCGATTTACATTTTCCAATAGTTGGTGAATGAATTTAAATTTCTAAATAGTTTTATAGGGTAAAATTTGAATTACTGAAATATTGGAGGATGAAATTGACTATTATTGAATAGTCGTAGTTGAAATTGACGATGTAGTTGAAGGATGTAATTTACATTTATGATGAGTTGGGAGGATGAAATTAGGATTTTTAATAGCTAATGAATGACACTTACATTATTTAAAAGTTGCAGTACAAAGTTATCATTTTTATATAGTTGGAGGACTACATGGCGATGTAGAATACTTGAAGGATGAAATTGACAACATAAAATAGATCATGGATGAGATTGATATTATAGAGAGGTTGAGAATGAAATTTACATTACAAGGAAGTTGGGGGATGAAATTGATGATATAGAATAGTTGAGGGATGTAATTTAGAATTTCCAATTGTTCTAGGTCGAAATATATATTTTTGAGAAATCGGAGGATCTAAGAATTTTCATTTTTATTGACAATTTCTATGCAAAACAAAGTCAAACGAATATGGTAATTTTTTCTAATTGTTTAATTTTTTTTTTTTAATTTTTAGTAATTGGAACAAATTCTAGACGTATTGGTAGAAAAAATTATCACTTTAATGGACAATTTTCATAAAAAATGAAGCCAAACGGACACCAAACTTTCAACATTTTCCAGGTAGAAAATTATACCAATCAAACACAATTAATTACAATTCCCAGTAAAACAAATTTTAGGCAATTCAATTCCCAGTAAAACATTTTCTTTCCACCCATTTTCCACCTTTGCAATCAAACGGACCCTAATTTTTGTTTCCCAATCAAGTGGGAATTTTGGTAGTTTTTTATTTGATATAGAAGAGCTCTTCAAAAAGTAATAATTTGACTTAAACATTCTGTTGATTGTGCTTCTGGTTTTGTCTTCTCATTACCTTATCAGTACTAACGTATAGCTAAATTGAATGTTTAAAAGTGTTTCATTTTTGTCACAGAATACTAAAAGGGAGATTGTTTGGACTTATATGTATTGACAATTCTTTAAACAAAAGAATTGTTATAAAAGAATAGGATTGTTATAAAAAAATTGTAAAAATCAATGAGTCTTTTGAAGGGTTGCATAGATGAATTATGAGTTTTTGAATTCAAGTATGAAACAAGGAGAAAGAGTGGTCGAATTTACGCTAGCATGTCGTTTAACTGATGCTCGAACGGAAAAAATAGAATTATTATCAAGCGCCCGACTATCACTTGAGCGACACACCTCTCGCTAGTTTGAAGCTCGAGTAATGGTGTTTTTCGAAATCCTAGTTCGCGATTTTCAAGAGTTTTATTTATCTTATACTATCTATTATAAATACCCAATGCCCATTATGTTTTTGGTTGTGGTTGTTCATTATTTTACATTCTTATTACGTCAATCTAAGATTCAAAAACACGTCCAAATATTGAGATTAAACTTTTGATTCTGAGATCAATCAACAACAAATTGGGAAAAAACATTAAATTCATATAATCCAAAACACCCTCTTCCTAAACATAATCAAGAAAGTACTTTCTCAATAACTTTTAGAGATTTCTGAAAATTGAGGGAGGTTGGACCGAAATTACAAGAACAGTACAAGAACAAGGTGTTCTTGGTGATTCACAAGAGATAGACAATTCCAGAAGATCGGAAGCAGGTGTGAGTGAAGTACGTTCTAGTGAGGTCTTAGAGATTGCATAAATTAGATCAGAAAGTCCAGTGAGTTTTCTAGGCTGTATTATACTGTGAGTTCTTATTGTCTATAGTGAAAACTAATGGCTTGATCCCGAAATTTTTACCCAGTTAAAGGTTTTATCCATTATCAAATTTTGTATTATTTACTACTCTATTTATTATCCTGTCAATTCAATATAGGATAAAATTGACTTGATTGACTAAACATTTAGAACAATTAAAAATTGACCCGTTGCTTTTAATTGATAATTTTAATTTCGTGTTATTCACCTATTAGGTAATTTTAGGGTTGAAATAGTAACTTTCACATTTAAAACACACTAACGTTGGGACATGAAGCAAAAAAATCGAAGGATCGGACTTAAATTCTCTCATGCACCAATCGAAACCCTATCCCACCACTATCTCTCTCTCCATTGCACTGTCCCGCGGCAACTCCTCTCATCTATGGTGGTTAATGCTCTTCCTTTGTGGTTTTGTTGATTTGTGAGGTCGCAAAGAAGTTAATTTTCTTGTCTTAGTCTAATTGTAAGTTTGGTTCAGATTTGTTGATGGAAGGAGAAAATGAAAAATTGATGCTAGTTCAATTTTTGTCGTTAGGGCTTGTGCGATTGTTAATTTGGGAGGTTGTAGTAATTTCAATAACCAGATGGATGATTATGGTAACTTGAGCATATCGAACAGGCCAAACTTAGTTATGTTGGGACGGTTTGATTCGACATAAGATTTTGATTACGGACAGCTACTATGCTATAGGGAAATTCTGCTGAGGTTTATACAGGGGCAATATTGTCACCGGCGGACACAGGGGTGGGGCCTGGGGGGCACGTGCCCCCCCAACTTTACTTTGCTTTTTTATTTTTTAAATTTTCTATGTTTTGTTTCAATTTTCGAAATCATTATAAGATGTGTAATGAAATCGAAATATTGCATTCTTAATACCATTTCGAAATGCTCACAATCTAATTTTTTATGTTGTTAACGGCGTGCGAAACGATTAATCGTAGCAAATGTTACGATTTGTCAAAATAGGTGGTTTAAAGTTAATATTTTGATAATTTTCGATAACATGTTAACTTTAAAAATTCTCCAACGATTGTACAGTAGTCGAATCTACAAATCGCTTATATCATCTCAAAACTCGTTTCGAGGACCACATTATAGACATATCGAATAATTTAAACAGATATCGAAAATAGTTAAAGATGCGTCAAACGTACGTCTTAAAAAGAGGTGTCTAACTTTCATTTTTAAAAAAAATTAAATTATTTAATTAATATTTATTATTTTTATGATACAAATTTTTCAATGTAATTTGCATTATTTTATTAGAAAATTTATATGGGATATGATATCAAAAATTTTCGAAATTTTACATTCGAAAAATTCATATTCCATGTAAATTTTCAGATGCAAAATTAAATGGGGTATGATTTTTTTGGATATAAATTTTTGATTGTAAAATTTCTCCCAAATTTTTTACAAGTTCGGGTGTGCCCCCTAATTTTAATTGTCTGCGTCCGTCCCTGCATATTGTCAAATTTTCATTATGAGTTAACAAGAAGAAAAAAAAAAAACCTGTCAACCAGATGCTGAGCTTGATCGGGATTGTTTGGAAATTCACCAAGGCATTGATTTCAAAATCCAGTTAGATCCACGATTGAAGCGTGTATACGAATATTCGTTTAAAATATCCGAAGCGCAATGTGCGTATGTCATTTGATGAGCGCGATTAATGCTTTAAATTTAGCCAACAAAGTAATAATTTGGGGAATAAAAGCTGGTCCAAATATTTACGCATCTGTCCTTTGTTTAGTCAAATATACATTTATTTCATTTTTTTAAATCGTGCGGTGATCGGATCTGTTGAGATGCAAATCAAGTCTGCACTTATTACCTGCCTTGATTTATATCAACAACGTTTGCGCAGTGTCGAAATTTTAATGCATTCAATTTATTTATAAATATTAATACTTGTTACTATTAATAATAGAAAAAAATGACCCTTAAGGCAGTGTTTGAAATGCATTATTTCTAGGGTAGTTGAAAAACTTTTTCTCCAGCAAAAGTAGTGTTTGATAGGTGAAATTTTCTGGGTAAACTGGTTTTCCAATTTGCTTCCTCACACGCCTCTTTTCTAGGAAATCGTTAAATTTGTTTTCTTGCCTTTTTGGCGGTAAACGATTTTTTAGCTTTTTTTTTTTTTTTTGAATAAGGCTATTCATCCCCAGTGGGGTTGTAACCGCAGTCTATGTAGCTCTGAATGATAGGTTAAGTGAAATTAAATGATTTATGTAATTTCACATATCATTTAATGTCACATTAACGACACCTAGATTGAAGTTGTAACCCCATTGGGGCTAAATAATATTACTTTTTTTTTTTGTCAATTGGAATAAATTTTATAACCAATTGTAAAAAAAATATATATATTTTAATAGACAATTTTCATGTAAAACAAAGTCAAATGAACACTAAACTTTGATAAAAAATGATTTTCTTGAAAATTTTTTTTTTTAACTTTTTGGTAATGAAAACAAAATTTATAACCAATTGTAAAAAAAATTATCACTTTAATGGACAATTTCCATGTAAAACAAAACCAAACGAACACAAAAAGATCCAAAATTTTAAACTTTTTTGGTGAAAAATTATACCAATTAAACACATTTAATTAACAATTCACAGAAAACAAGTTCTAGTCAATTATTTTCTCTGAAATTCATTTTCTTTCCACCCATTTTCCCACTTGCGATCAAACGGACCCTAACGTTAATTCCATTTAATTGTAAAAATTGTGAATTTCATTTAATTTGTAGTTGAAATTAATTAGTGAAATTAACTTATATTTTAATTACTATTTAGGTTAATGAAACTAGACTAAAGAACACAATTGTCAATATATAGACTAAAAAAATGTTGTGTAAAAAAAATCAACGGCTGGGGACCAGAAGTGAATTGTTGCGTTCTAAATTGTCAATATATAGACTAAATTGTTCGTTTTATGTAATTTATTGTTAAAATAAAGATAAATTCCTCGAAAGCTCCCAAACCTTTGAAAAGTGTGGCAGTATCCTAACCTTCAATTTGTAGTAGGACTCATGTCCCGAGTCTCGCTGGATGGAAAATGTACATTTAGACCACGCAATGCGTATTTGATGCTCTATGGAAATTTTAAAATTGGAAAAAAAAATAAAAATAGCAGCATTTAATATAATTTGAGTAGTCGCAGTTTGATGTTTGGAATAAAGAAAAAAAAATAAGACAATTTTATTTTTATCTTTCCAATCAGATAGTGTATAATGTCAAAAAGTTGGGAATATGATTCTCACGCTTATGAAATGTTAGGAATCTAGAGGGATTTACCCTCAAGTACGGAAAATAGAGTAAATTGGGTAAAATTAAGGGAACAATGCTGGGGATGTCAGGGAAGGTTTGACACCCTCCCTGACAAAGAAACCTCACAATGGGGATGGGGGAATTTTTTTTTATTTTTTTTATTTATATGAGTCTCGCGTGGACGGTGGATCTCACTACAATGTGAGAGGATGTCGACTAAGGGCAATTTCATTTGTACATAAATGGATGACAATGGAAGTTGACAACTTCTCACATGTACGTGGGTCCCATGTAATTAAAAAATTGAAAAAAAAAGTGGGCTCTCCCTTATTGTGAGTGTTCAGTCATTTACATTGTCATCAATATCGGTACATGTAGCATGATTGGTCAACTATAAAATGGTTTAATCCAAATTAAGGTGAGGTAGACAGTGGTTGGTTGTGACTTGTGAGACAGCAAACATAGGATCCGACCACCTCCACCATCCTGTCCATGTCCCTGTCCGTTTTAATTTAATTTTTAAACGAAGTAAAAGGTTCATTTCTCATCGTGAGATAGACCTCCCTCCCTCTCTCTCTCTCTCTCTCTCTCTCTCAGAGCAGTTTCATTTCATCTCCCTCCTCCTCTGATTTCAATTTTGATTTCGATTAACAGTATTTTGGGTTTATGGATAGGGTGGCTATGTTTAACACACCATTTGTTTTGTCATTTGCTCTTTTGCTTTCATTTCCTCTTCTTTTCTTCCTTGCACCCAGAATTCTACCCCTTAAACATGCCCAAATCTCTCTCCCCGACGAGCTTGACGATCTCGCCCTCTTCCGACGTGCCACACTTGCATCCATCCGCCTGATCGGATCTGTTGAGATGCAAATCAAGTCTGTACTTATTACCTGCCTTGATTTATAGAATCATGCTACATGTACAATATTGATTGACAATATTCTATTTTATATCATCATATCCATCCATTTTAAAAAACTGTTTTCTACATCACATGCTAGAATTTTGAGAACACTTGGTTGTTAACCATTGATGTCAACCAATGTTGTACACTTAGGTTTATTCTTATTTATACAAACCACGTTTGCGCAGTATGAAAATTTTGATGTATTCATTTTATTTATAAATATTAATACTTTTTACTATTAATAATAGAAAAAAAAATGACAATAACTTATATTTTAATTAACTATTTAAGTTAATGAAACTAGACTAAAGAACACAATTGTCAATATATAGACTCGGTAAGTTAACAACCACGATAATAATGTTGTGTAAAAAATCAACGGCTGGCGACCAGAAGTAAATTGTTGCGTTCTAAATTGCCAATATATAGACTAAATTGTTCGGTTTATGTAATTTATTGTTAAAATAAAGATAAATTCCTCGAAAGCTCCCAAACCTTTGAAAAGTGTGGCGGTATCCTAACCTTCCATTTGTAGTACTCATGTCCGCAGTCTTGCTTGATGGAAAATGTACATTTAGACCAGGCAATGAGTATTTGATGCTCTATAGAAATTTTAAAATTGGAAAAAAAAAAAAAAAAAATAGCAGCATTTAATATAGGGAAAATTGTGGTCGCGGTCCCAAGCCTTTTATTTTGTTGCAGATTACACCAAAATTTTTCATTTTTTGCAGCCGAAGTCTCATACCTTTATATGTAATTGCAACGTCGGTCCATTTCACGCATTACATCTAAATAACATGTCATAAAAATAATTTATTGATTCGATTATTATAACAAATTGGATCGAATTGTTATTTGATCGGATAGTTATCGATGATAAGAATGTGATGGCTGTGAAAAAATTGAAGGATTTGAAGAAGATAAACATTTTTTTTATAACTTGTTTTGACAATTTTGCTAATCAATTAAGCCCCTTTTTGACACCAATTTTTTTCTCAATATATTTCTCATTCTATTTCTCTTTCTTCATTTCAACCGCACATTCTATTAATAAAATAATACTATACATAAACCAAAAAATTCTCCTTACTTTTTAACCACACAATCTTCCATCAATCACTATTCCAAAAATTACTTTTTAAACAAAATGGGTGTCAAACAGGGGCTAAGTTGTCATTTGAGTAAAAAATATTGTTTCAACGTTGACTGATGATTTTATGGACAGAGTGCGTGAAATGGACCAACGCTGCAATTACATATCAAGCTTTGGGGCTTCGATCGCAAAAATGAAAGGTTTGAGTGTAATCTGTAACAAAATGAAAGGTTTGGGACCGGTGCTGCAAATTTTTCGAGTCAAAATTACTGTTTGAATGTTGACTAACGGTTTTATGGACGGAATTCAAGATTTTGGACCGACACTGCAATTACATACAAAGATTTGGAACCAACACTGCAATTACATACAAAGATTTGAGACTTCTGCAGCAAAAATTAAAGGTTTGGGACCGATGCTGCAATTACATAAAAGGTTTGAGACTTCGGTCGTAAAAATTAAAGATTTGGGTGTAATCTGCAACAAAATGAAAGGTTTGGGACCGCAGCCGCAATTTTCCCTAAAATAAATTTCATCCTTCGCATATTCTACATTTTCAATTTCATCATCTAACTTCATTTTAATGTCAATTTCATACTCCAACTTATCTCTAAAGTCAATTTCATCTTTCAACTATTCTATATCTTCAATTTCTTACTATAACTATTCAATAAAAGTCTATTTCATCCTCCAACTTCTAAAAAATGTAAGTTTGATCCTTCAACTATTCAGTAAAGGTCAATTTCATCCTTCAACTTCTTGACCAATTCTATGATTTCATTAGTTTTGTAACTGCGTTTCTTCTCCAGTCTCTTAAGCCTCCAAACTCTTATATTTTGAAGGAAACGAAAAAGAGAACTCACAGAAAAGAAGAAGTAATTCACCGCTTGGATCCAATTTTGAAAGCTTAAACCAAAGATTTCCAGATTTTTCCCATATTCATATGATTCGGGTGATTACTTCCTTTTATTTTATGTGTAATTCTTACATAAATATGCTAGGCTAAACTCAATTGTATTGGATGGATGATGAAACTTTTTGACTTTTAGTTTTTTAATCAAGAGTTGTTATTTTTAGTTTAATTCTCGCGTTGTGATTCTATAGATATGCTTATTCATATTGTTTTAATGTTTCGGCACCATTAGAACATTAAGTTGCTTATTCGTAGTATTGAAAAACTCACGATGGGTAAAACACTGTTTATGGAACACATGAAAAGTGAATATTAGGAATAATATTTATGAAATGTGCGATCGTGTTGAATAATTCTAATCGTCAATGCGTGTTTGTCATATGAATGCGGACTAGAAATATGGTCGTATCGTAATAAATATAGGTTTATTATATCTTGGAAAAGAATAGTGAATAAGCGCGGAATTATTGATCGTCACAATCACAATGATTGAATTAACTATCACAAGTTGAGAATTGAAATTAAGGGTTGATTAGTGGAATCGAAAATCCAATACATTCACCACTTTTAATCTAGCCAATTATTCATTGTTCGCATAGTTGTAAGACGTAGTTAAGAATAAACTCAACATATTTTGTCTCAATCGCAAATCTACAGATCTTGAATACTGTTGACACACAAAAAGTGCAGTTCAATTAAAAGGGCCAAAGAGCGAAGCCCAATTGAAGGTTTAGTGCGAAAGCCCATATAAGAGTGTGGACAAATGACATGGAAGCTCACAAGCAAAGTAACGCTATCGCCCAAGCTTGCAGAACGCCCAGAGCCTGAGCGAAGAGAATACCCTGTAGTCGCCCAGAGCTATGAGTCCATCATCTCCCAAACGGTTAAGTCGCCCAAAGTCCCAGTAAAGACAACGTCCTGTCATTATCCAAGGCAGCGGTTTCAAGCAGTTCAAGCACATTAATGCCACATCCACGATCTAAGGATCTCAATGGTTTGGAGTCGTGTGGTGACAGTTATAAACGGCAGTTTTTGACATGTTGGCCATGATAAAGAAAATGGATGGTTTCAAGCAATTTCTAAGCGATTAAAACTGTCCAAACCGTATAAAAGAAAGAAGAAGACAACGAAGATAGCCTCGAAAAAATCCACTCTCAAATAGAGAATATGTAATTTACTTTTCTTCGATTAACTTCAATTATTTCAATTCCCTTGTACTTGTGTGCTTGCGCCCCTTGAAGGCATCTTGTGCGCATCCAAACTGTAATCTTCATATTCAATAAACACCCCTTTTTGGGACTTTGTTCTAAGAGGTATGTCCCTTACACAATCGTCTGATCCCTTTTTAATTGTTAGCGAGTAAACGCGCGAAACAATTTGGCACGTCCGGTGGGACAGTTGGTGTTTGAAGATGCAAAAGGAAAACATTATGCCTCATAAAAGTTCTGATAAGGCACCAGCAAGTCACGGAGTAGTTCAGTCTGTGATCGAACGATACGAGGAGCAGCAACATTCTCCTCAGACGGAAGGACAGACTCCAAGCAGTCATAGTTGTTATGAACCAATGAAAGAGTTGAGTCCTCGAACCATGCGTGCATTGCTTGGAGAACTCACACAAGATGTCGTCGAACAGGTAAATTTACGAAACGTCCATAATATGAAAAAATTTACCCAGAATGGAAATGTTCACTATGATAACATGGCCAAACAATTAAGTGCTTTGAATGATCTTATGAGCAAATTAGTATGCCAAGTATGTCAACCAACCATACCCATAGGAAGTCATTTCCAGACCAGGGCGATTGTGGGACATATTTCACCACACAATTCCCCTGGTTTGAACCCAGGTCCAGGTCTAGAAACATTTTTCGGCCCTTCCACCTCAAATCAAGGGGTTAATGGAGCGCCAAATTTGAATGGTGATAATGTGACTACCAACCTGGGGGGTAATCTAAACATAAGAGATAATGTTCTGAATAACGGACTTAATTTACCCCGTGTTAATGAGGGAGTAAACACTCAATATAATGGGTATAATGGTCTGAATAATGGCACGTTTCCTGCCAATCAAGGACCAAATATCAGGCCGCCTCAAGTACACCAACAAGTGAACCAACCCATAGGAGTCCCATATGATCCAAATGTTTTACTGAGGAATCAAATTGCAGAAATAGTACAAGATCAAATGGCTGTTGGGGTACGTCCTGTTATCAGGCGGACTTACACTAAACTATATCCTGATTGGGTAGATCAAGCATATCCATGGCCTAGAGGGTATAAAGTGCCCGAATTCTCGTTGTTTACTGGTTTAGGAGAAGTATCTACTCTGGAACATATATGACGATTCACATTACAGAGTGGTGAGATGACCGACTACCATAAAATGAGACTATTCCTTAGTTCATTAATAGGAGTAGCCTTTTCGTGGTTTATTAAATTGCCAGCAAATTTCGTTCAGACATGGAAACAAATGAAACAATTGTTCCATGCTCAGTTTTATAAAACAGAATCTGAGGTTACACTGAACTTACGTCAAATGCCAAATGAATGGGCAGAAGATTTCCTTTAAATGTTCAAAACAGCCAGGAGTAAATGTTTTGTACCCCTGCCTGAAAAAGAATTTGTCAAAATCGCTCAAAACTGTTTAAGTTTTGATTTAAAGAAAAAGTTCTAGGATAGGGAGTTCCCTGACCTGTTTCAACTTAGTGCGAACGTAATTAGGTACAAACTTTTGATAAGAGAAGAAGAGCAAGTAAAAAATTCTAGTAAAGGGACTTATTACAAAGACCCAAACTTTGGCGTGCATACTATAAATGATGAATTTTACGATCAAACTGAAATATTTTTGGCTGAACTAACCAAGGGAGATGCCTATACTTGTCCCATAATGGCTGAGCCTAGAGATTTAGCTAGAGATGAGCCTACGAAAGGAGAAAACAAAAAGAGTAGAACGTTCTCGTTCGATATAACTAAGGTTAACCTTATATTCGATAAATTGTATAAAGATAAGCAGATAAAATTGAGTGATAAACATAAATTGTCAAGCCCTGAGCAAATTAAGGGTAAAAAATATTGTAAATGGCATAATGCATGGTCACATATGACTAATTATTGCTTAGTTTTCCGTCATGTATTACATGACGCTATTGAGTCAGAACGAATCACGTTTGAAGACAAAAAGAAAATGGCAGTGGATGAAAATCCTTTTCCATAGCCAGTTGAAGTAAATATGTTAACGACCAATCTCCAAAATAAGTTGCCAATGTTCAAGTTGGTCATCGATGATGAAGAAGATCCTGAGAAACATGCTGGCGTGTTAGAACGTATTAGAGGAAAAGAATCCATGAAGAACGAAGAAGTCTTGTGTGCCAGATGTAAAGGAGAAATGAGAGCAAATACTGAGAAATCAGAAGTATGGCAGAATCACCATCACCCTGAGTTTGTTCCAAACAGAAGGCAGGGCACATCGTTCTATAAAGGACCGCCTCTGGAAAGGCAGTTCAGGCCAGCAAGGCATGAGAAATCGTTCAGACCACAGCCTCGCCGCCTAATGTATGACACTCATATCAGTATAATGCAAGACGTGTTTTGCCTTTTAATGAAATGACCAGGACTCAGCAAAGAAGATTTCAACGGAATTATGGACGAATGATAAGGCAGCAACAAGAAATGCCAAGTCCTAAAGCACACAAAGAGTATTGGAAATAGTTAATCAAAATGCTCTCGAAGATAGTGAAGAGACTGACACTGGGGAATCAATGGGAGAAATGTCAAAAAGTTCTTTTGGGAGGTCGAAGTTTGATTGAAGCAAAAGAGACGAAAAAAATACAGAACCACCCCTTACTATCCAGTTCGGCACCTTACCTCCCGTCATGGCTAATAATTATCTATTGGCCAATGAATTCAAGAATAAGGAGGAAGAAGGAGGAGATGAAGAAGAAGCGTGTGTATTGGAATGGGAAGGTGGTCAGATGTCTCAAGAAATACAAGGCGAAGAGGATGATGGTATGACTGATATTGAGGAAGAAATTGATTTAGAAGAAGAAAGGAGAAAGAGAGGAGTGTCGCGTAACACTTTGCTGAAACAATTGCATCGGGAAGGGGTTCGTGAAGTAGATTTGTTGGGAGAACCATCTGGGCGTCCTTTCGATTTCTACGTACTATATGGAACACCCAAGAGGAAGAAAATGGTACCTCGTTCTGAGAAATACGGATCTCCTCCAAGGATACTGCCTCCCCCAACAGGATGGGTAGCTACTGGAGAAACACTGGAGGATGAAGATAGTGCCCACAGACAAATATTCAGCTCGAGGTACTGCAAGTTGATTTATCACAAAGGGATAAATCGACAGGGGACAAACAGAAAGTAGAAATTGATGCAGCTGAAAAGGTCGTCTTCAAAAAACCCACTATGAAACTGACCAAGCATTTAAGGCCACTTTATGTGAAGGCCTTGGTCAATGACATACCCGTGGTGAAGGTGCTTATTGATAATGGGGCAGCCATAAACACTATCCCATTAAGGATGATGAGGAAATTCGCAAAGACAGAGGATGACATGATCCTAACGGAAGTCATTCTCACAAGCTTTAATGGGGGAGCAACTTCGACCAAGGGAGTAATGCCACTAGATGTAACCGTGGGAATAACTACTAGGACCACAGTCTTCTTTGTTATTTCCTACTAGTTACAACATACTATTAGGATGAGACTGGATCCACGAAAGTCACTGTATACCATCATCGCTCCACCAGTGCTTAGTTTTCTGGAATGACCAAGGTGAAACAGAAGTAGTACAGGCAGATCATAGGCCTTTCGTTGCAGAAACTAACTCGTTGGAAAGATTTATGTACGAGGGAAACTATGGACCTGTTAGGATAATTCAAAATAGAGAAGAAACTCAAGTTGTCGCACAGAGTGAAGAACCATTTTCGGTAGAAGTACTGGCTGAAATGTTCAGTCAAATGAGGCCAAACATAGTGGTCCTGGAAAAGTCAGTGATTGGCAAAATGACGATCAAACAATATTGATGAGTTGGCAACCAAAAGAGCATGTGGCCGAGATCCAGGCCTTCAAAGCCAGATTAGTGGCTTTCAATAAAGAATGTCAAGAGAAAATAAAAAAAGAAGTAGCATTGAAAACATTGGGAGACAAATTGACAGTATTCAAATTGGAGCAAAGTGTTGACCAAGAAGTCAACAAGGTGGATTGCGTAGAAGAAGAAGTACCTACAAGGGACATAAACGATGAAGTAATGAGGATCAACAAACCTGGGAACGCTCAAGCACAAGAACCTTTGGTCAAAGTAAACATTGGCGACGTGGGAGAAGATCGTCCAACATTTATCGGCCGATGCTTAGTCAAGAGGTTAGTACATCATTAATCGCTTTAGTAAAAGAATATAAATACTGCTTTGCGTAGGAGTATGAATATATGCCTGGTTTAGATAAAAATTTAGTGGAACATAGACTTCCAACTAAATTAAATTTTAAGCCCCATAAACAGCCTCCTAGACGTTTTGCTCCTAACGTGTTACCCGAAATTAAGAAAGAGATTGAGCGATTATTAAGAGTAGGCTTCATCAGGACAGCTAGATATGTTGAATGGTTATCTAATATTGTGTCAGTGTTAAAAAAGAATGGTAAATTAAGGGTGTGCATAGACTTTAGAAATCTGAATTTAGCGAAACCTAAAGATGAGTATCCAATGCTCACGGTAGATTCTTTAGTTGATTTCACTGCCGGACATGTTATGTATTCCTTTATGGACGGGTATTCAGGATATAACCAAATATATACAGCTGAAGAAGACATACACAAAACTGCCTTTAGATGTCCAGGGGCCTTAGGGTGTTACGAATGGGTAGTTATGCCTTTCGGCCTGAAAAATGTAGGGGTGATTTATCAAAGGGAAATGAATCTAATCTTTCATGATATGATAGGCAAGTTTGTTGAGGTGTATGTGGATGATATTGTAGTCAAATCTGTTAAAGAGGAAGATCATTTCGAACAACTGAAACGTTCATTTGAGCGAATGAGACAATATAAGCTGAAATTGAATCCTTTGAAGTGTGCTTTGGTGTCAATGCTGGTAATTTCCTTGGCTTTCTAGTACACCAAAGAGGAATCGAATTCGATAAGAATAAAGCAAAGGCCATTTTAGAGGCTAAACCACATAACAACAAAAAAGAATTGTAACGATTTCTAGGTCAAGTTAATTTCTTAAGGTGATTTATCTCTAATTGTGTAGGGCGAACAAAATCTTTTTCGCCTCTCCTAAAGTTGAAAAATCAAGACGAACTCGTCTGGAAAGAAGAACATCAAAAGGCCTTTGATAGCCTAAAGACGTATTTGTCAAATCCGCCAGTGTTGGTATCACCTATCCAAGGACGACCAATGAAGGTGTATATATCGGCTGAACAAGAATCGATAGTTGGAATGGTCGCACAGAAGACCAATTTGGTAAAGAAAGGGCAATATATTACTTAAGTAGATATTTGACAAAATGTGAATGTAATTATTCTGCTATCGAGAAACTATGTCTCGCTTTATATTTCACATGTACTAAATTAAGGGTTTATTTACGGCCTGTAACAGTTTATCTAATTTCTAAAGTAAATTTAGTGAAGTACATGTTTTTTCGCCCTGTTTTACACCAAAGGATACGCCTTTGGACTTTGGCATTATCCGAGTTTGAAATACAATATGTACCACAGAAGGCGGTAAAAAATCAAGCATTGGCTAATTTCTTGGCCGATCACCTGTGCCTCGATATGCCTGAAGAAATTAAATTGGAAATAGACTCATTTGACTTCAAACCATGGATCCTATATTTTGATGGATCAAAAACTTCCAAAGGTGCAGGGGTAGGAATAGCCTTGATAAATTCTCTAGGAGTTTGTTATAAATTCGTCTTCACATTGGACAAAATATGCACCAATAACCAGGCCGAGTATGAAGCATTGATTGTCGACCTAGAGTTACTAATTGAAATGGAAGTAAAAAACGTGATTATTAGGGGCGATTCCTAGTTGGTGATTTACCAACTCATTGGCGATTTTAAATGTCAAAGCGAATCCGTCATAAGCCAGTATGAAGTCACCCAAGAATTACTAGAGGAGTTCGACCAAGTAGAACTCCAATATGTTAATAGAATATACAATGACATAGCGAACGAACTAGCTCAAATGGCCTCAGGTTACTTAAAAATATTAGATATAGAACCCATTTGTGAATATGAAACAATTTTGCCCGTTATACAAAGGAGGGCAAATAGGATTGGAATTGCATATAAGAAGGAGACGCAATGGATTGGAGGGTAGAGATAAAAGAGTTCTTGAAAGAACCATGTAAAAAGAACGATAGAAAGATAAGGCTACGATTGTTGAATTACACATTGATCGAAGGCGAATTATTTAAGAAACACCCGGATGGGGTTTTGTTGAAATGTGTAAGCTTACAAGAAGTTAAAATAATCATGGCTGAAATACATGAAGGGATTTGTGGAGCCCACCAAGCTGGCCAAATGATGAGATGGCTAATTATTGGGAATGGATTATTTTTGGCCTAAGATGGGAGAAATGTGTGTCCAATATGCAAAAGGTTGTTTGGCATGTCAAAAACATGAGCCAATTCAGAGAGCGTCAACTAGAGAAATGATACCTATCATTAAGTCATGGCCGTTTAGAGGTTGGGCGATAGACTTAATAGGGAAGATTTATCCACCATCGTCCAAGCAACATACATTCATTATAGTGGCAATGGATTTCTTCACCAAGTGGGTAGAGGTAATACCTCTAAAAGAGATATCTCAGAAGAGCGTTATAGAGTTCATTCGCGATCATATCATTTATAGATTTGGAATCTTACAAACCTTGATGGTGGATCATGAGACTTCCTTGAATGGGGATCAAGTGAAGGAATTTTTGAATGAATTTGGGGTCAAGTTGGTGACTTTCACACCTTATTACGCTCAATCCAATGGTCAGGCTAAATCCTCTAACAAGATTTTGAAGAACATTGTAAGAAAGATGATAAGTGAAAACGCCAGAAATTGGCACGAGTGTTTGAATCAAGCTTTGTGGGCCGATAGAACGTCGCCACGCACAAGCACTAAAGTTACCCCTTTTCAGCTAACATACGAGCAAGACGCAGTACTACCCATGGAAATCAACGTCCAGTCAATGAGAGTATGTTCACAAAACAATCTGGACGACAACGAACGTACAGAGTTACTTATCCAAAATTTGTTGGAATTGGACGAATTAAGGTTGTACGCTCTGGATAGATTGCAAGTCCAGAAACAAAAAATGGCTAAGTTTTACAACAAAAAGGTCATAGCCAAGTCCTTCAATTTGGATAGTAAAGACCTAAAGTACAGTAAATGGTCACCAAATTGGGAAGGACCTTACAAGGTGAAAAGTGTGTTGCCTAATGGAGCCTACCATTTAGAGAATTTAGATGGTACTAATCACGTGAGGTTCATCAATGACAAATATTTGAAGAAATATGTTCCTTCCTTATGGGAAGACGAACAAATAAAAACTTAAGCTTGTAAGTTCTATTGAGCGATGATAGCCAGATAAAGTAAAGAACGAAATACGTTCAAGCAAAACTTTTATTGAATAAATGTTGGTTACATCCATGGAATACAAGAGTGCGAAGTATCCTATGAACAAAAGTATAAAACTCCTACGAGTTACAACTAGGGATGAACAATTCTGGTATTTCTGGCAGCAACGGTGAAAATTGTGGATTGGAACCAGCCACCTCCTTGAATGCGTTGCTGCAATGGCGAGCAAAAGGGCTGAGAAGCATTCTCAGCAAGCAAAGTGGCCCAGAAGCGTTCCCTCCCACCATTGATAGATGGGAAGAATTTTGCTGTTGGCCAAGAAACATTTCCTATATCTCCCATACCAACAGACGTGTTAAATTGGATGACACACAGGATGGATCAACTGACCCATTTCTACGGAAAAGTGAAATTGGAGAAAGTATCGAGATGCTGGATGATGGTAGCAAGATAATTCTTGGAGAAGAACTACGAATGGGGTGATAAGTGCTGAAAGCACAAGCGTATTTATAAGGGAACGAATATAAAAAATTAGATATGAAAGACCACGTACATTAAATGGCCCAAAATCTGAAAGGTGAGGAAGTTGATATGCATGAATTTTAGCATAGAAATAATCAAGTGCTTGGGGGGTTGACGATTTAAAAGAGGAACGTCAATTAATATACGAACATATAAAACAATTGTTCATTAAAGGCAAATCCTGCTGCTACATTCGAAAAGTAACTATGATGATTAGTTTATAGAATTACAAAGAAAAAGATATCAAATGTCTCAATTACAGTTCACCCAAAACAGATCCCATCTGTTCTCTAAGTTTTGCCCAATCCTCATCCTGCCTTAAAGAAGCGGTGTTTATATCGATCACAATCTCGTCGTCAACCTTCAGCTGTTGGTAACGCTTAACTAAGGACTTGGTCCGCTCTACCTCTTGGGAAGTATTACGCTCTTTAGCAGTCATCCTAGCCTTGCAATCGTCCATCCTTGCCTGAAGCTCCTTCATCTCTACATCCAAGGTCATCATTAGGGAATCTTCAGCCTTAATTTCAGAAGAGATTTCATTCAATCCATTCTTGGTTTTGTTGATCTCCTGAAGTAAAGATTCCTTTTCAGAAGAAGCACGAAGATATTGAGCACTTTTGGCCTTCAACTCAACATATCTAACCAACAAAGAAAGGACTTCAGAGTGAATGGCCCTCAACGTCGCCTTGAATTTAGGAGAAACATTGAGCGACGGAAGCGTAAGTGCATGTACCAACTTCGTGCTCAAAAGATCAAATTTATCCTTCTGTGTGGCAGCACTGGCCATGCAAACATGCATATCCATGAAGGCAACATACTCAAGCATTGATTGTCTAAGAATCTCCATGTTTGCCTCTAAGGAGTTAGAAGGATGGCCGAAAGAAGGGCATGAAGTTTCCATTTGTTCCTAAAAGGAAAGTAAGTCTTGGATGGAGTGCACAACAGTATTAGTGCAGTGAAAGGAAATGCCAATGTTAAAATGTCACTGCAACAAATCAAGCAAAGCAAAAGAGTGAAGGAGGAACATGAGTTACCTCATCAGCGACTTTCGAATGTTCAGGATCATCATCAATTGGCCCCACCATTCGCGAAGACTTCCCTTTCTCTGAATAGGACGAACTTACTGCAACGGGTAGGTATGTAGAAACACCCGATATACACAGAGGAAAATAAGTCAAAGACTACTAAATCAACAAGTAGAGTGAAACTGCCAAGAAACGTCCTACCTGCTGGTTTAGTAATTGGGAGATGGACGTCCTGGGAAGTCTGCAATGCCTCAGGGGGTTGTGATGAAGTTCTGGCACCAAAGGTTGTTCTTTGGTGGGAACCCCTTCATCAGATGATCCTGTTGAGACGGTTACAACAGCAGGAATTGGAGCAGGAGAGACTATGACCAAGGCTTCTGACTGAGAAGATGAGCCTTTTCTGAAACCATAAAATAGAACAATAAAATGAAGCATCAATTCATAAAGATCAATAGGTCATGGTTAAACAAAGTCATTACCTTTCTTTTGTGGATGAGGGGAACATCAACATCATCACCACCATCATCTTCAGCGTCATCTTGCAAGACTAGAGAAGTTGTGGCTGGCCGTTTCCGGCTGGAAGTACCTTTGGCAGCAATAGCCTGGGTAGTTGGGGAAGTAGATGGAAGATTTGAACATTTGTGGGAAGCTGGCGGTGATTTGGAAGGGCCTTTAATGGACAGAGGAGTAGTAAGAATAGGGGAAGAATGGAGAGTCTTTGAGCGATCCAACGAGTGAAAGGCACAATTAGCGTTGACTGAAAAGAGCCTACGCTTCACAGACGGCCACAGTTGGTCGAAAAGAGAATGCGTAACAGCAGTAGGATTGAAAGGAACAAAAGAAAAATCGTCAGCCAAGCGTTTATTACGAGCATCAATAGCCCCAGTCTCAGCCTTACTAATAAGGTGAAAACGCTCTATGATATTCTTGGAATAACAAGGAGGAACAGACCAAGTTTGGCTAAAACCAAGCTGACGGGCAAAGAAATGAGGAGCGTATATCTCGACCCCAGCTTTAGCATTTGTCCCCGTCACGATATCATGAAACAATTCTCTCCCAACCAAAAATTCAACCCACATGGACAAAGATGTGTTCGCTTCATCCATGGTGGAAGGAGGACGAACAAAAATGGGAATTTGATGAGCGGGAAAAGGAAAGAATGAAGGAATGGAGTTCAGTGTATAAAAAAATGTAAAAACTTCCCTGGCAGACAT
Source organism: Fraxinus americana (assembly GCA_035079005.1). Lineage (NCBI taxonomy): Eukaryota > Viridiplantae > Streptophyta > Magnoliopsida > Lamiales > Oleaceae > Fraxinus > Fraxinus americana. The sequence goes on along the minus strand of CM068711.1, from coordinate 30,077,725 downwards.
ATTTACAGGGCCCAATTGATGAATGAATAACCCATAGCAGGCAACCGACCTAGGAGGAGAAGGTACAGCACCAAGTTGTGGGAAATACGCCCTCAACCATAATTGGGCTAACCAAAGAGGCCCGCTACCTGTAGGGGAGGCACCATTCCCTAGCTGGAACTAAAGAGAAGCCATGCCTCTATAAAGGGCGGTTAAAACAAAGGAACATAAATCCAAAGGCCTGCCATGAGCCAACTCATGTGCTATGGGCAGATAACTCATGAAAGGTTTCAGGCTAGGAACGCAAAGAACGTATTTACAAAGCCCGACTTGAAGAAAGGCTACTCGTTCAGCATGATTAGGCTAAAAAATGGAAGCGGTATAGGAGCTTTGCAGACTAGAGTAAGATTCAGAGACCTTTTTGTCAAATTGTGGGGTGGCGCTAGAAATTAATGTGCCAGGGAAGATGGTATCGCCCGAAGGGGGAAGATTTACTAAAGCCCCTACATCCCTCAAAATAATGGACATGGGACCAAGTGGGAAAACAAAGGTATTATATTCAGAAGACCAGAAACTTAAAGCGATTGGGAATAACACAGGGTCATAGATTGGGGGTTGGAGAGCGATTTCAAATAAGTCCGAAATCCTTGTACGATCAAAAAGGGTCTTGGTGGGGCCATGTTTTACAAGACGTGCATGCCATCTACCAAAATTATTATCAGCTTTGAGCCAAATGCGAATACCTTTTTCGCGAATCAGCTTCAGTGGCAGCGAATTCAAAAATGGAGGGCCCTAAGTGTAAGGGAAAACTTGGTCTGCCGCCACTTGTTCAATAGCTTCAGCATTGTTGAATGATGGCCCCAAGTAGAATTCATCAGGGCCAATGTTGGTTTGTGCAAGAAAGCTGGGGTTTACATACGGCTTGGCAAGAAGGTTCTGAAAATCCTTGAAACTGAAAGGAGTGCCAGACTGGGTTCGTGTAGTGGTGTTAATGGGCCGAGCCGAGCCGGCTCGGCCCATGTCGCACGAGCACGAGCCGAGCTCGTGGCTCGTTGGTAACGAGCCGAGCTCTCGTTACCTTTTGGGCGAGCTCGGCTCGTGCCCGAGCTCGCCCAAAGCAGCGGCTTGGCGAGCCGAGCTTAAGCTCCGCTCGCCGGCTCGCCATTTTTTTTTAAATAACGCTACTAGTACTACAAGTCTATTTTTTTAAAATATATATTTTTCAAAACATTTATTGGGGCTTGTCAAAAGTCAAAATATTTATAATTTTTAAAATAGTAAATATACATTTATATAAAAAAAAAAAAAAAAAAAGATAAACCCCCCTTCTTTATCCGGGCTTGGGACCGGCTACTTCAATTTCGTGTAGGCGGAGTTAAAATTGTACACGAAAATTTTTTTACGTGTACAATTTTTTTTAAAAATTATAAATGTATGAAAATAAAATTTTGTAATGAATGTATTGAAATTAAATATCACTTACTTGATTACATGCAATTTCGGCATATTTATGTTGAATTCGATAATTAGCGTCTTCCCAATCCTTCACGCACATTAACGCTTCCAAAATATCTTCTTTTAGTTGACTGTGAATATCAGAGAGAACCCTCTTCCCTGCACTAAAAGCAGACTCCGAAACTACAGTGCTAACCGGAGGTGTTAGTAGATCTTTTGCAATTGCAGAAACAATTGGCCATCGACGTTCATTATTTCGCCAGAATTCGATTACATCTTCTGAACTTTTCTGAACTGATTTGTTACTAGGCATAGTATAACGAAAGTAATCAATTAATTAAGATGGCAACGCATTTGGACTACTACTCAAAGTTTGAGTACATGCAGTGGAACACTTACTACTACTACTAGAGGAACCATATGCATATGCAGTTGAATCATATCTAATTGAGTCTATGTTTTCTAATAAATTAATTACTTCAGCGTCGTCATCGTTTATATTAGTGGGAGGAGGAGTAGGTACACGAGTAACTTGTGTACCTATTCTTGAAGCATATAATTCATACATCTCAGTTAACGTTTGTTCCAAATTCCTATAAGTAATAGGCATATTAAAAGTTAAAGCATTTGAAATTTGGTCAATTATAAATTTAGTACCCGATAAATTATATCGGGGGTCCATGACGCATGCTAAAGGAAATAACATAGGTAATTCTTCCCAATATTTTCTAAATTTTAATTCCATAGCATATATAACCGCATGAAAATCAGGGTCATTTTGATATCTATTAAAAGCCCTAACAGTTATATAAAGACGTTCAAGAACCATGCAACTAGTTGGATAATAAACACCAGACAATATATTCGTAGATGTATAAAAACTTTCCAAAAATTTCTTAATTTTAAAAACTGTATTCCAATCAGATTCATTTAAGATATCATCGTTGTCGTCTATGCCTACCGTTATAAAATTCAGTGATAAACGGTTCAAAATCTTCACAGAATTTTAATAATAAGTAAGTTGAATTCCACCTATGACCTACGTCAGTAATAAAAGTTTTTGTATTAGAGTTCCCAACTTGTTCACAAAATTCTTCAAATGCTTGTTTTCTACTAGGTGTAATCGTGATATACGTAAGTGCATTCCTAATTCGACTAATTTCGTCATTCACATGTTTTAAACCGTCTTGTACAATTAAATTAAAAATATGGCACACACATCGAATATGGAATAAATAACCACCAAAATCGGGTTGAAGTACTCTATGCAATTTATCGATAACTACTTTATTTACAGAAGCATTGTCAAAAGTAAAAGAATGAATTTTACTCTCGCATTTATATTCTTTAATTATTAACATAATTGCATTAAATATAGTGTTAGCATTATGAGGATACTCAACGATTTTAAAAGCAATAATTTTTTTATGCATAACCCAAAGTGGGTCTATATAGTGTGCAGTTGCAGCTATATAACCTCTCTTATTAATCCCTTCCCATAAATCCGAAATTAAAGATATGACACCCCCGTATTTTTCTAAATCCCCAATCAATAATTGCTTTGCATTAAGAAAATATTCAATTGTATTAGAACGAAAAGTATTTCGACTTACCCCAACGTACCTTGGTTGAAGATATTGTTTGACGTAGTTTACGAAATGTTCGTTGTCCACTATTGCTAGTGGCAGCTCCGCCGTGGCAACGAACTTCACCATTCCCTTTCGTGCTTCCTCCTCTGAATACATCCACGTAGAAAGTGGCGCAATAGTAGCACCGGCTCTACTAGTACCAAACTGTAGTTGCGTTTGTCCACGTTCAAGAAGCCCATGTTTGGCCGCACATGCTTTGTAATGATGATTGAGGTGAGTGGTTCCAATGCCTTTTTGCCATGCCAGTCGTTGTTGACAGTATTTACATACTACTTTCGTTTCTGGAAGTCCATCGATCACACGACCAGTGTTAACCAATTTGAAATGGTCCCAACATTTTGCCTGCTTCTTCCCCTTTCTCTTCCCTCTTGCATCGGGAATATTTAATGCAGGTTCTTCATCTTATTCCAAATCAATAGGAATACTAGAATCAACATCAACGTCATCCAAATCAATCGGATCAGCTTCACGAATGTCGAAATCGTCAATGTCTTCTGGAATTGGTAGTTCGTTGAGACTGGCAAATTCATTCCCAAATTGATTTTGGGCAGGTGTTTCGCCTTCCATACCGAACAAGTTTTCAACAAATGCTCGTGGATCCATTTGTGAATTGTTGAAATAGAATGTAGAAATGTAGAAATGAGAAGTGAATGAAGATTATGTACTAGTGGCTAGTGTATAAAATGAGTTGTAAAATGAAGATAATAATGTAAAAAAATGTAGAAGAGAATTATAGAATAAATGAATGATATTGTTGATAATGATTTGTAAATTGTAGAGTAGAGAGTATAGAATGAAAGTTTGGTGGGAAAAAAATGTTGTAATGGGTTGGGTATTTATAGGAGAAGAATTGGAGAAAAGTAGAAATTTTTTTTTTTTTTTTAAAAATAAGTGACCTAACGGTCACTGAAAATCAGTGACCGTTCTCGTCACCAAATTTATGTTTTTTTTTTTTTTTTAATTCATGGGCTCGTCTTAGACGAGCCTGCAGGCTCGTCTCACGAGCGGCTCGGCGAGCCACTCGTGAATAGTGACGAGCCGAGCGGGCTCGGCTCGTCTAGCCCACCAGCCCGCTCGGGCTCGTGCTCGGGCTCGTTTTTTGACGAGCCCAAGCGGCTCGTGGGCGTGAACAGTACGAGCCGACGAGCCGCTCGGCTCATTTGACACCACTAGGTTCGTGAAGTGGCCATTAGATTACAAGACTGTTGAAGTTTGCCTGTGAAGCGTAGCAGAGAAGAAAGAAGATGAACAGTGGTAATAGCAAGGAAGAAGCGCGAAGAAACAGAGACGTGGACTAGTGGTACTATGAAATGGCGTGTCCTTCGGAATGTTAAAGGGTTTGTAAAGTCGCACTTTTTCAAACAACAAAAGGAAGTGATGATTGGAATTCTTGGGAATTTCAAATATTGCTAGAGAAACACGAAAGTAAATATGACAAAGATTAATAATCGGTATCAATTCAGCCATATTGGGAGTAATTGTTGACACACAAAAAGTGCAGTTCAATTAAAAGGGCCAAAGAGCGAAGCCCAATTGAAGGTCCAATGCGAAAACCCAGATAAGAGTGTGGACAAATGACATGGAAGCCCACAAGCAAAGTAACGCTATCGCCCAAACTTGCAGAACTCCCAGAGCTTGAGCGAATAGAATACCCTGTAGTCGCCCAGAGCTATGAGTCCATCATCGCCCAAACGGTTAAGTTGCCCAAAGTCCCAGTGAAGACAACGTCCTGTCATTATCCAAGGCAGCGGTTTCAAGCAGTTCAAGCACATTAATGCCACATCCACGATCTAAGGATCTCAATGGTTTGGAGTCGTGTGGTGACAGTTATAAACGGCAGTTTTTGACATGTTGGCCATGATAAAGAAAATGGGTGGTTTCAAGCAATTTCTAAGCGATTAAAAACTGCCCAAACCGTATAAAAGAAAGAAGAAGACAACGAAGATAGCCTCGAAAAAATCCACTCTCAAATAGAGAATATGTAATTTACTTTTCTTCGATTAACTTCAATTATTTCAATTCCCTTGTACTTGTGTGCTTGCGCTCCTTGGAGGCATCTTGTTCGCGTTCAAACTGTAATCTTCATATTCGTTGAACACCCATTTTTGGGACTTTGTTCCAAGAGGTTTGTCCCTTACACAATCGTCGATCCCTTTTTAATTATTAGCGAGTAAACGCGCGACACAAATACATTAGAATGAAACGTTACTTTATGTGGGACGATATCTCTCTCATCACGATTATTAATTGCACAACAAACCCGTACGCTTGCGGGATTATTTCGTAACAATACGCTCTAGGGAAATTCTGCTGAGGTTTATACAGGGGCAATATTGTCAAATTTTCATTATGAGTTAACAAGAAGAAAAAAAAAACATGTCAACCAGGTGCTACGCTTGATCGGGATTGTTTGGATATTCACCAAACTACGGTAGGTATCGATTTCAAATTGAATTCAAACTCGATCCAATTAGATCCACAATTGAAGCGTGTATATTAAAATATCCGAATCGCAATGTGCGTATGTCATTTGATGAGCGCGATTAATGCTTTTAAATTTAGCCAACAAAGTAATAATTTGGGGAATAAAAGCTGGTCCAAATATTTACGCATCTGTCCTTTGTTTAGTCAAATATACATTTATTTCATTTTTTTAAATCGTGCGGTGATCGGATCTGTTGAGATGCAAATCAAGTCTGCACTTATTACCTGCCTTGATTTATATCAACAACGTTTGCGCAGTGTCGAAATTTTAATGCATTCAATTTATTTATAAATATTAATACTTGTTACTATTAATAATAGAAAAAAATGACCCTTAAGGCAGTGTTTGAAATGCATTATTTATAGGGTAGTTGAAAAACTTTTTCTCCAACAAAAGTAGTGTTTGATAGGTGAAATTTTCTGGGTAAACTGGTTTTCCAATTTGCTTCCTCACACGCCTCTTTTCTAGGAAATCGTTAAATTTGTTTTCTTGCCTTTTTGGCGGTAAACGATTTTTTAGCTTTTTTTTTTTTTTTTGAATAAGGCTATTCATCCCCAGTGGGGTTGTAACCGCAGTCTATGTAGCTCTGAATGATAGGTTAAGTGAAATTAAATGATTTATGTAATTTCACATATCATTTAATGTCACATTAACGACACCTAGATTGAAGTTGTAACCCCATTGGGGCTAAATAATATTACTTTTTTTTTTTTGTCAATTGGAATAAATTTTATAACCAATTGTAAAAAAAAAATATATATTTTAATAGACAATTTTCATGTAAAATAAAGTCAAATGAACACTAAACTTTGATAAAAAATGATTTTCTTGAAATTTTTTTTTTTTTAACTTTTTGGTAATGAAAACAAAATTTATAACCAATTGTAAAAAAAATTATCATTTTAATGGACAATTTCTATGTAAAACAAAACCAAACGAACACAAAAAGATCCAAAATTTTACAATTTTTTGGTGAAAAATTATACCAATTAAATACATTTAATTAACAATTCACAGAAAACAAGTTCTAGTCAATTATTTTCTCTGAAATTCATTTTCTTTCCACCCATTTTCCCACTTGCGATCAAACGGACCCTAACGTTAATTCCATTTAATTGTAAAAATTGTGAATTTCATTTAATTTGTAGTTGAAATTAATTAGTGAAATTAACTTATATTTTAATTACTATTTAGGTTAATGAAACTAGACTAAAGAACACAATTGTCAATATATAGACTAAAAAAATGTTGTGTAAAAAAAATCAACGGCTGGGGACCAGAAGTAAATTGTTGCGTTCTAAATTGTCAATATATAGACTAAATTGTTCGTTTTATGTAATTTATTGTTAAAATAAAGATAAATTCCTCGAAAGCTCCCAAACCTTTGAAAAGTGTGGCAGTATCCTAACCTTCAATTTGTAGTAGGACTCATGTCCCGAGTCTCGCTGGATGGAAAATGTACATTTAGACCACGCAATGCGTATTTGATGCTCTATGGAAATTTTAAAATTGGAAAAAAAATAAAAAAAATAGCAGCATTTAATATAATTTGAGTAGTCGCAGTTTGATGTTTGGAATAAAGAAAAAAAAATAAGACAATTTTATTTTTATCTTTCCAATCAGATATTGTGTATAATGTCAAAAAGTTGGGAATATGATTGTCATGCTTATGAAATGTTAGGAATCTAGATGGATTTATCCTAAGTATGGAAAATAGAGTAAATTGGGTAAAATTAAGGGAACAATGCTGGGGTGTTAGGAAAGGTTTGACACCCTCCCTGACAGAGATACCCCACAATGGGGATGGGGGAATTTTTTTTTTTAAAATTTATATGAGTCTCGCGTGGATCCCATTACAATGTGAGAGGATGTCGACTAAGGGCAATTTCATTTGTACATAAATGGATGACAATGGAGGTTGACAATCTCTCACATGTACGTGGGTCCCATGTAATTAAAAAATTGAAAAAAAAAGTGGGCTCTCCCTTATTGTGAGTGTTCAGTCATCCACATTGTCATCAATATCGGTACATGTAGCATGATTGGTCAACTATAAAATGGTTTAATCCAAATTAAGGTGAGGTAGACAGTGGTTGGTTGTGACTTGTGAGACAGCAAACATAGGATCCGACCACCTTCACCATCCTGTCCATGTCCCTGTCCCCTGTCTGTTTTAATTTAATTTTTAAACGAAGTAAAAGGTTCATTTGTCATCGTGAGATAGACCTCCCTCCCTCTCTCTCTCTCTCTCTCTCTCTCTCAGAGCAGTTTCATTTCATCTCCCTCCTCCTCTGTTTTCAATTTTGATTTCGATTAACAGTATTTTGGGTTTATGGATAGGGTGGCTATGTTTAACACACCATTTGTTTTGTCATTTGCTCTTTTGCTTTCATTTCCTCTTCTTTTCTTCCTTGCACCCAGAATTCTACCCCTTAAACATGCCCAAATCTCTCTCCCCGACGAGCTTGACGATCTCGCCCTCTTCCGACGTGCCACACTTGCATCCATCCGCCCTGGCGGCTCCGCCGTATCCCGTCTAGGAACCACCAAGTCCAAACCCAAAATTGCCTTCTTGTTCCTTACAAATTCAGATCTCCATTTTGCCCCGATTTGGCAACTCTTCTTCAAGAACCACCAGGGACTTTTCAATATCTACATCCACGCTGATCCCTCCTCCAAAATTACTCCTCCTGGTGGGGTATTTGAAGGCCGCTTCATAGCCGCGAAACGCACTCAACGCGCCACCCCTACTCTCATCTCCGCCACACGCCGCCTCCTCGCCACCGCCCTCCTTGACGACTCTTTAAATTCCTACTTCGCCCTCGTCTCCCCGAACTGCATCCCTCTCCATTCATTCCAATTTATTTATAATTCTTTATTCATCAAACCCATCACGGAGTCCATGTCATCATCGTCCTCAATTTCAACCCCTATGTACCGCAGCTTCATCGAAATATTAGACGACGATCCATATTTAAATGACAGGTACATCTCCAGGGGCAAAGACGTAATGCTACCGGAGGTACCTTTCAACCGGTTCCGGGTCGGATCTCAGTTCTTCGTCCTGACCCGGCAACACGCATTGATTGTAATCAAGGACAGGAGGCTGTGGCGGAAGTTTAGGCTGCCATGTCACAATCTGGATTCTTGTTACCCGGAAGAGCACTACTTCCCGACACTTTTGTCAATGGAGGATCCACATGGGTGCACCCATTACACTCTCACTCGGGTCAATTGGACCGGAAGCACAGACGGGCACCCATATACTTACGGACCCGCTGAGATTTCATCGAAAATGATTCGAGAACTCCGGGTGTCGAATTCTAGTTATTCTTTCATGTTTGCAAGGAAATTCTCTCCGGATTGCTTGCAGCCGTTGCTGGATATAGCAGAAAAAGTTATCTTCCGTGACTGAAACGAGTCGGGTAAGCATAATTTTCTTACATTTTGGAATCTCCATTTCCCTTTAATATTGTTGACCGAGTTGATTCAGTGAGTAATGCAAGGGATGAGCGAACTCGGGGATCGATGGCGTTAGTATTATAAGGTTATTTTGCGTAATTCGGAGTATGAACTGTTACACAAAGTCGTCTTAAATGTTGCCTCATAATGCGGTTTGACAATTGCTTCAGTTAATAGTATTCGAGAAGCTTTGTTTTTTATAACAGCAATTGGGGCCTATGTTACTTTTGCGAGCGACTTTTTATCCATATATTTTAAGAGATCCATAGGTATTATAGATGTTAGATAGTAAGTCAGATTGATGATAAAAAAAGTTAGGATCCATGTGATGATCGACCTAGACAGACGGACCTCCATACATTTTGAGAGACGTACTAGTACAATAGACGTTAGATAGCCTATGAGAATGATGATCAACCTAGACGGACGGATCAAATTTCAAGTTCAATCCACTTTATAGGACGTGTCTGGTGCTGATTCTTCATCAACTTAAAATTGAAACATTGATCGTTGCTTTGCCAAGGTAAACCCCACCTTTGAGATGGCTGGTCAAAAAAAAGGGCCTGATTTTACACGTAACGGCTATGAAATCAATTTTTTTGCTTCAAAAAGCAGCCCAGACAGCCCCATAATATTTAGGTATTTAATCCCAGGACTAGGATAAGTGGTTTTCGTTTATGCCTTTCGAATGTCTGCTTGAAGGACACATGCCTCTAGCATTTGTATTAGACAAAAACAAACTAGTTCTCAGCTGATGAATGTGTTTTGTTGATTTCTCAGGTTCAAATGTGGAATGGATCTCTTTAGTGAAACTTCACAAGTGAAAGGCTAAGTTGAAAGCCAAGCAAACATGCGGTGTTTCAACATGTACATAATAGAAAGCAATCTGAGTAACGCGATTCCCGCTTGAGTATCAATTGGCGACGTGGGCTTAGAGTGGAGTCGAGGAAAAGAGCAATAAGGGAGCAAAGGCTCGTAGCTCATTTCCCTCGTTTTTCTTTTTGTTAAAGAAAATGAAAAGGAATCTTCCATTTGCTCATCTAGCTGAACTACTATGTTTTCTGTATATATCGATTTTAGTACCCTTTTCTTCTTTCATGCTCGTACTCAAGACTTGGATGAGAGATATAACTAACGTTCCACCGGAAATTCAGGTAGTTCAAGGTCATCCTTAGATGCGTAGAATTCAACAGTGTCTTCTAAAGAAAAATAAATCAAATAGTTATAACTCAAGGGTCGAGTTTAAACTTAACTACGTGGAAAGCATTTAGGCCCTGTTTGACAACTACATTTTCCATGGAAAATGAATTCTACTTTGGCCGTTTGATTGTAACGTGGAAATGGAAATCAAATTTCAAAGTACAACCACTTTAAGCTGCATTTTCTTTGTTTTCATGGAAAGCGAATTCATGAGTTTGGTGGATTTTTATTTTCCAACTAATATGGAATTAGAATTTTTTTTAACCTTTACCTATCAAACGGTCCCTGATATAGTTCTCATGAATATGCTAGCTTCCAACATTCTAAACTAGACAAATCAATTGAAGATGTGAGTAGAAATTCCATGAGGAAGATTAAGCCAAGTGAAAAACTTTGGTACAAAGTTGTTGATATCTACAAGAAGTTATTTATTACTCTCAAGCCATTCAAGAATGCCCTTTTCTGATTCAGAGAGGTCTGTCTTCTGCTTGAGAGACCCTTCTAATAACCCAAAATAATCTCTGTAGTTGCGCTTGTAATAACTATCCAGTCTCTGAGAAGAACATGAAAGGATTAAATAGAAATGAATCAGAAAACTAATTAATTAGACATAAAGGAACAAGAAATAGAAAATTGCAGTGAGACAAGCAATTAAGTTTACCTCCTTATCATTTCTGGCCTTGTTTTCTTGTGATTTCTTCAGATACTCTGAGAATAAAAACTCAAACATCGTTAAGCTCTACGTATTAACGACTATCTTATCCAAGTAACGAGAAAAGAAAAATAAACCTCTATGTTTGTTAAAGAACACCAGAGAGTACAATCAACAAAATTGTAGTTTCTCGTTTCATCCTTATTACTATTCAAATTTGTCAAGTCGCCTTTACCAAACATGCCATGGAACAAGAAAGAAGCAACTGAATGAGGAAGATAAACATACTATCAAGAAGCTGAGTTTTGGAGTCAGTGACAAGAGCAACAGCTGCTGTTTTAATAGTTGAAAGAAGAATCTTTCTCCTTCCTCTCTCTCCAACTCTTGTTGTTCTTTCTCGCGATTCTCTGCTACCATCTGCTTCTACTTTGAAGGAAATCAATGGTCTAAAACTAGAAGATATTGTCATGAATAATTTTGATTATCTGTGGATGTTGTTTGTTTGAAAAGCTATCGCTTTATGACTTAGTAGATGACGGGAAAATGGCATCTTATTGTGTGGTCCATTTCTTTCATGCCATCCACATACCACTTGCATAAACTCTTTTCCTTTTTCTATGTTAGGATCTTTCTATGTTCGTTAAGCCCCGTTTGTATCAAATTCTTCAGAACTCTTTTTTTTTTTTCAAATTCATTTTCAACCGCATATTCTCCTAATAAAATAATTTTGCACATAAACTCATAATCTTTCACTGCTTTTTACCACATATTCTCAAAATATCACTTTCACAAAATCTAAGTCAAACAGGTCCTCAGTAATTATACTTTACAGTGAAAATAAGTAAAATTGTTGGTAAGAGAATAATGGCATTATCAAAACATATTCAAAAGAAAAAAAATGGTCTAAAGTATGCATCCTAAGAAGGACACAAAATGAAATCAGTTGACTTCGGTGTCAAGAGAGAATGGCAAAAGAAATTTAAAAAAAAAAAAACTTGATTTTCGGAGGTCAAAAAGAAATTATTGACATTCGGTATATGATCAAAATAAGGCACATTATGAAGAAATACTATTGCACATACCCAAATTGTCACGACTTGATAAAGATCATGCCTTGCTTTCCACTTATATTACCACAAATACAAATTAATTTGACCAACGTGAGCATGATTTAAATCATAGCACAAGTCCATATCCCGGTAAACTTTGTCATTGGAGAAAATGAAAGCAGACAATCATACTCAACTCTCCATAACCTGTCTCAAAATTACAAATGAAAACGTGACTTCAAACGAAAAAAATTTCATGCTACCTCATAATGACACGGAAAATATTAGGAACGCCTAAAAATATACTTGGAGTGAAATGTTAATATGTCAACCATTTCTAAGTCATGTAATGTAATACATGAATCTTAGGTGAGTCGATGGCCTTGCATATTACACCCCCAAATCGGTGGAAAAACAGTTCCTTGAACAAAAATCGACCCATAAGGTTCTACTCAAGATGTGGAGAGAAAGCTGTCCAAACTTCCTTATATACAGGCTTTTTGAAATCCACTGCCTGCAAAGAAATAGAAAAGGTTGAATTTCAGTATTACAGGAAAAGACCAAAATACTTATTTCAAAAGATTTTTCAAGGTTAGAAGAGAGGACTGACGAGGCTGGTTATTTCTTCTGGTGACAGCCATGACCATTCTCCAAATTCAGGCTTCTCAGACCCATCACCCAAAAGATTGATTTCATCATCCTTTCCAGTGAATTTAAAAAGAAACCTGCAGTTTTGCACATTTCAGAGTCAGATATAAAATCTGAGGTACAGTCGAAACAGACACAAAGCATCTTTTCATACGTAAAAATATATTAGTTTAGAAACTAATAGGATTTTTTTTTTGAGTTGGGGTGTATTTGTGTGAGGGAGGATGCATAGCAGATATTAAGTAATTAGTAATAATTAATCAAAATCAATATCGAAAAACAAGGGAATATTGTAGTCCCATTGTTACTTATACGAGTATGCTGCAGTTAGAAATCAAAACAGTAACGAGATTAAAAATATCTGACCCCCTCTTATGATTTCTTTTATATACCCATTGATTAGACTCACTATTGTAGGAAATTGATTACTCTAATCATTACTTGCTGAATTCACTATTCAAATTTGTTTGGATACTCTTTCAGATATCAGTAACCTTTGTTCTCTTACGCCCTGGAACTAGTGCTCTTTCTTGTATCATTAATCTTCCTTCTCTCATGCTTTAGCAATTGCTCTCCCTAGAACACTAACATAATATGTATCCATGTAGGCCAATCAGTCCATAGTCACAAAGATGTAGAATCAACAGGAATCCCTGATGGTGTCCATATATAATATAGAATTTTTTCCCCCTCTCTCAATTAGAAGATTTATCTGGTTTAGTATAGTAAGAGCCAATGCGAGAACAGTATGTAACGTAATTGATGGTAGAGGGCCACTAGCACCAAAAGCCAATATTCACAATTTTGTGCTTTATACATAGCTCTACAAATTGTAATGTATCTGTAAGGCAATGGCTCATACTGCACAATATTTTCACAAAAGGAGAAAATGTGCCCCACTTGAACTATCTACAAAGCTGCATTTTCTATCGAGGATGTAAAATATATCTCACATCTATGAGGAAAAGAAGATAAGATGTACTCACCATTTTTGTGCTTGACCTTTCCAGTCTGAACCCCATTGATGCCTAAGTTTTTCCCTGACGCCCGGTGGAAAATCATATGTTAACCAACAAGGCACCTGCAGAAGGAATCCTCTGTAAAGGACAGCTCAATAAAGCAAATTTGAAAAAGCCATCAATGGACAATTTTGTTGCCATTAAAATCGATGATTTACAATATTTGTTGATCATAACAAATTCAGCAAGCAAAAGATCCAAATAGATTTCTCGTTCTCTCATCCATATATAAAGCTGGGATAGATACAAACTGTCTAATTGCTTTAAACCCCAAGTCACAGAAATTCTTTTTGTAAACTTTTTCCATCGGTTTCTATACCCCCACTCAAGAACAAATGAAAAAAATAATCATACTCTGTCCTAAAACCCCAATAGTAGTTTGCTATTTGCTTAAACTTTCAGTTGTGTTTAAAAGAAGTTGGTGATTAAAGTAACTTCAACTCAATAAGCATGCTGATTTTATATTTTCAAGAACTCGCAATGCACTGCCTAACATATAAATCATGAATACAGTTTTGCATTAATGTGTTCTACAAGTCAACATCTTTGATACACTACAGTTCTGCAAGTCTCACAAGAATAAAAAATTTCCATTGAATGGTAACGTACAAAATTTAAGTGAGTCACACATGCATTCACACAAGCATATGGAGTTACCGGTGGTTCTAATCTTTTGTATGTGTCACCACAATTACCCTCCCAGGCAGCCAGCCTAGTAATCTAAGTATATTTTGGCATCATTATTTGTCCAACAAAGCCAATCATCTCCTTCACTCACTACCTTCATTCACCCTTATCTATCTTCACATCATCTACACGTTCCTCAGAATCTTACCACCTAGCTTATTCCACTTCCCCGACCCTCTTTTACTCTTGGCCTTCAAGGTCCATCGTAAATTAGCAATCCTACAGCTCGACCAACTGCACCCTTTCATTCTAAAACCAGCTCGCAATTTCCTAAAAAATCGAGTTTACATTCAGAGGCTCCTTGTTTGACATCTTATATACACATGAACTCATCTACATAGAGTTACAACAAAGGGTAGGATAGCCGCTGGATGTTCTTTCTATGAGTTTAGAACTGTGGAAAATATATGCTCAATTATGCTAACTTCACGTTGTGTGGCCAAAAACAAGTTTGCATTGAGGCGAAGCCGTAGTTAAATTTTTAATCCCCTTCATTCATTACACATGCATTTATTTCTTTTTGAAATGTTTAGACTGGTAAAACTGAATCCAACAAATAGTGATTAAGTCAATTTTACTTCCATACCTCGTCAATAATATCAGCTGAACTCACTCCAGTTTCTTCTCTTAATTCTCTGATAGCAGCACTTCTCGGATCCTCGTTCTCATCAATTCCACCCTATAAAATTATACACTTAATAGAAACTAACACCCAAACGTGGATGCAATATAGGATGAAGAAATAAAAGCACGTTTACTTCAAGATCCCACAAACTGCAAAATAATAAATCAAAATGTTCCAATAGCCTTCACACTCATATTAAGTGCAGGACACAGTGAAATGAAAATGCCTTCACACCTAATAACAGAATTCTGAAAATTTCTTTAAATATTACATCACTTAAATATAAATCCGTAATAACCAGATAGTAATATGCCGAACTTTTTAAATCAAACCTAAAACCAAATATATAATACTTCCATTTGGAGTACCGAGCACCAGATAATCATACCTGAGGCATTTGCCAAGAGTCTGGTACATCAAGCCTTGAAGCTGCAAAAATCTAAAACAAACAATAAAATTAACGCCCCTAAATCTAATGCATCACTCATATATATAATAATTATAACGTGCATATAGGGAAATACCTTTTTAGAGAGATTCATAAGGCAAATTCCGACATTTTTTCTGTAGCCTTGAGGAGGGTTTTCCATGGATGATGGCGATGATAGTGAAGAAAATGGAACACCCGGAACTTTGTGGTGAAGAAGTGATGGGGCGGTAAATTTGGGGGATTTTGGAGGGCAATATTGGAGGAAGAAAATATTCGTATTGGCAGAGGTTCTACGCAGCAATGAAAGCGAGAATGGGGAATGAAACTGGCAGAAGCATATTGCCATCCCAAAAGGCAAACATCCCCTGGCAATGAGAGGTCTCCAAATTTTGCATCATTGAGGGGAGGTATTGCACTAGAGGTCCCTAATTTATGGTCCTTGTATCAAGTTAGTGTCCAATCTTTTATTTAACATTTACATGCCCAACAAATCACTTTTATAGTATTGTGATCTCGTGTAAATGGAGTACATCTAATTTGTCTTTAAAAGGCGTGTGATTCTTATATATTGGACAATTAAGATACAATTCTATGCTAATCAAACCATCATCCGCTAAGCACAGCGAGTAGTTAAACTATAAGTGATGTTCATAATTAACTGAACTGGTACGAAGGAACTCATATAGTGTCTTGTGATTATTATGTGACAATGATTCTTTGAGTAGTTAGAGATTTCTCCTTTTTCAATGGGTGTCGAGGAGATGTGAATAATTGTAATTGATCAAATGACTTGTCATAAGCAACACCACCACTACAAACCATATCTCAACACAGTGATAGTCCAACCATATGTTATGCTCGTTCTATTCCGTCTCTTTTTCTCTTATGGTTGGACTCTCTTGGCGGGACTGCGGTGTTATCACCTAGGCAAGTAGTAATTTGATCTATCATGATCATATATAGCTCCTCGTACACATCGGATGAGTAACTCCTAACTAGTTAGTGATACACACGGTTGTGCATCATCGTTCCACAAGACTCACTAGACGAACACTTGTCCCCATGGGTACACCACTGCTTACCATTTGGTTATTGTTTTCATTGGTTTTGATTTTTTTCGGTTTCACTTTTTGATTACTTATTTCTTAATTTTTTTTTTTTGTAGTTAGTTTTTGTTAACTTGGATTTTGGCGATGAATTTTAGAATAATTAGCTAGTACAGATATGTAAGTAACTATTTCCCGACTCATTTACGTTTCTATTAATTATAAAATTCACCTTGTGCCATGTCCATTTAACTACTACTATTATTATTTAGAGCTTGTTTGGGAGGGATTAAAATCAGATTAAAATTGAAAATATAGCCGTTGGAGTTGACTTTTATTAGACGGGTGGGACCCAATAACGGCTATATTTTTAATTTTAATTGGATTTTAATCATTCCCAAACAAGCTCTAATTATTGAACAATGTTTCTCAACTTTTCTCCATAGTAAATCTAGAAATCACCCGAATGGGGGTGATGAAAAAAGATCCATATAGTCAAAACCTTTATTGAGCAAAGGGCTTAGTAGTTTGTTGTTGTTTCTAAACTTTCTCCATCTTTTGTTCATTTAAACTGTGTACAGTTGGGATAAGATACTCTTGATGGAATAGAGATACAGTTAAGTTGGCCTAAACACGGAAATGAGACACCGAGCATCCATGTTGGGATTTGGCATGGACACAACGATGTAAAATTGTCCTTCAGATAGATAACATACTTCTTAAAATGCTTGTAGCTTAATCTGCTATTAAAGCCGAAGGCTAGTGGCCTATTCTGTTCTGTATCACACTTTCTTGTGATTCGAGGTTTTTCTTTTATCACCATTTACTGTCTTTGTTGGTGATCTTTCAAAAAAGAGGGTGTAGATTTATATGGCGTCCAGATGAATGTCTTGGGTATTTGTTGGTTCAATTATAGCCATGAAGTTGTAGATGTAAGAAGATTGTTAGAATTTGGGTATGATCCAAATTTTTTGTTGAAGATAATTGAGAGTTCTAATTAAAGTGCACATTAAGAAAAATCAACGACTTGAAGAGAACTTTGTGATAAAGGAAATTTAGATTTTTGGAGTAAAGGATCCGAGAGTGGACGCTACTGCGCCATCATCACAGCGCCACGATAATTTTGGCCCGGCACCATGCACGGCATTGCGGCGCGGCCGAGATTCCGCCATCTGTGCTGTTTTAGTCTCTTTTTTTAGTTCGGACTCCATTTTTGACATTCTACTCCATCTACAAATCTACTATAAGAGTTTGGATATCCCCTATTTATTCCCTATATATAGTTGGCTCTTTGTTATAATTTAATGAGAAGTTAAAAGTTAAATATTGAAAACACATAATTTTTGTATTTTTTCTTCATATTATAATAAAATCTCCATTATCTGCAAAATTACATTGTTCTCGTAATTTTTACTTCATATTGTGGCTTAATCTCTCATCTTTTCACAACAAACTGGTATTTGAGCATTCCAATTTTCATAACAATGGTGATTTGTTCTTGAAGGGTATGTTTCCTTATATGTTTGGTATGTACTATATAAGCATAAATGAATGGTCTAATATACAAACTCTTCCCTTCTTTTGGTCTAATACTCTCTTTGGCGGTGTTATAAAATTAGCTATCAAGCTTTTGTTCCCTAAAATTTTCAAATGTCGTTGACCTTTGTGTTAAGGTCGACAGCTGTTCCCTGGTTCAGGGGTTTGGGGGGCAAGAACACTCGATGCGAAGTATGAGAGCAAAGAACTCTATAATTTTTATGAACACCAACCGATCTACCAAGAGCTCACCTAACCTAGAAAATTCACTCCCTGGATATAAGTCCAGTCAGTCAGTAGAACGCCAATATCGATAAAAAAATCTAACCAAGTTGCGATCAGAGCCCTATCGAATTCCCCAGCTTTTTTGGAGGGCCTCAAGCTAGACTAACTACAGTTACATACATGTGGTACTTGTTCTATTATCATGACATGAACTCGAGGATGAGACTCTTTTATAGAATTCCAACAATTTCTCCTGCTCCTCAAAAGCCCACAGGACCGGAGTTGATGCTCCCACATCCATCTTAGATATAATGAAATTTTACAATATCAATAAGTGGACATAGTTCTCGCATCGAAAGTGAATCAAATTTTCTTACATTCCGTTTTATGAGGGAAGTTAGGGTTTTTTTTTTTTTTTTAATAATTCTTATAGAAAATATGTGAATGAACCATTTTACTCTAGTAATAACGACTTTCGCCCAATTTGCACATGAATGATGAAAGATTGAAGACTAAAATGTCTTGTTTTTGAGATTGTAGAGTACCTAACTATAGAGAGCATAAGTTGAGGTTCAATTGTGCAATTTCTCTGAGGCTTTGTTTTGTGACTTTGTTCCGATCCGTATTATGCCTACATTGCTTTCAGCCATTTCTGCAGCTCACTATTAGCAAGGTTTTTAACCCAATGAAAAATTAGAGGGTCAAGGTCAAGACTTCCCGTTCAACAAAATAGTTAATAATTAATCACACATGTAAGCACAGTATGAAAACATTGAAATTATACGTAATGTTTCATCAATATAAAGCAAAAATTGTATTAATAGCTAACTAGAAAGCCCTTGTTTGAGTCCCATTTTGTGGGGGAAAAAAAACACTTTGGCACAAGTAAGTAATCTAGTTGTTCAAACTTCGTTTAAAAGTTTAATTTTGTCTACAAACTTCGTTTACAAAATAAGAGGATGTTCTCTTTGTATTTCAATTTTGTGTTGAGTTTTGAATTCAATTTGGATTTTAATTTTTAGTGTTCATTTTGAGATTGTTGAAAATGTGTTCTTTTCGGTATTCTGAAAAATTGTTTTGAAAACACCGAAAACGCGTTTTGAAAATTTTGACTTGATTATAACTGAAAACACCCAAAACGACAAATTGTCATTTTGAGTTTTCTTTTTAAATTTTTAACTTGTTTTCAAAAATGTGTTTTCGAAAATGGGAAAAAGAATGCATTTTCACTGTTTTGGACAATCGAAAACAGAAAACGGCTTGAGAATGATAAAGAGAACAGACCTTAAGTGTTTGGCAAGATTTAGATCATTGATTACAAAAACTGTTTTTGAAATGATTGATCTAAATGTTATCAACACATGATTCATAAACCAAGTTTGTCAACCTAATTTGTACACATACGATAACTATTTTATTGAAAAATGAGTTTTTAATAAAATGAGCTCAAACCAGGGCTAAGATTTTAAAATATCGACAATATTGAAAACAACGTAGTAATCTATTTGAAAACAACGTAGTAATCTATATGCTGATGTTGATCTATTCCTAATGAGTTTTTTCTCTAAGGCAATCAAGAAGCATAATTAGCCCCCATTTGACATCCAATTTTTTCTCGTTCTATTTCTCATTCTTCATTTCAACAACACATTCTATTAATAAAATAATATTATACATAAACCAAAAAATTTTCCTTACTTTTTAACCACACTATTCCATCAATCACTATTCCAAAAATTATTTTTCAAACAAAATGGATGTCAAACAAGAGCTTAATCACTGCTAGTTTTCAGTAAAGCCATCTGGTTGACAATATTTAGCCATGCTTGGTTTCGAGAGAGGGAAAAAAAACTGATTTTAACCCCTGCTTTGAGCTCATTCTCTACACATTTTCCAAAAAAAATAAAAATCACTATTACAAATTACAATACTTAAAAAGAAATAACCTAAAAATTACAATCTTGTTCATGCTACTTGACAATTTTATCCAGTAACTTACCAAACAGATCCTATAAAAATTAGAAATCGGCTTAAGAGCAAGATGTGCAATTACATTTATATGTGAGACATTTAATATTATTCTGCCTGCTGAATAAAGCAGCATTTGACGTAAAACTAGACCACACGCAAGAATATCCATAGAAGTCTTGAAGAGAATTAACGAAATTACAATCCATCTTTACCAGTTAAAAATATTGACACTGTATACAAAGACCAAGCCTCGTCAAGAGCTACGCAAGGTCAGATACATTTATTCTCAGAAATGCTACAAACCAAGAATTCATAAAGTCGATGTGCACTACAGATGATTCACTTCAGCTCTTTTGAGCCTATTCTTCAGCCTTCTGGTAGAAGAAGAAAGAAATCATTTATGAGTATATCAAGAATAAAATACATTTATTATGGAAAATCATTTGCAAATGTGAATTACAAACAAATTATAGGAAACAGGAACTTCAATAATTTGAGATTTGATCCAATGTTTGGCTACTATTTCTAAATTGTTTAAAATCAGTGAAATCATTTTTATCCATATATTTTTGTGGGCCCACAAATACTACTCACTTATCCACCAATCATTTCTATCTGTTTATAATTTAAATCATTTACAACTCCAAGAAATGCTTTCATTCATGTGTGAAACAGGCATTCAGCAGTTTGGCAAACCCCCCCCCCCCCCCCCCCTCCACAAAGTTCAGATATTGGTACTCATCAGTTAGTAACAAATTAAATGTTAAGCCTCTGATCTTGCATTCCATTCTCTGAAAACTAGTAGGACAAGTTAAGCGGCTTAGACCTGGCCAATGAGGGCTCCATATAATATGAGCCAGGCGATTTTAAATCCAAATTGGCCTATTTATCATCCTTTATTACAATTTATTTTGGCATTTGTCAGATGAAGGGCTAAAAGAGCCCTTTTCAAAAAACAATGGCACAAATATATACAACTCTATCCCTAATTCGTCAGTCAAACCTAAACTGTGAAGGTTTTGGCTCTCGTTTGGAAGTTCCATTAATTGGAGCTATCCAAACTCCCATGAAGAAGGTGGAAAACATTGTCATTGCTGTTAATATTGAGACCTGATTTTCTGATTCATTAGCTATCACTGGCACACCGCATCTCATTAATTGCTTGAACGAATGGAGTGATCAACCATTGAAACCAAGAACGATTGAATTAAGATTAATGCACAACAAAGATAGCATACCTTTATCCATTGAATTCTGAGAAACATAATATTTGCAAAGAAATTGTACAAGAAACTCATTTCTTTCTCTTACCCTAACTTAATTGGGTACCAAACTGTTGGATTTTTTTTTGATAAGTAAGGGTGGAGAGAGGACCAGCTCTTTTGTATTAATAGAATGTCAAAAATGCATTTCCATCACATACATTTATTCAATACGTTAGGAAGCTATGAATTCAATTATGTCGTATCAATTACAAATATAACTAATCACTCAACTTCTTCAGTGGAATAGTAATTGAAATGGTCTAATGAAATCAATAAAGATTGAGCTCTATTTGAAATTAATACATACCATTGAACTGACAAAAGGTAATATATAAGATAACATCAAAATCCTTCAAACAAGTGAATGTTGGTCTCTCTAACATTTTTTTGAAAGGTAATAGTCTCTCTAACATATTGAACGAACATATGTGATGGAGGTGTGTTCTAAAGTCCCATTTTCTCATGCAGACGCTATACTCGAGAAGAACTGAAGAAGTGGGAAAGGTGGGAGAGAAAGAAGACAGGAAGAGAAGATGGGAGGGAGAGGGAGGGAGAGAGAGAAGAAAAGTAGAAGAAAAATGGGAGAGAGAGAAGATTATTCAATTGTATCAAGTTTGTCTATTTCAACCAATAACCCTCTTTTTTCTGTCTAGTACAAACATTAACGATCTCTAAACAAGGTTTTAGCTTAACCTATTTTAAGTAGGAAATAAAATAAAATACAAGAAAATCCATACAATAAATTATAGCGTCTTTTCCAAAATCAAGCATTCATTCTTGGTAAGTCTTCAATGGAATATTTATTCCAATCTCCATTGTTCTCTCCAACTGAGAAAACTCGACTCCAGCAAGATAAACTGTAACAATATTTTCAACCGGAGCAATTTCTTCTTGATCAAATATTGACATTGAACTCCTATGGCAACCCAGTTTATGCATCCAAAAGAAAAATTATCCCTTGAAATATTTTACACTCTATCTTGCCATAGTCGAGTTTTGACAACCTAGGAATGATGGAGATTCTTAAAGATATGATATTGAAGACTTGCCAAGTTTAGATTACTTTCATTTCGGTGTATTGTATTTTTCTCTTTAACTCAGTTTGAGTTTTCTTTCCCTAGCTAGTTTTCTACTTAATTAGACTAAGTAAAACCATATATCATGAGCGTCAATGCATTGTATTAGACAACCTTTGATATCAAATAGAACTGCTTCTCTCTTTCTCTCTCTATTTTCCCTCTCACAATTTTCTCCATCTCTTATTCTCTTTCTCTCTAACTTTTCTCGTTCTCCCCTTCTTCCCTCTTATCTCTTCTTTTAATGTTACATGGTATGTTAGCACTTATTACATCACCTATAAATATAAAGAAGCTGGTCCTCTCTCTACCCATCAAGTGACACGCATAATTCCATGAATACAATGCTCAATTAACACGGAAAAAGGAGAGAAACTAGTTTCTCATACAATTGCTTAGCAATTACTCTTATGATGGGGAATGAAGATAGTTATTTACTATTAGACTATTAGTTTATTACTTTATTATAGCTTCCTAGTTTAACTAGAATTAGGTTCTTATTTAATAAATTTTCTAGTTTGATTAAATTAGGATTTATTGTCTTTGTTTCCTTCTCAAATTAGGTTTGTTTAGGCTTTATATAAAGAGAGACAATTCATTGCAATGCACACAACTTTGATATTGAGTAAAAATTTATATTCCTCTAAATTATCTTTTTCCTCTCTCCCTCTTCTTCTCTTTCTCCTTTTGCCAGTTGATTTTCTTCTTTTTAGTTGTGTATTGTGGTTAAATTGGTTTTTCAATTGAAACGCTTGATACCAAATTGACGTAGGACGAAACAAACAAGAAAAAGATTGGGAAAATGAGGAAAAGAGAGAAGAGATAACTTAGAGGAGGAAATAAAAGTTTTTATTCAATATCAAAGTTGGGTGCATTACAATGATTAGACCCTCTTTATATAGAGTCTAAGCAAATCTAATTTGAGAAGAAAACAAAGTAAATATATCCTAATTTAGTCAAACTTGAAAATCTATCAAACAATAACCTAATTCTAGTCAAACTTGAAAACTATAATAAATTAATATAAAATAACTATATTTATTCCCCATCATCTTATCTCTCGGAATTCAGTGGAACAAAGGCATGTTTGCTTTACTGTAAATTAATCTGTGAAAAGTCATAAAGTTCTAAAATTTTTGGATTATTGATTATGTAAGGATTAACATTGACTAAATAAAATTGATTCCTTTCAATTAGTGGATACATGATCACAATTAACTCTTAACTGTATAATCTAGTAATATTATGTGAGTTCATTCACACAACTTGGATTTAACTATGATTCCGAAATCATCCAACCAAAATCCACAAATCAAGTAGATTCGATAAATAAATATCTTTTTATTATCAACGGCTACCCTTTATGCAAGCAAAAGTTCTTAGATATGGATGTTAAACATGGCTAGAGCCAAGTTTAGTGTAGGAGAGTTAAATGACCCTACTGTACGAAGAAAAATTAGATAAACATGTTTTTTTTTTTTATAACCGTGAATGTCCGGGCCAGCTTGCACACACCTCGACTAATCCCACGGGGCCATGAAGTTTACGGTCGGGTACTCACTTCAGTGGCCCTGAGGGGATTCGAACTGGTGACCATTGTGGAGTAAACTTAAGGCCTAACTAATTGAGCAACCTCTCAAGGTTAGATAAATATGTTACTTAAAGCAATGATCTAAACATCTGTTCTGAAATTTATTTGATCCCAATAGTTGTTTCTGAAAACCTTAAAAAGGAGGTCAATTCTGTACTTCACTAAAAAAGGTGGAAATTCTCATGACCGTTTCATTGATGAAAGAACTTCAAGCAAGCAGAACCACCAATGGTCATGGACAGATGGTCCCATACATTCCCATTCTTTAATTGTAACAAAGCACTTCTACATATTAATTATTTGCAAACATGAAAGACCAATAACAAATTACTATTTGCTAGTTACTTCCGTAGTTTTAAAATCCCCTATCATGAAATCCCTACTCCCTCTACTCCATATTAAACGCATAGGCATACAATATTTCCTGGTTAAATGGACAGTCATTGGAATCGAACCTCAATTAATTTATTTAATAAAGAAGAAACATGACCCATACGATCATAATGAAAAAGTAAGTGTACTCTTATGACCCATAGGATCAAAATGAAAAAAAGTATGTGTACTCTTATTGAAGGTGAATAACTTCATTAATACTAGTACAACTGCTGCACTCTTGTTTTGGACCACTATCATTTTACATAAATTTGAAAAAAATAGAACCTAGATTGATGTTTTATTTCATATTTTGTAAGTACGACTTCAGGTACTCCTACTGGATGATGGTTGGGAGTCCTTCACAATAGAATCTGTAGACAATAATAATACAAAACCAAGGGAGGGTAAGTTAATGAACAACACGAATGAGGTTTCAGTTGACATTCATAGCGCAGCCTGAACTGTATGGTCAAAAGTATTTATCCTGCTAACTTGCTTAAATAGATAATATTGATTTATCAAAAATTAGAAGCTCTTATTTTGTTCAGACGCATAATGTCATCCCACTACAATCAACCTATCTATTATTGGAACATGGATAAATATGGAGGAGTTACTAATATCCCTTGGCGCATCATTGGTGTGCAAGGAAGTATAAACAGCACTACAAAATTTTTAATTTATCATCGTTATTTTAATACATAAATGATCAATATAGACCAGGTTATTATAGAGACAGATACTATAGAGTTAGCTAGATTCATTAGTGAATTAAATAAGTGCTGATAAAGTAGCATGAATTTATGGAAATAAGGCTTAGCTTGTATGCTTTGTGTAATATCAGGTTTCATTGAGGTGCTAAGATTTCGTGCAAGGTCATCCAGATTTTTCTACATTTTGGGAAAAAATAAAAAATTCTACAATGTTGCATTATATCTCTATCAAAGCTAAAATGTTCAACAAAAATGTCAGATCAAAGATGACGCCAAACATAGAAAAACAAAATAAGTCTATAATAAAAGAATTAAGTAATGAATATATTAAAATACATACCTTGTCAGATTTATCCTTGACAGCTTTCTCTTGCTCCATCTTTTTTTTCATCTTCTCCGCCCTCTCACGCTCCATTTTCTTCATCGTCATCAAAACCATTACCAATATTCATTCTAAAGACAGTTTTACAAAAAAAAAATAAAAAACATAAACCAATATATATTTATAAGAAAACCTGAACATAGACTGTTTCTTTAGCACGCTCTTCTTCGCTGAGAACACGGCCGGTGCCATCGCTCGAGTGGCGAAGGCCCGAGGCCGATGATCGCCAGTTGCCTTCCGTCAAACGACGCACTCCAATGCGGGAAACGGCAGATCTCATCGCCATTTGTTCCTTTCCAATTGCAACAGTGTATTCAGTTTGATTCCTTTGTCGACAAACACGGCCATATTGCCGTTTATATACATTAAAAATTTTCCGGGTCGGATCCTGGTTGTTATACCGGGTGAAGATTCGCGTGTGCGCTCGTGCTTGCTGACACGTACGGACTAAATCAAAATGGAGAATGCTACTTGTATCTTTTCCCTTACTTGTTTGTTTACTCTTTTTTGTCATTTTGTGAGTGTTTTGTCCATTTTACCCTTAGCTCTATATTAAATTCCGCATTTGACCCTAAAATTGGTATTAGAGCCTAGTAACGAACCTAAAGAAAATTTTTAAAATGAATAGAAAAGATAAAATGATTTTAGAAGAATTACAAAATATTAGTATTTTAACTAATACTAATCAAATTAAATTACAAGATTTAGCAACAAATTTAAGTATTAAATATAAATCTCTAAGTGAAGAAATAAAACAAGTAAATAGTTCTCAACATTTAGCAGAAATAAAAAATAAAGGATTACAAATATTAGTAGATGAATTTTCTGAAAATGAAGAAGAAGATATTATTATAAATCAATTTTTAGAACAATATGATAATTTTGCTCAACCTTTAGGAGAAACGAATATTTTAAACCAAAATGTTTTAACTCATATAAAAAATATCGAATCTAATTTGGAAATTGTTAATGACAATATTAAAATAGGACCAAAAATCCTATATAAACAAATTGAATCTAAATTTAAAGAATCAAAATTTAAGAATTTTTATATATCAATTGAACCACCTTTACCAGCATATGTTATTGAAGAATTAGAAACTAAATTCTATGAAGCCACAGGAGAAGAATTAGAAGCTTATAAATAGAGTTTAGAACAATTAGCTATTCAAACTGAAAATATTTATATGAATGATCCACCCAAAGAAGAAACTACTGAAATTAATACTCCACCTTTAAATCAACAAGTTGAACCACAAACATTAGTTGGAGAAACAAGTAGAACTAATGATTGGATTCAAGTCAAGTCTGATGACTGGAATTTTGAATGGATGAAAGAACATGGAATAACAGAAGAATGAGAAAATTATAATTTTAGAAAAGGAGCTAGAACTACATCAACCAAGCATATACACCTTAGGGATAATAATCCAGTTAAATTATTTACTGAACAAATTCCTACAACAGGAATATGGCTAGATGTTGATGATAGCAATAATAAAAGTGAAATTATTGACTCATGGGCAAAAGCTACTGATTTAGCTGTTGCTTTTCATAAATGGAATACTACTCAAGCATACAACTTTATAATCCACACCTTTAGAGGAATCACTTCAGATATCTGGAGAAGAACTTCTGAAGAAACTAAAAATCAAATTAAATATGGAGAAAAATCTACAACTACTATAGATAGCAATGAAAGCTTAGATGCTGAAAACTTTAAGGAAATTTTAAAACGAATGAAAAATTTCTTTAGACACTTACTCTTAGGAGAAGTTATACCAGAAACTAAAATAGATATGATCACTCAAGAAGCCTTACAAGCAGAAAGAGAAATGGAATTATTAAAGATCTGTGATATGTGTGAATTAAACGAATATACTAAGAAATTCGAAAAGATATACATCAAAGCATCTAAATCCATAAAAGAATGGAATCTATCAGAAGAAGATAAAAAACTACTTAATAGATATTTTCTTAAACTGCCTTGGCCATGAGGTCAGAAATTATTTGAAGATTACCAAACTTATTGGAATAAAATAGAATGGGAAGATCCTAATCATAGAGCTGATACCTTAGGAATGAGAACTTCATTCGCTAAAAGAAAAATATCAGAATGGTGTAGAAAATCTATGTATCAACACTTATTTAGAAAACATGGTAAGAAAGCAAGTTTATGTTGTTACGGAGAAGTAGCAGCAGTACCAAAATTTGGTTGTCACCAACCACCTAGGAAACCATATTATAAAAAGAAATTTAAGAAATATCTTAAACCCTGGAAGAGAAACAAAGGATTTAAGAGCCATAAGGAGTATTTTAAGAAGAAAAAACCTTGGAAAAAGGAATATAACCAATATAAAAAACCTCAAAAGAAATCTAAGGAAGAATTTTATAAAAAATGCAAATGTTTTACATGTAATGAAATAGGGCACATATCTCCTAACTGTCCTAATAGAAATAAAAGAGAAAATGTTAAAGCCATTAGAATAATGGAAGAAATAGAATCTGACTCAGACTATGAGATAATCGAAGATTTAGATGAATTATCCGAAACAGACTCAATCTATGAGCTAGATATAGAAGAAATTGAAGAACCAGAATTTGAACAAATTTATATGAATCAAGAAATCATTGATACTATGGAAACTACCTTAGATAATGAAGAAGAGACTTCACAAACAGTAGTATTTGATGAAGAAAGATATGGAGCAATAAAAGAAAAACAAATATCTTTAAGAGATAAAGACGTTTTTGTTAGACCAATAATATCTTGGTTTAACAAAACAATTTACATTGCAAAATATGATGAAGTACCTATTAACATTGAAAATGTTAAAGGCAATACTACTATACCTCTAATCACTAGAGAATGGGTTAACCGAGAATTAACAAAAATAAATAGATCCACTAGAGAAAGATTAAAAAATATTGTGATAGGAGGAATCCAAATTATGGTGAAAGGATATTTTAGAGAAGGAATGGATATTCCTATACAAATGTATTTGATGGATAACAGAATACTTCATGATCCTATGAATGCTCTATTAGGAGTAGTCTCTGGAAATCTTGTATATAAGAAAATTATATTTACTATAAGATCTAGATTTGTCATGTCCTTACTAGATGAAAATTTAAGTATGGGATTAAATCTATACCATAGAATTGATAGATTAATTATGCCACCAAGAAGTAAAGTTGTAACCTTACATTGTAAAGCTCTATATGCATTTACTACTACACACCAAAAAGAAATCAATAAAGTTTCAGGAGATTTCATACAAATCCATGAAGATTTTAAAGACTTAGCACAATTTACTCCACCAAGAATGTTGAGTAATAATAACATTTCCTTACCACAAGATATATTGCTTGATTTTCATCAGCAATCTAAAAGAATAGATAATAATGTAGGAAATCAAGGATTAGTTACCTTAAATACCTCTGGACAACTTATAGCCAGAATGCCTAGTAGAAGAGTAGAAAGAAGTATCAGTACTAGAGAACTCGCAAGCTCTAGTAGAACATCTACAAGTAGAAATTACCCAATAATGCCTAGAAATATCATTGATATTGATCTTAGAAAGTGTGAGGAAGATAATTTCCTTATCTTAACAGAATATATCAATAATCAAAATAACTACGAAGAAATTATAGCCCTTGTTAATACAGGAGCTAGTACTAGTCATATAAGAGCATACTTAGTTGATCATTTATTAGAAGAAAACCTGCCACAAGGAATAACTCTTACAGACTATCATGGAATTAAATATGAAATTAAAACATTTGTTAATCTAGAACTAAGTTTTACAGATATTGAAGGAGAACAATTTAAATTAAATCTTAAAATTCATAAAGACTATAGAAAATGAAAGGATTCTAGTCCAATATTACTTGGAATGAACTTTCTTGAGAAAGTCTCACCATTTCATATACAAAAGAATACTCTTCAAATAACTATAGAAGGCAAACAAAAAATGATTCCTAGAATTACTAAAACCAAAGAACCAATTTATATGATACAAGGAATTAGATCAATCAAAACTAGTATACTTAGTCCATATATTGAGATAACTCTCAATTTACCAGACTATTGTATGATAAAATTTCATGCCATAATTGATACTGGATCAAGTATTTGCCTATGTAAAAGAAATGTGTTCCCAAAACATTATTATAAAAGAGATTATAAGAAAACAACTTATGGTCAAACAGCAAGCGATTTGTAGAAATCTATAGAGATTTTGTAGAAAATGTTCCTATAATTATAGGTAATAGAGAATGTTTTATTCCACGAATATATGCAACGGATAAAATTGGATGTGATATCCTTTTAGGAGAAAATTTTATCTATACATATAGCCCTTTTACACAATATAAAGATAGTTTTGAATTTACTACACCTTGTAATCACAAAATTAAAACACCAAAAATCTACAAAGCTATTGGAATTGCACATCAACCAATTCACCATAGACCTAGACATCAGAGTTCTGCAAGTAATCGTGGTGGATGTTATACAGAAATTAATCAAAAACAAAAAATTCCAGTATTAAGAATTGAAAATTTAGAAGAAGAACTAGAAAATATTAAATTAGAACTAAAAGAATGTTATCATGAGCATCCTTTAGCTAAATGGGATAAAGATAAACCTATGGCAACCATTGAACTAAAAGACTCAGATGCAAAGATATCAGGAAAACAATTTCCTTATAGCGAAGAAGATAAGAAAGAATTTGAAATACAAATTAAAGAACTCTTACAATTAGGAGTAATAAGAGAATCAACTAGTCCATATAATAGTCCAGCATTTATGGTTAGAAATCATAGTGAAATTAAAAGAGGGAAAGCTAGAATGGTAATTGATTATAGAGACCTAAATTCTAAAACAATACCAAATAGCTATAAACTACCAATAAAAGATTTGTTAATAAAACAAATACAAGGAAGTAAAATATATTCTAAATTTGATTGTAAATCAGGATATTGGCAAATAAAACTAGATGAAGTCTCAAAGCCTTTGACTAGTTTTACTACCCCTAATCCATTAGGACAATTCGAATGGAATGTTATGCCATTTGGATTAATGAATGCACCTGCAATATTTCAACAAAGAATGGATAAGATTATTAGACCAATAAAAAATTTCTGCATTGTTTATGTAGATGATATTCTTATTCATATTAAAAACTTAAAAGAACATATTGAACATCTTAAGAAGTTCAACTATATTGCTAATAAGTATGGATTAGCCTTATCAGAAAGAAAAGCAGAAATAGCTAAAACTGAAATTGAATTCTTAGGATATATTTTTACCGAAAAAAAATACTTCAACAACCTCATATTGGTAAGAAGATTATAGAATTTTCAGAAGAAATTAGAGACAAGAAAGAATTACAAAGCTTTATTGGATTATTAAATTATTCCGAAAAATTTATAAAAAATTGTGCTAAATATAAAGTCCACTTTACCAAAAAACTGAAGAAAGGAGTTGTAAGGGAATGGACACAAGAAGATGTAGAAATGGTAAACAAAATTAAGAAAATATGTAAAAATCTACCTGAATTAAATATTCCAAATGAAGAAGATTTCTTTATTTTGGAAACTGATGCCTCTTTATTACACTGGGGAGCAATACTTAAAAGAAAAGAAAACCATAAAGAGTTTCTTTGTAATCCATTGTGTAAATGCCCAGAAGAGCTTGTTGCTTATACTTCAGGCACATTCAAAGATGCCGAAACTAGGTATGATATTAATCGTAAAGAATGTTTAGCAGTTAAGAAAGGAGTAGCAAAATTTGAACCATACTTGCTACCTAGAAAATTTCTTATTAGGACAGATAATACTCAGGTAAAACCATTATTAACAAATAAACTTGGAACAAGTGCAGCTGAAAGACCACTTATTAGAATGCAAATGTGGTTTGCACCATTTAAATTTGATATTATCCATATTAAAGGAAAAGACAATTTTATTCCAGATTTCTTAACCAGGAATGAAGCCAATCAGGAAGGAGCTAGAAATATTAAGGTTCGAAATGAACATGAAGATTGCTGCAATAGAATCCAAGATAACTCTAATGGAGATGGCTGCTGTCAAGCCAGTATCTGAGAAGGCCAACATGGCTATATTATCTGAAGGCCCTAGTGCCAATAAATCTGAAGGCCTCGGTGCCAATATTGAACCAGAAGCATTGAAGCTTCATAAACTTTCAGTTAGAGAGAATACTACTTTGTCTCCCTCACAGGAGAAAATATTTACAAAGGATAGTATCTCCATACCAGAGCTTAATAGCTCAAATATCATCAAAGCCTGTAACACTCATGGTGTTATGGACATCAAAAATAAAGATGATTTTATGCTAGCATATGTATTGTTTAATCTAGCTTGCTGCTGGTTCACCAGTCTAGGAGGATGGATGAAAACGCTAACATATGGAACCTATAACAAAGTTAACCTTTATCCAGGAGCCCCAGCTTATTGAGTTCGTGCTCTTTATGAAATGGGAAATATAATTTGTATTTACCCATCGGAATCTTTAAAAGAAATTTATTTGTTACCAAAAGAAGTAGTCCGAGCTATTGAAAGATATTGCCAAGTTCTTAAACATAAGAACATATATATCAGGTTTTTCTCTGCCTGTCCCGAATGGGATAATGAAGAAGATAAGCTTCTACCAGTTAGCCATGTCATAAAGATTGCCACTACTTCCAAGCATTTTCAGCCTGAGAAGAGTGAAGTCCATGAAATTACACCAGAAGATGTTATCAAGATGACGACCTTCCGTAGAGCCAAGGGATATAAGGAGCAATTTGAGCATATCCAGAAAGTTATTGAAGAAAATCAGAATATTTTGGTGTATGAATCACAAGACCACTTGATTTACAGTAAGGATGTGGCACCCACTAAACAAGGAGATTGGCACTATCTTGATCTATGGTGTGATCATATTTTTGGAGGTAACGCTAGTGGGACACAGAAGACAAAAAATGAGCTGTGTAAACAGTTTTGGCGTTATCCAAACCATAAGTGCGAGTTCTGTAGCAGTGAAGAAGATGGCTATCCAATCTCACTGGATCTAGAGGAATTTCCGGATGAATGGTTTGGATCTCATATGGAAAAGTAATGGACCTCCTTTATCATTACTTTATCAAAGTTACTTTGATAAAGAAAAACTGTGGGGTTTCAACTACATTATTTTCCATGTTAAGACAAAGAACTTTAGGCTACAGTAAGATTCCCATTATCTTACACAGTAACACAACAATAATGAAGACCAGCTGTAGAGCTTTTTCGAGTCTATAAAAGGAAGACTAATTCTCAGAAGAAGGCATCCCATCCTTAAGCAAAAAACTATCTTTCTCTCTAGAATTTTCGAGTCTTGTAACCATTTCAGTTTATCTCTTTCATTTGAAGCTTATAATAAGGTAATCTCTATGGAGTTCTAATCTCTTTAGAGAAAGTACCAAGAGTGTAGCCGAAATATGTATGTATACTCTTCTGCAAAAGATATTAGTGTGATGAGTTTATGAAATCAAAGTTGTTTGAAAATACTGTCTTTCTAATCTTGTTGTTTTCTCAAAAACTCTTATCTTACTTATACTCCAACGGTGAGAACCTTGAGGGTTGTGCAAGTATCTTGTTGCCGTTTAGCCGTGTGTTGGCGTTTGAGGCGTTTTTAGAGAAAGCCATTAGAACCCTGTTACCTTTCAAGGTGATGTTTTAACAAGGAGTTGAAAGGAAAACTGTGATTCCGTGTAATCCATTGTGAGATTTGCAAAAGAGTCGAGAGAAAAATAATAAGAGTACGGAAGTCGTGTTGGACCATAACCCACTTTCTTAAACTCAAATAACATCGATCACTTATATCTGAGTATACAAACATACAGGAGCAAGCTCGAGGGAAATCTCGTTGATATTATTCTGCATTTACCTTCTGCTTCAATATTGTAAGATCTTTCTTATTTATGTTGAATACTTGCATTAATATTTGCACTTATGATATTTATGAAGTTTTAGTTACTATCATTCAATATTTAGAAATTGATTGCGAAAGGAAAAGAGAAGAAATTAAATCATTTTATACGGTGCTTGATTATTTTTTGAAAAATAGTAGAAATCTACCTGTGCCTTTATATTTTACAGAAAATATATTCAGAATTAATAAAGAAATTAATAAATTAGAAAATAAAATTAGAATATTAAACGATTGTTTTAATAAAAAATATATTGATAAATACGAGCATAATTGTCTTTTCCATTTATTAGGAGAAATAAACCAAACGTATCTTATATTAGGAATAGAAAATCTTGACTTGACTAAAAGATAGAGGAAGGATATTTAAGTCTTTTTGTCAGGAAGTGTAATCCAAAGTGTAAGCCAGCAAGTACGAATAGCAAGGTCCAAATCAAAATACCAAATATAGCCTAGAAATTTATTTTTACCACGTAAACTTGAGCTTAGGAAGAGTCGAAGAATAGTTTATTAATATTTTTAATTCCCAATATTGGGAAAAATATAATTCGAGAAACTTGAGAGAAAAGAGAAGGCGGCAATTTAAATTTTAAAAATATCGAACCTGAAATGTGATTTGTGCATTCGTGAATAGAATTTTAAATGGATAATTCTGCGTGTACATAATTATTTTCACATAAGCATGCCGAACACTCACATGGGAGTGGGTCCATGTGAGTAAAATATTGAAAAAAACCTCACCTCCATGTTATGAGTATCTGGTTTTCTTGTGTGAGTCATGTTTCTATACGTGAAGCATGACTTATTTTTAAGACTTGTCCGGAGGAAATTTCGATGGATTTTTTTACCGTTGCATATCCACTTGCAGTCGAGTTTTTTGACCAACACTCTCATAGGTGGGTCCCAGCCGACCAAATTCTTTTAAAAAAGGGTCAAAAAATTGATTTTAATTTCCCTAAAAATTTCCTCCAGACATGGCATAAATCAATTGTCTTACTTGGAAGTCTTCTATCTATATTGACTCGTGATAATAAATTGTGGAGGATCGTAGTAAAGTTATTGACTACATGTAATGGTTTATTGTGACCAATTGATTTTGTTAAATGGTTAGATGGCAACATTCACCGATGTATGAAGACATATAAGCTCGTCAAAAGCCCGGATCATACCTGGGTTGGTCTACAACACATTTTGGCTTACCTCCATAAGCAGAATGTGTTGCACTTGACATTCTACTCACAATCTTAGACTAGGACAAGTAGATTCAAAGCGTACAAACCTGATTTGGATCGATCCTTTTATTTTGATGCAAGCCACTGCAATTAATAGACCTTACTACTTGAAATTACACTGACAAAATCACATAAAACCTCTAATTACTTATGGGTGGACACGATCCAATTTAGTTCGATATGGTTAGAGAGAATTGAATCGAACCAATCATTACTAATATCTTGTAAATGAATCGACGGGTACAACTTTAATTATGGAATATAATCATGTAAAGAATTCACAAATCAAGTTTTAAGTTTCACCCATTCAAAAATGAGGTATTAAGTTTAAAAAATGCAAAACTCAGGTATTTAGTTAATTAATTAAAAATATTTATTAATTAGGTCACAATTATATAATTAATGATCACATATACATAATTATAGGGCACAATTTATTTATTGGTTTAATTAGTCAATCATGATTCGAGGTTACAAATTCAAAAAAATTATAGGTCACAGTTAATTTCATTGGTCACATATTTTCAAATTTGTTGGTCACAGATTATTTTTCAATCACATATGTCAAAATTTTAGGTCACTGTTAAATATTTGGTCACATATAACCAAATAATTGATCACTTACTACTGATACTACCACTTTATCTACTTTGACAACCCTCACCCCACTCTTGCCATCACCACCATGGCCTCACGACAACCAGTACAACAACCACCACCACCACACAAAACACTACCACCACTGCCGCATCCAACCACACAACACACCACCACCACCGTCGCATCCAACCGCATAAAACACCATCGTCGCCGAATGACTATCAACACCACCACCAACCACGTTGTTGTGCACAAAACACCACCACGCCGCCGTTCACATCGGTGGTGTCGTGACACTGGGAATGGCAGCAGCGTCGTGACATTGCCGCGAACTGAGTAGCATCGAACGCAGAGAGAGGCGAGGGAGGGAGGGAGAGAGAGAGAGAGAGATTAGGTCATGAATAAAAGGATGCAGACTGAGAAAAAAAGGGAGGAGAAAAGTTTTACTAGAAAAATTTTCTTCCTTATCTTTGAAAATCAATGTACGTGTTTCGAGGCTAAGCCCTCAAAGACAGTGGATCCATACTGGATCTAAATACTTGTATCTAAATAAAGTTTAAGAGAGTTTTTGCTATTAAACCTTCTGCAATAAAATTACTATGTTTTCATACTTCTATTCTGTTATGCACAATCCATGTACGGATCTATAAGGATCAGGGTTGAAGGAGTACCATCAGGTAGGAGGCCATTAGGGAAACAGAACTAGATCTACCATAGTGAGGCAAGGACAACATAATAAGGCAGAAGAGCAAGAAAACGAACCCAATCTTTACATACAGTAAGAAGGTTTAAATTTTGCAAATTTCTTTTAAAATTTTATGTGATACTTGTATGCCAGTTTGTATCCATTGTCATGAAAAATTCTGAATTCACACTCCGCATATCCCAGCCCTCGAAAAGTTGGTATCAGAGCCATAAACAAAATAAAAAGAAATGAATTCTCATAAGAGAGACCAATGGATAGTAGATTTTACTACAAATCCAATTACAGTACTTAATACGGAAGAATATACTACATATCTTATGAATCAATCTCATAAGATATTAATGGAAATACATGATACTGATAATATCACAAAGAAAAAGACAAATGCAAATAAAATAAGAATAATGATTCTTGATTTTAAGGAGTTATTAGACTTTGGACATTTAGGAACTTTATTAAAAACCCCTATTAGAAATGAAATAAAAACATTAGAAAGAATGGAAATGATTCTTGATAATGAAATTGATAGACTTCTTAAATGAGAAGACATATTAAAAATAGATTACCTCAAGCATGTAAAAGAATGGAATTTGAGCAAATGCTTAGATTTTATATAGAAATTATAACTAATAGAATTACTTTTGATACAGTAAATAAATACTTATTTTTCACTGATAGAAAATTAGGAAGACAACTAAGTAAAAATGATTGATTGTCAAGCTTGCAATATATATATTCTTATTATTACATCTGAATACGTTATATATGAAACTTGTAAAGATATTTATAATGATTCTATATCAAGAAGATGTAGATTAGCAATAATAAAGAACAAATTAAGTATGATTACTGCTTTACAAAAATATGAATATGATGTTAGGATTTTTATCTTACATTATATAACCTGTCATCATGGAAATTGATGAGCATGTAAATGATAATGAAATAAATGATGAAATCTGTGAACAGATTGAATCACAAGGAAACTTTTCAAAAGAAATTTTAATTTCTGATAAAAAGTTAGCTAAGATATGTAAGACAAAGCTTACAATAGAACCAAGAGAGATCTTTGATCAACCTGATTTTATTGAGAGATTCTCAAAGAAAAATAGACATGTATATTATGGTGTATCTTAGAAGGAGTTTGCCATACATGTACAACATACATATGGAAAGATAGGGATATCTTTATTAACCAAACAAGACATAAACAAAGCAAAACAAAAAATAGATCTTGATAATAACAAGAATCTTTTTTGGGTAACAATAGGAGCTATAAGAATACAACTTCGTAGCACCTTATCAGAAAAGATTGATCAACCCATTTCTATGATGTTAATTGATGAAAGAATTCAAAATCCTGTTGAAGGATGTCTAGGAGCCCTTGAAGGGAATCTAGCTTGTGGAAAACTGTTATTTACAGTTTATCCAAGACTTTCGGTAAGTCTACACGACCAAAATTTTGATGGAATATTTTCTTTTATACATAAGTGTAGAAGAACAGATCTATTCAAAGATAATAACGTACCTTTTTCAATTTCATACTTAGTTAGTTATGCAATCCATAACCAGCATAATATTACAATTGTTAAAGAACCTAAAGGAATAAAGATTGATCATTTATTCTCAGATTACCTTGAAAATAAAAAGACAGAATTTGAATGGTTAATTCAACCATCAAGAAAATCTTGTGATATAGATTTTAATGAACGAATAAAATTAATTAAGGAACAAAAACCACTTCTTTCAACAAGAAGTTTATCCTACCAAAAACCCTTTCCAAATGTCAAATGGAAAGAAGAATTTGAAACAAGTACAAGTAAACAATTAAAACAGTTAAATAAAAAGATTAATGAAATGGCTGAAAATCTTTTCCGAGAAGAATTACAATAACTGACATTCTAAAAGAATTAAAAGAGTTAAAAAAAAGTATTGAAGAAGTAAAAATACTTCTAAAAATGCTACAAGAAAATACAGAAAAATCAATGGAGAAACACTCTGCAGTTATTATTGCAGGAGTCAAAACAAAAGAACAAAATCCACCGAAGAAAATTCAAAAGGCTTCTTTTGGAATTTTTGAAAAAATGGGGGAAATTGAAGAAAATACAGAAAACTCAAAAGGAAAATTCGATATTAACTTTTTAAGTTAAAATGGCCAATTTAAGAAAAAATCTTGAAAACATTTATGAAACAAGTAATGATTTAGAACTTTTAAATGTACTTCTAGCATTTGAAGATTTTGAACTCCAAAAAATTGAAAATATTGTTAAAAATATTAACATTGGAAAACAAGAAACAATTATGACAATCGAATCAGAAGAAGAAAATTCTAAAGATTCAGAACCAGAACCTTTTGTTAATAATTTGGATGAAAGTGACTCAGAAGTCATAATTCATGAAAGATTTAATACAACAAGAGAACCTGGAATTGTTATAAGAGAACCTAAACCAGAAACAATAAACTTAGAACCATCTAGTTCTAATCCAAAAGGAGATGGAAAAAGGAAAATAGGAGATAATAATCCTAGAATAAATCCTCAAGAAGATTTAAGTAGAACTTTACTACAATATGAATTTATACCTAAAAAAGGAAATCAGCAAGTAACATTCTTAGATTTAGATTGTACACTTGAACCTCAAAAACTTATTGATGCTCGGTGCAGCCATATTATGGTTGCCATGATAGTCAATAAAGAGATAATAAAACATGAATCAAATTCTTGGAACTATGTACTTGCTAGTACCAAAGGAAATGCAAGAGCATTCCTTGAAAGGTTTGATGATAATGTTAAGAATAATATTTGGAATGATGTTGAATACAATATTCCAAATTTTGTTAAAAGAATTGTTGAACAACTCTATAAGCAATTTACTGGTTTGACTTATGAAGTTTTTAAAAGTGAAAGAATAACAGTTGAAATTGCAGATGCACTCAATCACTTCGAAAAAATTTCTATATGTGATATGTGTTATTTTGAAAATTATGCATGTGAATTTTCAAAATATTTTTACATTAGTCCTAGTGAAAAATGGGAAGAATTAACAGAAAAATTTATAAGAAAACTTCCTGAACCTTTTAACCATGAAGTTATGGAATTACTTAACAATGCAATTGAAAAACAACAGAATCACATTGATCCAAGACTTAATGTTAAATCTGAAAGTTCAATAGGACTAGTTATTACATTAACTAGAAATCTTATTGCAGATAAATGTAAAGAAAGTATCTTAGTTAGAGATAGTAAAAGGG
Source organism: Fraxinus americana (assembly GCA_035079005.1). Taxonomy (NCBI): domain Eukaryota; kingdom Viridiplantae; phylum Streptophyta; class Magnoliopsida; order Lamiales; family Oleaceae; genus Fraxinus; species Fraxinus americana. The sequence continues at coordinate 30,038,445 of CM068711.1, read as the reverse complement.
CTTTAATTAGCAATCCTAAATTATGTTGTGATAAATATCTCAACAAAATACCAGGACAGTATGGATGTTTACCATCCAGAAAAGAAAAGAAAAAATCTTTTAAAAGAAGGAAAAAATATATCTTTAAAAGATATAAAAAAACCATATAAACAAAAGTTTTTTAAAAAAAGAAAATTCTTTAAAAAACAAAAATTCTCCAAAGAAGGGAGAAGAGACAAGGAGCTGAATTTGGATAAAAGAAAATTTTGTCCACAAAAGAAAAAGAATTGCAGATGTTGGCTCTGTAATGAATCTGGACATTATGCAAATGAATGCCCAGTAAGACTTGAGAATGAAGAAAGAATTAAGCTTCTTGAAACATTCCAAGATCAAGGATTTTATCCAGTAGAAGATCCTAGTGATATAGAATCTCTGTATTATCTAACTACTGAATCTGAAGAATCAGAAGAAACATCTGAAGAATCAGAAGAAACATCTGAAGATGAGTAATAAAAATATTACGAATCCTAATTCAATCTATATTCCTATAAAATTAAGTTTTGAAGGATATAGAAAATTTACAATCCATGCTTTCGTAGATACTGCAGCATCAGTATGTACAGCAAGTAAATGGATTATTCTAAAGCAATTTTGGGTACAATCTAAAAAGATTATAAATCTAAAAATTGCAGATAAATCAGAAATAAAAGCTTCTAAAGTTGTAAAAGGACTGAATATTGAGGTAAGTGGATTCCATAAATTCCAATGGAAAACTTTTTATTTCAAAATTCTTACGGTATACCAACTTGAAACTGGTATAGATTTTATGATTGGCAATAACTTTTGTCAATTAAATCATCCTTTTATTCAAGAAATTGAAACTATAAGTTTTACCATTAATGGTAACAAATTATGGATTCCAAAGCAAAGAAAAGCAATTGCAATGAATATTTTACAAGAAAAATTCTTGAAAAATATGGCAATTAATAATAAAAAAGAAAAATTCAAAAATTTGACAAGGGAGAATATTATTCAAAAAAGAAATATTTTCATAACCTTGGAAGAACAACATCAATTTAAAATTAATTCTCAAAGGGAAATAATTTTAAATTTGTTAAAAAATTGTTGCTCAGAAAATCCTTTGAATCCTCAAAAGAACAAAGGAAAAATGACAGCAAATATTGAACTACTTGAAGAATTCAAAAATGTTATAGTTAGAGCTAAAGCTATAGCTTATAGCCCTAAAGATAGAGAAGAATTCTCTAATCAAATTAAAGAGTCACTTGAAATTAAAGTAATTGAACCAAGTAAATTACAATTTTCTTCACCAGCATTTATGGTAAGAAAGGAAGCAGAAAAAAGACGTGGAAAAGTTAGAATGGTTGTTAACTATTCTCAATTAAACAAAATTACTAAAGACGATGGATATTTAATTCCAAATATGCAAAGTCTTTTACAACTAATAAAAGGAAAGAAAATCTTTTCATCTTTTGATTGTAAATCAGGATTTTGGCAAGTTATACTTGACCAAGAATGTAGACATCTTATAGCTTTTAGTTGTCCCTAGGGACACTACCAATGGAAAGTTGTTCGATTTCGATTAAAACAAGCACCAGGTATTTTCCAAAGACATATGGATAATATCTTGAAAGAATTTTGTAAATATTGTTGCATTTACATTGATGATATTTTTATTTTCTCTGAAACAGAAGAAGAATATGAAAATCATGTAATAACTGTTCTAAAGAAAATAAAAGAAGAAGGGATTGTGTTATCAGAAAAAAAAAGGCACAATTATTTAAAGAAAAATTGGATTTTTAGGGTTGGATATAGCTTATGGCTATAAAACCTTAAAACCTCACATTTTAGTTCATGTTCAAGAATTTCCAAATGAAATTCAAGATCAAAAACAATTGATGAGATTTCTTGGATGTCTCACTTATGCTGAATATTTTATTAAAGAATTAACAAAAATGAGAGCACCTCTTCAAAAGAAACTCAAAAAAGATTTTAAATGGAACTGGACTAAAGAAAATAGTATTTATGTTCAGAAAATTAAATCTAAAGTAAAACTTTACCTTCATTATATCATCCAAAACTGGGAGATAAAATGATAGTTGAAACTGATGCATCTCATAAATTTTGGAGAGCAGTTTTAAAAGCTTTTGATCATCAAGATCAAAATGAAAAATTATGTTCTTATGCTTCAAGAACTTTTCAAGGAGCAGAAAAGAATTATCACATTAATGAAAAAGAAATTTTAGCTATGAAAAAAGCTATTACAAAATTCGGACTTTATATTATTTCTGACAAATTTCTTGTTAGAACTGATTCAAGTACTTGTAATTCATTTTTAAGAAACCAGGTACACCCAGATTACAAGCAAGGAAGACTTGTGAGATGGAAGATGTGGTTTAGCCATTATGATTTTGAAATACAAATCATAAAAGGTAAAGACAATTCTTTAGCAGATACTCTTACAAGAGAATTTGCTTTTGCAGGTAAAAATGAATACATTTGAAGAACAGATTGAAGATCTCGAAATACAGATCGAAATTGAGGAAATGGAGATCTCAACAAGACAACAAAAGTTGTAAATTCTAAAAAAGAAGTTGGCTAGACTTCTCAAGCAAAAAATAGTATCAACTTCCGAAAAAATGGGGGAGGATGAACCCTCGAAAACAAGACCCTAAATAGAAGCAATTGAAGGTAGCAAGTCTACTAGAAAGATAAATACAATCTTGAAAAAGACACTCAATACTGAAGGTAGTAATACTACTGAAAGTAATATAAAAGAGCATAGTCAAGCTCAGTGTTCGCAAGAACAAAAGGGAATTCAAATCCCAAAAGATAACATTGACAATAACAAGACTATTGAAAATGATACAGACGAGAATTTGAAAACTCAGTGTTCAAAAGAATATTAGGGTAATCCAAACCCGCAATCATGGTACGAAAAATGCTTGCAAGAGCAAGAGAGTATTCAAAACTCAAAAAATCTCGAAAGCATTGAAGCCCAAGAGAAACAAAATATTCCAATTGTTGGAATAGAAAATTCATTACTTGTTGGTATTAACAATTTGCCTGCAGGTACAAAATTTTATGTAATCTTTGAAGGACCATCTATTGGCTTTTATTCGCAATGGAAACAAGTTGAACCACTTGTTAAAAATAAGCCTTACAAACATAAAAGTCTCAAAACTTTTTCTGAAGCCCAACAAGCTTTTAACCAATTTCATGAAGCTAAAGGTGTTACACCATCTTCATATAACCATCTTAATGATAATATCTCACTTAAACCTAGATATTGTCAAGAAAACAATCCAAGGACAAGACCCAGATTACCACTATTTGTACCTCCAAATCCAAAACAAAGATTGATGATGATACCTTTCAAAGATATGGTCCAAAAAAATTCTGAAACAGAAGACCTTCCAAATAGATTCAAATCTATTGGAAAAATTCCTAAACCACAAGAAAAACCATTTTTTAGTGGAATCTCATTATAGGATTTTTTTCAATGTGAAGAAGAAGCAAGAATAGTTGGAGACTCTGATCCAAGCAAAACATACTTTGGAACGTTTGAAAAAAGATTTGGACAGTTCATTTTCCTTCAAGGATCTGAACCAACAATTGTGCAGACAGCTTTTCATTGTGGACTTATCAAAATGATTATTCTCAGTGAAACAATGGAAGAAATTAAATTACTTGATGATAAATTATTAAAGGCCCTTAAGGACTTTAAAAGAATCGTCATTAAGGATCCAGATCTTCACATGATCTTGAAGATAAACAGCACGATTCCATTTTGGAATAGTGAAGGACTTTTGGTCAAAGGATATCACCACATCCAGATCAAAACAATGAATCAGATTACTCTGAACAAACCAACAACTGCAAAAATTGAGTGTGTACATGAACAAATGCGCAATGAATGGAGAAGTCTGTCATACCAAAGACTATTAACAGGATTAAGAACCTTTAATAGTGAATCAAAAATTAAGGTGAATCATTCATCAGAATTCATCTTAATGACGAGTAAGACAGGATCAACGATTGACATGAAATGAATCAAAGCTTTGTGCAATTTTGAGAAGAATTTCTACAATTTACCCAATGTACCTTCAAATTAGAAGGGAGAATTATGTAAATCATTAAGACAAAGCATTGGAAGAGATCACTTTTGCCAATGGTGTGAAACAAAAGAAGAAACAGAGTCTAGTGGGAGCAGTACGGCAAATTAACCAGAGTAAAGATTGCCAGCAAGAGGAATCTGCTTTTAAAACGAAAGATGTGACAAAAGAAGAGCATCTATTTTTTAAAAGAAAAGAAGACAAATTTGTCTAATCCCTTTATCACTACTTTTGCTTTTGCAAAAGAAAAACTGTGGATGAATGACAAATGGACGACAGAGATGGAAAGAAATCTCAAGATTTCAGCTATAAAAGGATGCAGACTGAGAAAAAAAGGGAGGAGAAAAGTTTTACTAGAAAAATTTTCTTTCTTATCTTTTGAAAATCAATGTACGTGTTTCGAGGCTAATCCCTCAAAGACAGTGGATCCATATTGGATCTAAATACTTGTATCTAAATAAAGTTTAAGAGAGTTTTTGCTCTTAAACCTTCTGCAATAAAATTACTATATTTTCATACTTCTATTCTGTTATGCACAATCCATGTACGGATCTATAAGGATCAGGGTTGAAGGAGTACCATCAGGAAGGAGGCCATTAGGGAAATAGAACCAGATCTATCATAGTTAGGCAAGGACAGCATAATAAGGCAGAAGCGCAAGAAAACGAACCCAATCTTCACATACAGTAAGAAGGTTTAAAATTTGCAAATTTCTTTTAAAATTTTATGTGATACTTGTATGCCAGTTTGTATCCATTGTCATGAACAATTCTGAATTCACACTCCGCATATGAGAGAGAGAGAGAGAGAGAGAGAGAGAGAGAGAGAGAGAGAAAGATTAGGTCATGAATTAGGGTTTTAATATAGTACCTGATTTTTGAATGAATAAATTGTAGACCTAATTTTTAAAAATCAATCTTTAAACACTTGAATTTTTGTAATTTCCCTATAATCATTTGGTTGGGGTCCAATTCGTTCAATTTCATACCATAATTAAAATTTTCAATATTATCATAATTCCAACAATTATTTCTATTTTCCTAATGTTTGAAACAACTCAACAACCAAACAAATCATATATTATCTCTTACACAATAACAACATAGTCCAAATTTACAGACATAAACAATAGGTTGTTTAATAAAATTCATTCGTCAATATATACTAATGTACAAAATATTAACAGTAAAACATAGGCGAATTTTCTTTTAGGAAAAAAATAATAATAAATTGGCATTTTTAATTCTAAAAAAATAAAATTTAGAAGGTTGGGTTCTTCATTTTTGGATCTAAAATTGAGAAACAAATCAAATCTGTTGATTCTAGATTCTAATACATGTTATCCAATTTAACTAAAATGAATCGAATCAAATCAAATAGAACCGCTTGAGCGGAACTTTTTTTCATTTGTATAAAAATTGGCTCGAACTAGATGGTCGATTCGAAAACCCAATGACCTAGGCCCTGATTGGGTGGAGTTGGATCATATGATCCAAATGCAATTGGCCAGATCAAAGTCAGGATCAATGAGCGATTTTTGAATTAAAAATCGACCAATGATCGAGCTTAAATGAAATTTTAGGTTATTGAACCTTTGAACCTCTAGCTAAGAATAATAACAATCATACTTGAAACAACGATAGTTTGTTATCTTTTTTTGTACTAGTTAGAGTTAAATGTGTATTGCACATTATTATGAAATATTTTATAAGTGTTGTAGAGGTAATATTCGATACAAATTTGTTGGGAAAATTTGTTGAGTTTTAAATGAACTAAAGAAAATAAAAATTCGGATAAAAATTTAAGAGAATAAAATTGTACTCTCAAAATTCAACTTCAATAATTCAGTTTTTTTGAGATGTCGAAATGCTACAAATGAACGTTTTTTATATTACATTTGGTACATAAGAATTAACTGCTAATACACGAATTTAAATAGCCATTAAAATTTTTAGATACATAAATATAAATAAATCCATCTATAATAACTCTAGATTCTTGTAGATCAGGATTAATCAAATCAAGTCATTGAGTCTAGATTATTGTGAATGTTAATTAATTAAGAATTAATAGCACGCAATTCATACATGACAATAATTTAATATATTATAGATTTTATAGTATTTATTACATATTGTAAAATGAAAAATAAAGGTATTATCGAAATAATTAAATTGTAATGGAGTTAAAATCGTCCAAAAATGATTTTCACTCTATGTGATATTTAATATATTATAGATAATACACTATATGTGATTCATATACATAAAATATTTTCTAAAATTATTTATAAAACATTATAGTTCAAAATTTTACTTCATTTTGTAATACCAAATAATTATTTTATATATTTGTTATGTATGAATAAATTATTTTTAATTAAGATGAATTAAACACAGATTGTTGATTGATTACTAATAAATAATTTGTACACAATAAAAATGGAATTCTTAAATATAATATATCAAAATGTAACCATTATCATAAATAAATGATTTAAAAAACCCAATAACTCGAAGATATATAAAAATTAATGATAAATACCTAAAATTTTTAATTTTATCTAGGAGAAAATTTTATGCATAATTTGTTAAAATAATTTTAATCAATGATCCATCGGTTTGATCACTAGTTCACCGGTTCAATCAATAATCAAAGAAACTCGCCAAAACATCGACGTTAATAGAACTGCCCGAATAGGCTGATGATTCGCACCCTTATTCAAAATGGAAAGTATGTATTGAGAGGCAAATAGTTAAGAAAGAGATCCAACAAGAAATAAACGGTAAGATGTTGCACAGAGTTCTCAAAATCGCTTTCTCGTCCGTCAATCAGGTATGGGGGAGAAGTCATGAGTAAATGTTCTCCACCGTACTATTCAACAATAACAAGAACACTTGTTGGAGGGATCTACATATATTGCAACAAACATTTAACATTAAGCAATTAACAAACAAGTATAGTTAAGATCACATTAATCGAGCAAAATAACCGGTTAAAATGACTCGCGGAGAACAAGATCAAGTTAAAATGAATAGTCTGTAACTTATTCACTGAGCTATGAGCTCGTTAAAGTTGTATAGAGCCATGGGTACAGCTTGCCAAGCTCACCTAGTATGTTGAGTACGTTGTGATTTGACTCGCTATTTTGACTAATGACTATTTTTAGTAATAGTAATTAGTCTTTTGACACACAAATGATCATATTGACGTTGATGTCCAAATAGTTCAACTCTGTTCTTGGAGTCTATTTGTTTACCACGGATCATTTCTTTGCCTTCTCAACTCGATCATCATCATCAAGATGAGGAGTTGTTTTTCTTTCGGAGAGGAGCCTTTGCAACCTTTTTCGTATTTGCATTGACTGATGCAGGACATGTCTTGCAAATGCAAGAGTAGCACTAAAGCAATTAAAAGTGTGGAAAACATAAAAAAGCCAATGTAATGAAGACTTGATGTCGCTGAAATCCATGAAAATCGTGAACTCGTTGACACCATGAAGTAATATAACATACAAATGAAAATGCACACACCCATATATTATCAAAAAAATATTTATATGGAAAATGAAGTATTTTGAACAATATTCATTTATAAATCTGTATTTCTTAGAATGATCATCTCTCTGACAAAATGTAGACGAGTTTATGACAAGATACATGCTAATCATTAAAAAAAAAAAACACTAAATTACATCTTACAAATAAAGAAAATTAATTTTTTTGCTTGTACGGACAAATTCATACAGATACTCACATGGGGGGTGAGCCCATGTGAATTAAATACCAAAAAAAAAAGGGGAACACGCCTATTTGTGTATATTCTGTATACTTTCTCTGTGTGTGTGTTTTTTTTTCTATACATGTAGAATGGTTCAAAGAAAATCACACAAAGCAAAATTGTGGCTCCGGAAAGTTAACAAATAGAGTACACATCAACTCAAAAATTATACAAGAATTAAGAAGCATAGATAGAAATAAATCATCAAAAGATATGCGCATTTCAACAAAAACACCAAAGTTTTTTTTTTTTTTTTAAAGGAGGAATTTCATGGAATTACCTCCATGTGGTCTCCCCAAATGAACGTCTACAACAATCAAGCTTTGAGGTCCTTCAATTGTATGAAAAAATCGATTTGGGGGTTAGAGTTCATATAGAATTTGGACTTCCAATTTAGGTGGCTTGCATTCTCTATTTGGCGATTTCAATTGAAAATGGCGTGACGTGTTTGGGAGTTATGACATGACATTTGATTTTTGTGTTGGAGAAATTTAACTGTCAAATGTACATTTCGCCGTCCATGTAAGCAATGGTTAAAAACCAAGTTGTTCGGTGTGCAACGAAATGTAACTTCAAAAAGTTTAGTGAGTGACAATGTGCAAATTGAAGTTTGAGTAAACAAATTGAAGTTTGAGTAAATGAACCGTGACACTTGTTCAAACCATTAGCCCGATAATATATCATCACTTATTTCCAACTTCCACGTGCCCACTTAGTGAAGGACCTTCCGTAATTTTCTTCGCAACACAAGGCGAATTCACTTCCAGTTGTGCGCGCGCAAAGTATTACGTTGGCTAATTCCTCGATTCAGATCGAAGGTTTTTGTTCAAAATTTTCATTCTCTTGCATCTACGCTTTAGATTTCTTCACTACAATTTTCATCTGGTTTGTGTACTTTTCTTTAACTCATCCTATGCTTGAAAATCTATTTTGCGGTGAGCAGTGATAATTACGGTTCAGTTTATGCTGATAGGCATATTATTGCCTAACTTTACAGTATTATCATGCTAATATTTGCAATTTCGTTTATTGACTTATTGATTTAGGGCATATTCCTGCGTTTTTGGATAAATTCAGTCAAATATACAAATGAAATATGGAAATCGGTTTTGTGATTCGTAAGTTGTGATTCACGGTGTGTGATAAATTCCAAACTATTTAGTCTCTTTACATGAGGAAATAATGACGTGATAAATATATGGGAGGGTGTCTAAGTGTTTGTAAGCGCACAAGTCTAGCTTTGGAATCCAGAGCTTTTTTCAGAATCACGCGATGGTCCATTTTTTATAGTTAGGTGGCTTCATGGTAACCGTAGGGATACTCTTAAAAGGTTGCCTACTCTGGTATGTCCTTACAAACATATTGTATAGACTCACTCTTAGATGTAGGGGAGGGTGACCAAAGTGTTTATATGCCCACAATCTAGACTTAGCGACTTAAGACAATAGAGTCTTTATAAATTCAAATTAATTCTGGCAATTGTTAGTCTACTACACCATATGTAGATGCTAATCTGCACACTAGATCCTTTTGGACTTGTTACTTTCTTATTTTATTTTTCAAAGAATTGGAACTTAGTAGTAATTTCTTAGACTTTGGATTAATTTTCAGTATCCTAATGTTGCAATCTAGGTCAGAAACAGTTGTATTTTACTGGGGGATATCAGCTTCCAAGGTGAAATTAAGAAATGAGTCGAAGAGGCTTGATTTATAGCTTTGTTGCGAAAGGAACTATTGTTCTAGCAGAGCACACACCTTATTCTGGAAACTTTAGCACAATTGCTGTCCAGTGCTTGCAAAAGCTTCCTTCTAACAGCAACAAATACACATACTCCTGTGATGGCCATACCTTCAATTTTCTCATTGACAGTGGATTTGGTATTCACTCTTTCTTCATACATGTCACACATTTGCGCTGTGTAATTATTAATGCTTAAATTAACCCTGGCAACTAGTAGTAATTTATTTCTTGTGTAGTTTTCCTTGCTGTTGCTGACGACTCTATGGGAAGAGGTATACCTTTTGTGTTTCTTGAGAGAGTGAAGGATGACTTCAAACAACAATATGGTGACAGCATCAAGGCTGATGGCTCTCACCCCCTTGCTGATGATGAAGACGAAGATGATGATTTGTTTGAAGATCGATTTAGCATCGCATACAATCTTGACCGAGAATTTGGGTGTGTGGTTATGTTTTACTGAAGATGTTTGATGAATTAAATATCTATTGTATGCCAGAATTGTACTAGACTTGATATTATGTTTTGTTTACTAGGCCGAAGCTTAAAGAGCACATGCAATATTGTATGAATCATCCAGATGAAATAAGTAAGCTGTCCAAAGTGAAGGCTCAAATAACAGAGGTCAAAGGAATAATGATGGACAACGTTGAGAAGGTAAATTTTATTCCACTGACTATTTATTGAAGTAAATAATGATTATTAACTTGCTGACCTTTGAAGAAATAAAACAAAAAACGAAATCTATATGCATTAAGTAATACTTATTTTTCATTTAGTGATTGAAGGCTTTGCCTTTTCCACTCCTGTTTGCCTTTGTTATCTTTATTTCAGTGCTGATTTGTTTCATGTATTATTGGTAAGAAACAAATACTCAATTTAGCTAAAGGAGAAACATTTCCGTCTAAGTTTATGATTTTAATGGATCACTAGTGAACATATTAGCTAAGGAAGCTCTAGTTATACTTCAATCAGTTGTATCTAGCTACACTATGAAATCAGTCATGAATTCCCACTGTGAGGTCCAACTGGCTCAAGCTTTTTTGTCCTTCACTGTTTTTATTTTTTCCCTCCTCGCCCCCGCACCCTTCCTGCCATTTACAGCGATATATTGCATACACTGCAGTTGCTAACTTCCTGTAGTATTTGGACAGCAATTTCTGCTTAAGGCCAACTTCATCCTCTCGTATTCTAAAGCATTTTGGTTACCTTGGTAGGAGACAACCTCATTGCTTCCGTTCTGATTCCAACTCGTTCCCTCTCAGTAGCTTGTTCCTTTCTTTCGTGGAGGGTCTCTACCCTTCTTAGTATGATATTCGATCTGTCTATGAACTTCTGGGCATACGAGACTTGATTGAATCCAAAGTGATGTTCTCATGAAGGGTACTTGGGTGCCATAGGATCCCCCCCCACCCCTGTAGGATTAGGGGAGCCTGCCCTAGCCTTATCTTTCTTGTTGGGTAAGCTGCCGTTGTTGGCTTGGGGATAAGTAAGAAAGGTGAAGGAATGAGAGATCAAGTTCATCCTCATAGCAAGAAAAAGGTGCGTAGCGCTTTTTCATTAGATTTTCGAGATGTGAAGTGAATGTTCATAGTTGATAGCCTGCCCTGGTGTTTAGTTTCGTGTGTCACCTTACTTCTTATTCCACAATGACTCTTATCATGTAAACCGTTCTCTTATTGAGTCACGGTTTAATTCATATTCTCAATAGGAAGATCTAAAACCAAAATTAAATGAGTAATGTTAATGTAATTAAGATTATCTTCTTCTCAGGGACGGAGCCATAAAATTGTGTTGGAGTGAGTTAGAATTTAAAAATCTCAAACAAGCTCACGCTACTAGAGATCGTTTTTCATTACAAATAGCTTGGCCAGGTACAGTAGGGCCTACAGGATACTCCAAGTTACCATAGGATTCATGAAATTTCTATTTATTCATTTGTTTGCTTTTTAAAGTTGTGATTTAGAAGAACGTCCTAGATCCTAGAAGCGGGTTAAATAGTTAATCAATTTTAAATTCCATATTAAACTTTTTTTTTAAATTTTAGAAGTTCTCTTTGGTTGAGTTCAGCAGCTGGTCCGGACTCACTGTTCAGTTGTTGAGAACATCAGGATGTACCTGGATATTTTGGTGCTGAACTGAATTTCTAGAAAGCTAGTAAAATCAGATTGATTTTGAATCAACAGTTCTTACACGTGCTATTGTTGAGATAAATAGTTTGTTTGTGTTTGACTTCATTAAACTTGACTGATAACAATTGAAGTGGCCAATCAGCTACAATAAGCAGAGCCAAGCATGCAAAACTCAAAATAAATAAAATTGAGATGAACCCAGTATTTATGCTATATTTCTGTTTGCCCTGATTTCATTGGACATATTGGGTTGATGTTTATATGTGTGCATTTATGCACATGCACAATATTGATAATAGCACAACTACGTATGAGCAAGAGATGAAGGACAATTAATTCATGACAATGTATTCTATAGGAATGAAGTTGACTCTGGAACCTTCTGGTTGACCTGTATATTAGTGTGTGTGTGTGTGTGAGAGAGAGAGAGAGAGAGAGAGAGAGAGAGAGAGAGAGAGAGGAAAACTGTAAAACTTAGTTACAATAATTGTACTTGAATGTGAATTCCCAACATTAATGGACAAAGCTGTAGAATATCTGGCAGTAGGGGCAAATGGGCATTGCAGTGCATCCAGTTGGGGAGCATAAATTTGCAGCTTTGATTTGACTTACCGTGAGAACACTTCTAGGCTGTTTTGATATCTTGTTTGCATTTTAACAATTAGTAACTGGTTCTCCTTTTCGTTGTGATTGGAAATGGGGAATTGCTGTATTTCGTAAAATTACAATGGCTATTTGAGTTTGAGAATCTAACTTATGGCAGATTAATGTTACGAGAAAACTTAAACTGAGATTGTCGTGATATAGTTCTTTTCTTTTCTTTTCTTTTCTTATTTGGGAAATGGAGATTGAAAATGAAATATGTTTGAATATTTCCTGTAAGGCTGAATAATTATGCTATCAGTGGGTGCGTCATGCCAAATGGACATTGGACAGTTTAAAAGATGCAGAATTTGGAGATAGTTTATTTTCTTTTTAGTCTAGCATACGTATGTAGAAGATGTGCTGCCAATAATCTTGTAAAGATTAACATCTTAGAATCTAGAATATGATTTTGCGAAGGTATTGAATAATTTCGTCATATTAGCTTTATTAATCCAAGTGAAGTCAACAGCAATGTTATCTATGCATCTCGCTCTGTAAGCTTTTAAATATTCCTGGTTTTCGTGCAATTTAAGACACTTGGTTCTCCTACAGGTTTTGGATCGGGGTGAGAAAATTGAATTGCTGGTAGATAAAACTGAAAGCCTTCAGTTCCAGGTAATAAATACTCCCCCGTATGCTCTGTCCCCATAGAAAGAAGACACTTATTATTGATGTCAACTTGCTTGTGGATAATTGCTCAGGCCGACAACTTTCAAAGGCACGGAAGGCAGTTACGTCGGAAGATGTGGTTGCAAAGTCTCCAAATGAAGCTGATGATTGGGGGAGCTATTCTTATCCTAATATGCATAATCTGGTTTATAGCTCGTTGAGGCTGCAAGTCGTGATGGTTCGGGAATTATATAGCATATAGGAGCTATTTTAGAAGTAAAAAAATGTATTAGTATTTGTACGTGGCGTTTTATTTGGGGTTCTTTTAAAAATGACCTGGTCAAAGGGATCTATTTCCATTTTGACTTTTACACTTAACCATATTTCCAAAATGACTCATTTACTGTAAAAAGACAAAAACGCCCTTAAATTACTAAAACAATTACAATACATGTTTGTGTTAAAAAAAAATACTACCCTTTTAGTTAACAAATAACAATCAAACGGTCCCTACTTAAAATTACAAAATCTGCGCAAACACAGATAAAAAGTCTCTCATCTTCTTCACTCTGAAAATCTGAAAAAAGATCGATAGCTGAAAAAAAAAATTGTTTTCGATCAATTACTTTGATTTGGTAAGTATATTTACGTATATTTTAATTTCATTTTCGTTAAATTGTATGTTTTTACTCGATAAATTAAGATCGACATAGGTTATGCTAGATCTAACTATTTTAACAGATGTATAATTTTTTCAAGCATGAAAGAAAAAAATTCATCGGCATTAGTTTTTCGATTACATTTATAAATTTCGGCTGTAGATATGGGCCACAACAGACGAAAATTCGTTTGTTAACAGACGACGAATTTTTGTCGGTTAACAGACGAATTTTCGTCTGTTTTATTTTTAATAATTTTTGTTCCCACTGTAAGTCGAATTTTTGAATATTCTCGTTTATAAATTCTTAGTTTCTATGCTTGACAGATATGATTATTCTCCTAATTTGTCATTTTGGTGATTTTGAATTGGGTGAAAATAATCGATGGGAATGGAAATGGACGAATAATATAAAAAGCAGTATGACAACACATATAATAGAGACTACATCGTACGAGGAACTATACCATGATGTACAGAACAAGTTGAACGTCGATTCATCTCGATACAATATGGTATTGAGATATCAATTTAGAGAGAATTTGCCATATTCAATTCCACCTTTAAAGGTTACATCTGATATTGAAGTGAATTATCTGTTTGAGTTGAACAAAACGCAAGTGACACCGATTTACGTGACTTTAGTGATGAAGGACGACGCGGAAGGTAGAAATGAACATTTGGATGGAGTCGATGATAATGCAAATGATTTTTGGAATACAGTGGAGATAGCTCGCGAGGATGACGCTAATATTCCCGAGACAATTGTTCCTCATCGTGACATCACCGCGACGCACATAATTCAATCGGTAGTTCAGGACAGCGATAATGTAAATGAATTTACAAATGAGGATTTAATTGCTTTATCTAGTCAGAGACATGAGCTGGGTGGGAGCTTAGGGGCCGGAACGAGCAGACCTTCATCTAATTCTTCACGCGTGATTCCCGATGATGAAGATTTGCACGTTGAGCAACTGTTTGCAACGAAGAAAGATTTGCAGGCAGCGTTGCATAAGCTAGCATTGAAATTCAATTTTGAGTTCAAGGTAAAAAAATCAAGCAAATCCTTATTGACACTTGCTTGCATCGACAAGAGTTGTTGTTGATGGTTGCGGGCGACTAAGATGGATACGAACGAGTCATTTGTACTTCGCAAATATACACGGGAACATACTTGCGAATTGGGATTCGTCAAAACAATCACAGACAAGCTCGGGCATGGTTTATTGGTTGACAGATAATGCACAAGTATCAGGACCCACGAACGATCTATAAACCTTCGGACATCATTAACAACGTTCGATGAGAGTACGGAGTGGTCATGAGCTACCAGAAGGTCTGGAGGGCTAAAGAATGCGCGTTTGAGGATTTAATGGGCCCGCCCGAAGAGAGTTATGCTAAATTGGCCAGGTACTGCCATAATTTGTCGACAACTAATCACGGTTCCACTTTTTCCATTGAGACAAAAGGCGAGAATTGCTTTAAGTATTTTTTTCATGGCTCTTGGACAATGCACTAGAGGATTTCAAAATGCGATGCGACCCGTAATTTTAGTCGACGGTACAACTCTGAAATCGAGATACGGGGGAAAGCTGATTATTGCTACATGTCAAGATCCCAACATCTAGATTTACCCACTTGCATTCGGCGTAGTCGACAGGGAGAATGATCTGTCAATGCGTTGGTTCTTTACGA
The DNA here is from genome assembly GCA_035079005.1 of Fraxinus americana. Taxonomy (NCBI): domain Eukaryota; kingdom Viridiplantae; phylum Streptophyta; class Magnoliopsida; order Lamiales; family Oleaceae; genus Fraxinus; species Fraxinus americana. Next base: position 30,023,076 of record CM068711.1, on the reverse strand, counting down.
AGCTCAGAGAAGTGATCAGGAAGTCGAGGATCTTGCCTTCGTAACTGATCGGGGTCAGTCTCTAATAAATGCTATCGCCGAAGTTTTCCCAGAGGCACATCATGGGTACTGCATGTACCATATACAGGGTAATCTGAAGACTAGATACCGGGGCCAAGGCATCGTTTCATTGTTCAGGAGGGCGGCCGAAGCTTACAGTGTCGAGGAATTTAATAAGTTTATGATCGAGATAGGAAATAGGTCGTTCCCGGCATGGGATTATCTTACAAAAATGGGGATAGAACATTGGGCGCGATCACATTTTCCAGGATATCGGTACAACTTGATGACGTCGAACAATGTGGAATCTCTGAATGCATTGTTCAAGAAGGATCAAGAGTTGCCAATTCTCGCAATGATTGAGAACATCCGTACCAAGCTGCAGCAGTGGTTTCATGAACGACGTCAAGAATCGCAGAACTATTCGAGCTGGCTAGCCCGGGCTCAAGAGGATAAACTGTTCAAGGCGGCAGAGGTTGCGAGGAGGTTGATTGTAGATCCGCTAGACGAGTCTCGCTTCTCTGTACAACGTGCACGTCATGTGGCATACATTGTGGACCTGACGATAACATATGCACCTGTGCTCGATTTCAGTTGGAGAGTTTTCCATGCGAGCATGCAGTTACGGTAGCTTTAAACAGAGGCTTTGCAGCGAGATTACACGGCTGAATATTGGAGAGCTGCGTATGCTGAGACTATATTTCCCCTACCGAACGAATCTGAGTGGAAAGTTCCTGACCGTATTCTCCTGCTTAATAGTTTGTTGCCACCAGCAGTTAAACCGCATGGCCCTGGGCGTCTACGAACTTCTAGAATACCCTCTACTGGAGATTTCCTCGACCACGTCGTTGCGGCAGATGTAAAGCAGTCGGCCATACTCGCCAAAATTGTACGAGTCAGATTTCCCTACATGACTATTAGTATAGTATGTACTAGTATTGCTATTAAATGAACAATATTTGGATAATCATTTTAGCGCAACTTTATTTCCTAATTTGATAAATTATACAATTTTTATATAAATCATACACAAATAAATGAACAATATTAAATGTACAATATTACAAAATAAATTATACAATTTTTACAATATTTACAAGTATTAAATAAATGAATCAACAATTAAATGTACAATGTTTACGGGTCACACTCGAATTCGTACAAATCAGCCGCTAATTTATTCCTCCAAATTTGTATCCATGCCTGATTGATTCCATCAATCTTATGTCCTATACTCAAAAATTCGATGTACTTTATTGCAAAAATGCCGCAATCGCCCCTATAATTAAATAATAAACGTGTTAGTTAAAAAATGGGTTAGATAAAAACTAAATTTCCAAGTTAAAAACAAAATATAAATACTTATGATCGAGACTGTCTCGCCGTCGTCTGATCCCGCAGGATGGCTAGCAAGTTATTAACAATAATACCCGCTCGGGCAACCATCAACGGAACGATCACTGCAATCGGCTCCAACTGCTGCTCGAGCTGGCCCTGTGTCAACATGAATGGTCGGAGTTGTACACATACACCGTGGAGTCGGACAAAATAATCTCCACGGCAATGGTATGATGATTCATGATCGCTGGAAAAAATATATGTGTACAAGCCTCCCATGCCTTTCCTCCGAGCGTCGGCAACATCCCTACGACCCATTCGGCCATATATTCAGATAGCACGTACTCACTACCCATACGTTGCAGCGACTGATGCTCAATGGTAATGTTAGGCGAAAATCTCGCAAGCGTACGAGTTCGTTGTACAAGTAATAATTGTGATGAGTGAGTTATCGTCCCACAGGAAATAAGGCTCAATTTTAGAATATTCAATATATTTAAATTCGCAAGTGTAACAAAAGATAGTTGGTTTGAATTTAACTACGTTTTATAACTACGAAAGCAATAAAAAATGGATTTAAATCAAATGAGGGAGAGTGTATTGGATTTCCGACTCCGCTAATTAATTCTTAGTTTCAATTCTCAACCAGTGATAATTAACTTAATTCATGCAATTGTGACAATCGATAATTTCACTTTTATTTACTATTCTTTCCCAAGATATAATAAATCTATGATTGCCACGAGACGATCCTATTCCTAGTCCGAATTCATATGACAAGCAAGCATTGACGTTTAGGATTATCACACATGACCGCACACGTCATAAATATTATCCCTAATATTTATTGTCCGTATGTTCCATAAATAGTGTTCTACCTACCGTGAGTTTTCCAACACTACGAATAAGCAACGAATTGTCTTAATGGTGCGCAAACATTAAAGCAATATATTTAAACATATTTATGAAATCAAAACACAAGAATTAAACTAAAAACACGTGGTCTCGAATTAAAAACTAAAAATCAAATAGTTTCATCATCCATCCAATACAAGGAAATTTAGCCTAGCATATTATCAAGATTAAACACACAAAAGTGGAACGACGTCACCTAAAAATTAATGAAACGTGAAGCTGCCGAAATAACGTTGCCGTGCTTGTCGTCTTTTCCCTTTTTTCTCTGTCGGTATATATTTCCAGAATTGAGCAGCCCACTATTCTCCTCCCAAAGCTGTCGGCCAATGAGTGTTGGATGTGTATGTATATTGAATAAGCCCACCACCAAAGTGTAGGAATAATTTCAGCCGGCTAATCCTACTCAAATCAGCGATTTTCAGCACCTTAACAGCACCTTAATCAGCCCTTTAATCTGCCGATTTTCAGCACCAACTCTGCCAATTTTCAGCTACTGTTCTGCCCACTAATGTCCCCTTCAATATGTATAACATTGACAAAATAAATCAGCCACAATAATATGCTTTCCTCTCAATTTTATTCAGCAACTGTCGTCCCTTTTGTTCTCGATTTTCAGCCCCTAATCCGCCGGTTTTCAGTCCCAAATCCACCAATAATCATCCCCTTAATCAGCCAAACTGTGTAAAAATCTGGTGTGTAATCAGCCGGCAATTGAGTGTATGACAGCCCACTAATGTTTGTGTAATCTCCCCTTGATTTTCCCTGTCTTGGCCGGTGTATATATTGTGTAGGTCATCCGCCAATCCTTCCAATTTTCCTCCAAAGGCTGCCCCCTAATCTCCCTTGAATTGTGTTTACAAATGATAGAATATAGTCACCACAAATTCTCAATTTTCTTCCGCCGGCAGTCTACTAATTTCCTCTCAATTTTCTGCTCGGCTCCTCGTGTATATATAATTAAACAGAAGAAACCCTTTCTTCTTTCAGCAACAAGTCCAGCCCAATTTTGTACCTTTTGTCCATTATGTGGCCCAATTACTTTTCAATCCTTGAGTCCACTTAATTGTGAAATCAATGCCAATTTAGTCCCCGTAATTTGGAGTTGGTCCACTTTAGCCATTTTTTTTTGCCATTTTGCACTCTTTTCTTCAATTCTTCATCCAACATTGAGATTTACCTACAAGATGAAATATAAACACAATTTAGGTCATATTTTGCCAAAAGAACAATAAAATTCTAAAGTTTCAAGCCCCGAATAAGTGTAGAAAATACACTTATCAGGTAACAGCACCAAAAAACTCAGTGCTCAGTATGAGTTTGTTAGGCATGTCGAATGATCACGGATATCGTCGAGCTCGATCTCGCAATAACTTCATGGCCAGATCGAGGTGCTGCATCAGGAAACACCAATAAAAAAATATACTTCATAAACAAAAAAAATAATGTATACATAATAAACAACAATATGACTATTTCACTTACATCGTCGGCGAGCCACGTTCCCGCCATGGTGATGTCGTGAAACTATATATAGGCATCTGAGATCGTCCTCTCCCCAACGATGAGGCTATGTCTGAAAAAAATAAGACAAATGTTAAAAAAGATATAGATGAGTTAGCGTAGCATTATTTATTGAAATTTTAAAATACTTACCCCGGCCTCATTGTCCTCCACTCCGTCTCGAACGCTTTCCATTTGGCTGCGTCTACCTCGCGAAACAGATTGGGGTACGTCCCATCGACGAACGTCCTCCTCTTTGCCTCAGCTGTGAAGGGAGAAACGACGTACTGCGAAGGCAACCTGACCCTCTTGCCGACCACCTGCTTCGGGGCGTCAACGGCACGCCTTTTCCCCTTTGCCACGTCAGGCATATGCTTATCCTCCACCCCCTCCGTCCTACCCTCCTCCGGGGCCATCCCCTCCGGGCTCCCCACCACCACCATATCCTCCTCCGGGGCCATACCCTCCATCCTACCCTCCTTCGGGGCCATCCTCTCCGGGCTCCCCACCACCACCACCACCTCCTCCGGGGTCACACCCTCCGTCCTACCCCCCATGGCGGCCACCTCCTCCAGGGACAAAAGAAATGAAGCCAACGTAGCATCATCCACCCAGAAATTACCCCCTCCGTCCCCCCTTCCGTCACCCCCTCTGTCACCCCGTCCCATACCTATTATATCGCCTCGGAGGGCTGCAATCTCATCCTGAAGATCTCCCACCTGGCGACGGAGAACTCCAACGTCATTAGATAAATCATCGACTCGTCCTCCAAAATCACGTGCCATCTCTCCCATCTGCTTCGCCAACTCTCAACGCATCTCTTCTATCTGGCGGGCTATAAATACTGTCAGGCGATCATACAGATCGGTGGACAGTGGACAAAGTGACCTGATCGGAGGCGGTGATTCCCATGGTGGCGGTGATGCCCTTGGTGGAGGTGAGGCCCTCGAAGGCGACGATGATGCCCTAGGAGGCGACGGTGATGCCCTCGACCGAGGCGGTGATGCCCTCGGAGGCGACGGTGATGCCCTCCTTGGCGGAGATATCCTCGGCGGAGGTGATCGTCAATCTATTGGACCACGCTCCTACACAAATTGGAACATTAAAACTAGTTATATTTAATAAAAATCGGCTAACGGATACAAAACTGTAATCAAAACATTATATTCAATTCACGTACCTCATCCCGGTCTGCTTCATCGTGCGGAGTGGCCAATTCTCACACATATCCACGACCCTCCTCCTCCATCGACGGCATCAACTTCGTTATGATTTGAAGCTGGCATACCAACATTTCGACTAGTTAATGATCACGTCATCGTATTTTGAAACCATGTATCTAACCAGTTAATGATCACGTCATCATATCATCTAACCTGAGGGTCGTCGAGGAGAGCTGATAGCTTCTTGCTAGTCGGACATCGCTCTGCTCGAGATACTCGCCAATGATGCATCTGAGGGCAGCGCGTCTCCCCTCGCTTCGCAAACTGGGTACCTAGGAGGGGGACCGTCTCGTATGCCCAAATCTGCAATACATACAATTATTATATTCATATTTATTGTAAACAATATGTTGATAATAAATTATGTTAAACATTTACCTGCACGGCAAGAGGCAATCCGTATGGTCCCCTTTGGCCTCGAGTGTGATCTGGTGAAGACGTGCACCGTGTCCTCAAAACATCTTCGGCCCCACGGATATGTGTTGAAAACCTCAAGATCGTCGACGATCTGCAGATGGAATAGGTCGATTCCAGTCCTCCGATGGTGACATCGCAACACGCTCTCAAGGATGTAGACCAGGCCGAGCTTCAGTCTGTCCAACATATGGTCACACCTCGTGATCGCGTCCATCATATCCGATAGAAGCACTGTCCCCTATTCCCCAAAGTAAGTATAGTTCAGTCTGTCTCTTTGAGTATCGGCATGAGCTGCATCATCACCCGTAATCTCCAGTCCAGTGATGAGAGCAAAATCGAACATGGAGAAACTGGCGACCTTACCCTCGAGGTCGAAGTGGAGTCCATCGTCGTCGACTGGACTACACAACCGACACAGTAGGGCATCGATCTGCCCCGAGAATTGTACATCTCTCAACTCGTATAGGGGCCAAAAAAAGGAACATCGAAGCATATCTGCATGCTGCTCATCCAACAACTCCAACACAGCTGTGTAACTGCCAAGGTTACCGTTCCAGGTAGCCTTGCCAGGCATCTGTCTCAATGTTAGGTCTAAGTGATAGTCCATGCTGCAAAAATAAAAAATAAAAAAATCATTAAATATCTGCACTTTGAACATAAGATAATGAAATACAGCATAATCTCAGAAAATTAAGTTAACCGAATTGTAACAACTACACAAAACAAATAATTAAATTAAAAAATAAAAGAAAACAAAAATTTGCTAATTCTATTAGTAATTATCAAATTAAAATTAATTTTATAAATTTTATTCGATTACGTAAAATATTTAATTCTATAAATATTTATTTCATATTCGATTTATTCAATTATTAATAATATTTCGCGGAAAAAATAAGAAGTTGCTAATATGTTGAAATATAATAATTAAAATGATTTATTTAACGATATTAGTAATTATCAAATTAAAATTAATTATATAAATTTTTTTTTTCGATTACGTAAAATATTTTCAACCCAAATAAGAAGTTGCTAATATTTTAAAATATAATATTTAATAATTAAAATGATTTATTGAACGATATTAGTAATTATCAAATTAAAATTAATTATATAAATTTTTTTCGATTACGTAAAATATTTTCAACCCAAATAAATAGCTAATATGTTAAAATATAACATTTAATAATTAAATTGATTTATTTAACGATATTATTATCAAATTAAAATTAATTATATAAATTTTTTTCGATTACGTAAAATATTTAATTCTATAATTATTTATTTCATATTCTATTTCTTAAATTATAATATTTAATTATTATACCATTTATTATATTAAATTAAAAAAAATTAAAAAAAAAAAATATATATATATATATATATATATATATATATATATATATATATATATATATATATATATATAAGCCCAGTCGGCCCATTAACAGCCGGTTTATGAAACCGGCTGTTCACAGCCGATTCGTTAACAACCGATTTATTAAACCGGCTGTTAACAGCCGGATCAACAAGCCGCTGTTAACAGTCGGTTTCATAAACCGGCTGTTAACAGCTGAAATTTCAACACATCCGGCAGCGATGCCGGCTGTGTTGAATCGCCGAAAATGGCCATTTTTGGCCATTTCCGGCGAGTTGAAGCTCCTAAAACTCCACAAACGGCCTCCAATACTTTTAAACCAACTCCACAATCACACAAAACTAAATAAAAGTAATGAAATTCGAACTACATCTATGAAAAACTCATCTATGAAAACGAGGATGACAAGAACCAACCTTTCAAGTCGCCGGTGAGACGTCGGTGGAAGGAGAATCGACGGTGAGATCCTTTCTTGGAAGGAGAGTCGGTGGAAGGATTCGGCTGTGAGGAATTTTTTTTTTTTGACAAAGTGAGGGTATTTTTGGCTTTTTCCAGGTTAACCTATATTTTGACCTTTTTTTTTTTAATTCTATTTCCTAGTCAAAGGTCACTTTGGAAATACACTACAGTGTAAATGTTATTTTCATGTATTTCCTAGTTTTATTTACATACAAGTGAAAAAACTTTCATAACTAAAGACTAGAGAATCTGCTTTAAAAGAAACACTAATAATCTTAATTTTCTACGACGTTATCCTAATTTTCAATAAATTTAGAGGCAATTACAATTTCACGATTTCAATTTATACTTTTCCATTTTACCTAGTTTTGTGGACAAAAAATTTTCTTCAAGATTACGCTGAAAACACCTAATCACTTAGGGGCTGTTTTCTTTCCCGTTTTCATCTCTTTTTTTTTTTTTTTTTTGTTTTCGATTTTTCAAAGTAGAGAAAACGTGTTTACTTACCTATTTAAAAAACGAATTTCCAAAAAAGAGTTTAAAATTTACAAACTCAGTCAAAATTTTCAAAACAAGTTTGGACTGTTTTCAGTTACACCACCAACAAAAACCACCGCCATCGCCGACTACAACACGCCGTCGCAGTAGCACCGCCAAAGCCATCGTCGATGATGTCGTGACCCAAAACCAAAGCAACAACCGAAGAAGAAGAAGCAGATGGTCTTTGTTAGTGGCGCCGACCCAACACAACACAAAACTACACAATCGTCGCGACCCAAAACCATCGCCACACCCAACACCACACAACTGACCTTAAACCACACAACCGCCACCGCCACACCCAACAGCAAAAGAAGCCGGCAACGCAGCTTCAAACCAACAGCAGAGAGGAGGGGAAGAAGAGAGATACGACAGAGAGAGAGAGACGACACCGCATCCAACCAACGCTACCACACCCAACAGCAGAAGAAGCTCGTCTTCGGAGAATAAGATAGAGAGACGACAGAGAAGAGAAGAAGAGAGAGAGACGGGGAAAGAAGAGAACAACTTTTTCAATTTTTTATTTTTGAAAATAATTTTTTAAAATGACAAAAAGAACATATTTTCAACAATCTCAAAATGGACACTCAAAATACAAAATCCAAAATGAATTCAAAATTCAAAACGAAAAACGAATAAAACAACCCTTAAGTTTTGTGTTTTCGCTAATTTACGTCAAATCAATGTCATTACTATTTGTTGACTTTTTAAATAAAAGATGCTCTTTTTTCAAATAGTCAATGATTAAAATAGTGTGTTGTTCTCAAAATAATTTGGAGTCAAAACTCACTATATATTTTTACTTTACGATGATTATATTTAACCTATGTTTGAGTCTCATTATGCAAAAATTCATTGTTTCTTAAACTCATTTTTAACTACACATTCTTTTAATAAAATAATTTTACACGTAAATACAATTTTTTATACGTTTAGACCATACATTTTCCAAAAAAACTACTATTGCAAAACATACTCTTTACAAAAACGAGGTTCAAACACACCCTTAATAAGCTAAATATTCTAATACTTCAGTTTTACATTTCAAATAATTGAATTGATTGGTCATTGACATATAAAAAAATATGTTAAAGAAAATATAAGGAGAAATCAATAAATATTTTTAGAAAAAATAAAAAAAAGAGTCAAGATAAAGACATTGTTGAAGTGTATAGAAAATTTTACTCTCTAACTTCAAAGATGTTCATTAGTATGCATAAGATACTCTTTATAAATAAAGATTATTTTGAAGATGCTCTAACAATATTCCATATTTTGACTCTTCATATTGATTTTTTTTAAAAAATTATTTATTGATTTATTATATTTTATTTAACATATTTTTTTAATATGTCAATGGCTCATCAATTCAAATATGATTGGATTACTATAAAAAGTAGAATATTGCAATCTATAACTTACTAAGTTCTTGTTTGGGCCACATTCTTTTAAAAAATCATTTTAAACCACACATTCTTTCAATAAAATAATTTTACATTTAAATTCTAATTTTTTCATACTTTGTAATGATATATTCTAAAAAAATTCACTATTACAAAATCTATGTTCACAAAAAGAATTATGTTTGTTGTACATTATTGGATGACATTGTGTGATGTGTGAAAATTGTGCTGTTAATTTGAATAATTGTTGTTAAAATCAACGTTTCAAAGTGCTATTTGTCAAATAATGCCATCCACAACGTCAAACTTAATTCACCCGTAGCAAAACTGTCCCAAAAAATGAGCTCAAATATGCATTCAGTATAAATTAAGGGCATAATTATTAAAAAAAAAAAAAACTTATCACATCACCACAATGGATATTGTTCATAAATTTGTTCAAAGCTGCTACATTTACATTCATTTTGTATATTAAATTTGACATGATGTGTCAAAATCATGGCCACACTTAATCAAATCAATGATAATGATTTTGACATATCCAACTATGGAAGGAATGTAAAACCGATTTAAGTCTTTGTTTGACACACGTTTTTAAAAAATGTATTATTACAAAACTCAATTTTACTCTCTAATTTTTCAATAAAATATTATTTCTATCACAACATAATTTTTTCTTACTTTTTAACCACATATTTCACATCATATTACTATTTAAAATACATTCTTTTCTCAATAATATGCATCAACATCATGCATGAAAAAATGGACATCAACTGTACTCCTCGTCCAGGGGGTTGAGACAGAGTAAAAAACAAGCTAACAAGGAAAATGCCTGCTAAAAAAAAAAAACCAATACAAAACAAAATTGAAAAATGAGACCCAAAATATGAGTTATTACCCTCTCTCCACAAACCCAAATCGCAGCCAAGAAATCCACCCCCAAATTCGAAATCCTAAGCACAGCTCACAATCTAGAAATCGGCAAGTTGAAGCCAAAAATCTGTCTTCAACAGAGTCGTCGTCGTAATAACGCTTGGAGTCGGAATAATGCCGCGCCGCACTATCTCAAAGCTATCGTCGTCGCCTTACCAACCATATCTGTTATCAATAGAGTTCGTCGCACCTTGCATTGCCTCCGTGAAAGGCTTTGACGTCAGAAGGTTTTCCCAAGAAGCTCACCACAAATAATTCTTGGTGAATCGTCGTTAAGCTCTCCTAAGGTAGTAAGCTTGTCTATTTCATCAAAAACTGATTTTCCAGCGTGATGGTGTGCGATGAAATGGGGCAACATGGCATTTGATTTGCTTGGAATTATACTGTAAATCACGAATTTCGTTTACATGTATTGTTAAATTTTGAAATATAGATGTGAAGAAGCTTATGTATTGTTAAATTTTTAAATATAGATGTAAAAGCTTATCTAGGTAGGAAACTGATTTGCGAGATGTGGATATTTGTAGTAGTTCTTAGTTTTGTGAGATTTGTTTAATTGATATGAAACTGATTTTAGATTTGTTGTTGTTGTTGGTTGATACCTGTCTTAGAATGCCAGGAAGGAACTTTGGAATATGTCATAGTTGTAGAGTTAAAGATCACTTCTTTGCCGATTGCAAAAGGAAACGCCCTTGCACTCTATGTAAGCATGGGTTTGAGAAATGTTTTGTAGTGGATAAGGAGAATAAAAACAAATGAAAAATCAAACGGTTCGTATAGACGCGATCACACAAACTCGATTAACCATGCAAAGAATGAAACAATTGAAGACATGTCCCGTATGTTCCAGACTCAAGTTCGAATAAGTGACGAGAAATAGTTCCAGATTTCAGTCAACGTCACGATCCAGACTGAAAAAGTAATCGCGCAAGTGGATGTCAAAGGGAAGCAGCCAGCTTGACTATTGAATATTGAATGCATATGTTCTGTAGTAGTGCCAAAAGCCAATGTAATGTTATTTTGTGTATGAACTCTTCTGCTTCGTTAATGAGTACATTTTCGGAATAGACTGGGTTTCTCCGTTATGTCTCTATTGAAGGTGATGCGTACAGTTACCAATTTGTATCATGTACACTATTTCCCGCCATTGTCTATGCAAATAAAGTAAACCAAAATAATATGTAACAAAACCAACCAATGGTAAAACTGTTTCCTATCACTGTACAGCCCCAAGAGTAAAAATTCCCATCAATTGCAACAAAACCAACATAATATGTAACAAAAACTACCATCAAATGTACAACTACTTCCTGCCATCAATGGTAACAAAACCAACATAACGATAAGGGGAAACCAACATAATGATAATGGTAACAAAACCAACATACTATGAAGCTACTGAATCTCTAACATAATATGACGATAATGGATTGTTTAGTTTTTTAATGGCTGACATTGTTGCATAAACATTACAAACTGATTGAAAATGTTCCATCACGAGAAACTAGTGACTCTAAGTGAACATCCCAGTCACGAGCCTTTTCCATTTTCATGAGGTAAGCTTGAATAGTATAACGACATAGATTGTCCTAAATTAAAAAATAATCTGAACGGTTATTAAAGGAATCATGAACAAATCAAGTTTGAACTTATAAATAAGAGAAATGTTTATACCTTGTAAATTATACATAAAGTTCACCGACGATGGATGAATCAACTGTCCGGACGATAAATGTTGTGAGATGGAAAATGGTGTTGGGATGAAATATTGTGAAAGGGAAAATGGCATTTGTGTTGACATGAGATGCTGTTGTTGTTGAGGTGACTGAACGTTGATTCCTCTGTCAACCATGTTACTGAGGCTTGTTGTCGGTCTCGTACTAGCGTCGATGTCGAACTAGACTATATGACATCAAAGGCAATTGTAATATTTATTTTGAAATAGATGCAAATCTTAAAATAATCTATCCAACGTATCTTTGCTTTCTTTGATGCAATCTCCAACAGGCTTTTTCTCCTAAGTTTCCTCGGGGCTCCCTTTCTTCGTGTATGTTTTAGATAAAGTACGCTTACACTCGAAGTATTTGTCAAATCGTTATCTACATTGAGGACCTGCGTAGTATGTTGCGAAGCACAATTACTTCCTATACTCGATTTTGTGGTCATAAGCTTTTTACATTGAAATTGTATCCACTCCATTATCACACGTGAACGACTTTCATCATCTGCAGCAATGTTTGCCACCTCCGCGAAACCATTAGACATTTCTTCGTATCTTAATTGTGCCGGAGTACCGACTAACCCATCGTAATTTACTACAACCCTCGTGTGGGCTCTACGAACATCTCGCCTCCACCTCTGCAGTATGTACCTATGGCACATGTGTAACAACATTCCAGACTAATACTGTGGTTGCAAGTCTGCAAAGTATACCCCGAAACTCAAACAAGTGGCAGGTGCAAACAATTTCACATTTATCTCTCACGAACGACACGATGAATGTCTTTCTCCTCTGACAACCTCATGCATAACAGTCTCTCGTACTTCATACGTCGTATCAAAACATCGGTCCAAAGTAGACATCATATCACAATGGGTGATGCTACATGTACCCACAAACTTTCACACAATCTTTTACACCCCCCTCACATGGAGGGGGGCCCACGATTATTTTATTATGTGTGGACCCCCCTCCATGTGAGGGGGGTGTAAAAGATTGTGTGAAAGTTTGTGTACACATAGCATTTTTCTATCACAATACACATTTCCCGTTAACTCTTCTTGAAATTCATGAAATTTTGAAATGGTATAAACTAATTGAAATTGTTGCTCCATTTCAAATTGTGTTGCACATGATATCATTTGTGAGAATGATTTGAAATCAGCACGAAACTCCTTCTCAACCTTACTTCTTAGGGCACGATCGTACGGTTCAACAAATTGCTTCAATGAGGTTTTTGAGTGCACATACCCATCGAAGAACACATTCATACTCTCACTTCTCAGTGTTGTTGACATCCCATCCCATCCCAGAAAGTGGTTTTTAAAAAGCAAGGAACCTAAAGTCCCCTATTGTCGTACAATCCTGATAGCCAATCATTGCCATGCAACCCATACATATGAATCATCGTTCTCTAACCATCTTCAAATTCTATCTTGATCAGTAATAATACTGTGTAGAGCATGACAATGCATGCATTGAAGCCATGTCTTGAACAACCATACAAAAGTATCAGTGTCTTCGTTCGATACCAAACCACGACCAGGCAGAGTTGATTGTCCGTGATGATTTACGCTTACGAAAGGGGCGAATGGCATGTCGTATTTATTAGCAAGGTAAGTGGTATCAAATGAAACATCGCCAACGCCTTGTACGCCTGCCTAGACCAATTATCTGCCCAAAATACATTTCGCAGCCACGACTCATTGTCCAAATCAATACTAAATTAAAATTTCGAGCATTTGCTTGCATTTTTGAAAAATAGGATTGAATTGCTGCCGCATCTCTTTTTCCAAGTCGTAATCACCTCGCTCATTCTATATAGTTTTGACAATCCTTTTCAATACAAATCATGTTCTTATACCCACCTGCTTCTACAACTGCAGAGTTGTAGCTTTTATGCAACGCAATTCCTGTCAATATATTTCTATTGAAATAAGCAGCATGTTTGATCTATATTTTCAATTGAAGAAAGCCATTAATAATAAAAAGAATTGTGAGCTTCATAAGGCCAAATGATTATACACTAAATTGATATACAATAAATGTCTACACCAACAAAAATTACAGAGCTCTAACAACTCAACAATGGGGGCAAGGTTTGTGACTCAATCAATTTTTCACATTTTTACAACTGAGTCGACTTGGTAACACCTACTCTTTGCTTTAAATCTCACTGTTTAGCTTTCCCTCTTTAACACATTGAATTCTAACCGAGAATAATCAATACCACAAAACTAGAGATCCACAAAACCATCAAATTTTACCTTTTCATTTCTATATATTAATGTCACAGGCAATTTTGCACTGGATTGTCTGAACAAATTTACACTATTTAACATCCAAAATCGATTTGTATCTTACCTTTATAGTCACTGGCTGGAAGTCTGAATTGGGAAAAATACAAAGATGCGTGGGTCGCCTCCGGAGTTCAGATCCTTCTTCGAACAGAGCTACGAAATGAGATGTGAGAGTTATGTCTTCTAACAGAGATGAGATAATCTAAGTGGGACAGAGAGGAAAATGGGAAAAACCGTGTTGAGAGGAGAGGAAATGGGTGCAGACAGAAATTGGGTTTCCCTCCAATTGTCCAAAAATGCTTTGTTGTAAGTTGGGTTTCCCTCCAAACAATTGACAGTTGACGCGTCATTAATTTTAAAGTCCTGTTTTTGACTTTGTTGGCTACCTTGTGTGAATAGCATTCTTCAATGGACATTGTCAAGATGATGTGACAAAAATTAAAGTAAAGAAACTCAAGATAACGGGCTATATTTAGAAAAGCAATTGGAGTGAGGAAAAAAAAAAAGAAGCAAAAGATAATGGTTTCTCTCTCTTTATATCATTAATTTTGAGCAGTGTTTTCAAAATTTGGACAAAATAATAATCTATATCCAAGACTCAAAAGTTAATGTACAAGCCTTTTAGATAGGAACATGAAAAATGATAGAAGTACGCTCAAGTTACAAAGGTTCGAGGCAACTCGATCATTCTAAAACTAAACATATATCATGTTAAACATGATATTTTAAAAGAATAATATATCTTTCTCACAATCCAACTACTAGATGTAATAGCGAATTGCGTATTTCACTAAATGGAGCAACTGACTTTACTTGCCATAAATGATCCGCTGAGTCAGGTTTAGCCATGTTTTGGAGTTTGGGGTTTAACAACGAAAACGTCAAAAATTTGGGGAGCAAATGATATTTTCGTTATTAGTCCATTTGACCCACGTCATTTTAAAATACATTCTTTCAAAATTCATTTTCAACCACACATTTTTCAAAAAAATAATATTTTCTATCACATTAATAACTTTTCCATACATTTTAATCACATATTTTCCATTATATCACTGTTTAAAATACATTTTTTCATCCACAATATCTATTAAACACACCCTGACAAAAGCAACAATAAGTATTTAGTACTGAATTCCCCCAAACACACGCAGCCATCTTCCTAGCAAGGCCCCTCTTTTGGCGGGAACAGAGAGCCTGAGCGAAAACAATATCTCAAATGGAATCGGAGGCGGCACTGCCGAATTGGGCATCGAAGCCTTGCATAATGGGCATTGATGAAGCTGGTCGTGGTCCTGTTTTAGGTACACACTGATTCAGTACTTGATTGAAGTTTGACATCTGTATTTTACCCCTTTCTATTTGTAAAAGTTTATGTTTTACAGGACCAATGGTCTATGGGTGCTTGTACTGTGCGCGCTCATACCAGAAAACTCTATCTACACTCAACTTTGCAGGTACAAACTTTAAGCCTTCTTTTAAATTTCCCTGTTTTACCCATTTGTGAAATCGGGGCTTTTTTTTTAATGATTTTTTTCTGAAGACTTGATTTTTAACTATGATTAAAAGGGAATTAATCCCTGCTATGTTTAGAATTAATACATCTCGATAACAAGTTAAGAACAATGGAAATAAACAGAAACAAGAGCACGGAAAGTTATAAAATTAATGAGATAATAAACTTAAATGAATAAAAGGAGAACTGATGTTTGCTCAAAGCAAATCTGCCTAAACGGAAACTCGCACAATTGAACTTTTTTCTTATGCAATACTATATCTTACTTGACTGACGAGTCAAATCTGATTGTACTCATCTTGACTGGATTGAAGCTTGAATTTGAAATAAAATATACCCACACACTTCAAAAAGAGTTTAACTTTTACCAGTTTTTTTTGACAATTTAGGTATTATTTGGCAGAAAGCATATAAGATGACAACTTGTCTACTAGAGTGCATATGCAAGCTTTTACTTATGAATTTTCTTAAAGTACTATATTATGCCGAAGATTTAATTCAATCACTGTCAGAGATAGTGATTATGATAGATTCACGCAGTAAACATATTCACAATGTACTCACTTTTAAATAGTAATATTTGTTGCATAGGTACCTCCTGATGCTAATAGAACTGAAAGTATTTTTAGACAATGTTATGCTGACTTAAACTAAAATTTTGACTTTGGTCCATCATTGTAATTTAGCAAGGAAAGTTAAACATATTTTGATCTTCTTTTGCTAGAATGATCTAAACTAAAATAGGCAAAGAAATGAAATTTCATCTTATTTCAAAATTAGTGAATCGGCTGGAAAGAGATATCATTTTCTGTTAAAGCTAATAAGAATTTACTTGGGTCATTTGTGGTCTACAACTTGGTTCTTTAAACTTCAGAGGGATTTGGATTGAAATTTGGAAAGTTAAAAAAACACTTGACAAAGGAGAAAAGCAAAGCCTTCTCAAATCTGACAAAACACTTAAAAGGAATCAAGAGTGCATTTTTTTCTTAGGAAGATATTTTGTATTGCTATTCCATGGATTGTATTGCTAGATACTGTGAACACATTAAGAAGAGACAAGGTCAGATCTGTTGTTGAAAAGAATCTTAAATCTGTTAGATCATCTTCTGTTCAAGAATGCAATAATAGAGGTGCAGGTGGAGTATAACTTCTATTGGACCATATGCAGTATAGGCATTTAGTTTTTTGGCATGTTAGATACCTAGAAATGAACTCAGGCTCTACTTGGTTTGTTAAAATCTTTAAGCTGGAACTGTTGTTGAATTTTGAAACAATGGGGGAACTTGGTGGAGATGTGCGAACATTTTAGTTTCAAATTGCATTTATGAATGTATTTACTGATCAAAAGACAACAATGCTAAAATCAAGATCTTTAGTCTTGTAGCATATAGGTTAGCTAGTGTATAAATTATCTGTTGATTTAAGTGAACGAGCAGTAAAGAATCTATGGTTTCTAGAAGATCCTAGATAAGAGAATCAGATTACTTGATATACTAATGGAGATGCTTGTATGCATGGGACCCTACAAAAAGGGGTGGCAGTATAGTTCAAATTCTGAACAAACATGAGCATTCTCAGTCATGTCTAACTGTGCCTTTTCTCAGAAGGATGTTGTTGGATTTTGTCCAATTGGAAAAATATTAATCCATCAAATAACCTTCACAAAGTGGCCTCTTTTTGGGCATGGATTGCTACTTTTGGAGATCACTTTTACAACTATTAACTTGTGGAAGGTGGTATCCCTTCGGGAAAAGTGATAGTAGATGGACGATCATTTTCCCTTTCAATTTTCCAGCGAAGGATGCTTTCTTTACTTATTGTTACTTGTCTGAGGAGTTCGGTACATGCCCTCTTTTCTATCCTGCATAATAATACCAAAGTTGGTGGAGGCCTTGACTAAGATGTACCAACACCGTCCTAGGGTCGGCGAGTTGGTGTCCCATATGTATTGGACGCCAGCATGTCATCGACACATGTTGGAAATGCCAAGAAGCGTGTCCAAATTATTTATTTCATCTTATACAGTAGACATATCACGAACGCATTTGACACCATACGATACTGACAAGTCGGAAATGCCTAGTGGCGCGTTCAAAATATTTTTGTATACTTGAACAAGTCGTCGACACGTTAGGAGATACACCGACGCGTCTTCGACATGAGTCAGAAACCTCAGGTGGCATGTCCGAGTTATTTTTTGGTTTTGTACTTCAGAACACACCATATGACAAGCTGGAAGATACATTGTCGACAAGATTGAATTTAATAATAAAAAAAACTTTAAATTGTAAATAGTAAAAAATGAAAATATAATATTATTTTAATCATCATGTTTGGAGGTGTCATTTTGGTACTCTTTTTAAATAATGCATGTCAGGTATCCGTGTTATGTCATGTCCGACACTCGTGTCCGTGTCGGTGCTTTGTAGTATATCATATTCTGTTGAAATATTTCATCACATCTGAATACCCAGAATTAGCCAATTTCTTTTCTTAGCTTTTTTGGAGTTTAAGCCCCTGTTTGATTACCATTATTTGGGAAAAATTTTGGATTTACGTGCATAATATTTTAGTTTGAAAATGTGTAATTGAAAATGAGTATGTAGAAAAAAGAGTTTTCAAATAATGGTTGTCAAACATGGGCTAAAGGGGATAAATCTTTAATTTTCTAGTGGTCTACACTGTTGGACTATGTATCCAAGAACAGTTTGGTCCCTCAATTCTTGTATTTAAATTTTTTATTACTGGCCATTGGCTCGTAACCGTGCCTATTGATTTATTAGATTTCAAAAATTGTCTTGACCAAATGAAATCTCTACACTTCTTTGTTTGCAGATTCAAAGACGTTAAAAGAAGAAAAGAGGGAAGAGTTATTTGAGAATTTGAAGGCTGACGAATCTATTGGATGGGCTGTTGATGTGATAGACCCAAGAGAGCTCTCATCCAAAATGTTGAAGAAGTTAGTATTAATTTTTTGCTGTATTCTTTACATACTCCAGTGGAGCAGCTTTACCACAAGTCTTTTCCTGTTTGATTCTTTACAGAAATAAGATAAACCTTAACGAAATATCACATGATTCTGCCATGGGCCTCGTCAGAAAGGTGTTGAGCATAGGCGTTCTTCTTACCGAGGTAAAAGTTTATTACTTATATTCAAAGAATGCTTTTAAAATGATGACAATGGTGATAAAAGGAGCTTCTTGATAATATTTAACATATACCCAGGCTAACTCCAACAAGTGGAGGTGCCACCACTAAGTTAATGAAAGGACGACTTGGGAGGTTAGGGCATGTCCTGTGCATATCTAAGGAAACTTTCTTTACACGATGAATACAACCCACTAGAACAGTTTAGAAGAGTGAGGTCAAAATTAAAATGGTCTGTTGTGGTTCCAAAGGTTCTTTTTGTATTGGATCTTTCAATAGCTGTAGCGATGGGCCAAATGGAGTATCAAAAAAGGATTCATGTGGCCGACTTCAATTTTACTAGAAATAAGGCATAGTGTGTTGTTTGTCTTTTCTTTTTGTTTATTTTGTGAATATTTTCCCCTTGCATAAGTCTGGATAATTAGATATTTCACTTCCACTAATTATATGCCTTGTAGCTAATCATCAAGGAAATGCCATACTGAGTTTAGGAACAGAATAAACATAGGAATTTCTACAATCAACTCCATAGTAAACCAACAGGAATGCAATCCACTCAAACAAAGTTTCAGTATTTTTTTGTCCGTTAAGTATTTTGTTTTTGAATTTTCAGGGTTTTGAGACTGCAAAGGCCCGTGTTCAAGTCCCACTAGCACATGGACCGTATAATTTTGCAGACTCAAAACTTCATTGCAAATTAGTCTTAGTGCTTATTTGGTTTAAATCATATTCTCATTACAATTTAAAGATCAAAGTCAAACTTCAATTTTAACCATACATTTCATGGTAGCCACAACTAGTACCAGCTTATCCACTACTCATTTCTACCAATTTACAATTTCAGCAACTTAACAATTTCTCCCAAACAAGCACTTATTTGTTGTATTTGGCTAATTTTTTCGTATTCAGAGGATATTGTGTTACACAGCTGACCTTTTACTCTACATGCTTTATCTGTCATTGTGATAAAAATAATGAAGAATGGACTAGAGAAAAAATGTGGACAACAAGCATAGATCAAAAAGCTGTAAACATATTAACATACTCTGTATACCAGGTCTATGTGGATACTGTTGGAGATGCTGAAAAGTATAGAGTAAAGCTGTCTGAGAGATTTCCAAATATTAAATTTGTGGTCGCAAAGAAAGCTGACAGTCTTTACCCTGTTGTAAGTGGTGCAAGTATTGTTGCAAAGGTGACTCTTTGTACTTTTTTTTTTATGTTGGTTCTTTGCGTTCCTCTGTGGTCATATTTTTCTGGATGGTTTTAGTGTCACAACCGTTCTTTCTTTCAGGTCACAAGAGACAGAGCTTTGCGGGGTTGGGTGCTTGATGAAACTGCTGAAAACATGCATACCACTTTTGGATCTGGATATCCCGGAGGTAATTCTTCATTATTTTTTTTTTGATTTAGAATATTATGTGGTCAATTTATCTTCTCAATATATAAATTTACATTGATTTCTTGCAGATCCACAGACAAAGGTCTGGTTGGAAGATCATAAACACTCAATCTTCGGATTCCCATCACTGGTGCGCTTCAGTTGGGGAACATGTACATCATATTCCAAAGACATGGTTGAAGTGTTATGGTTAGTCTCTGAAGGAACATAGGATACTGAATGTCCATTGTTGCTTATGGTTTCTTTTCTTTTTCTCTCAACTTTTCTTGTGCTATGTCAATGATCCCTGGCTTTCTCTCATTTTCTTTGAATTTTTTTAGCAACTTCATATTAAATATAAATTCTTGTATCCACGATCACTAAATTTAGTTCTTAAAATCTTGTGAGATTTTCTTTACATGATATCTCTATGCTGCTACTGTGATAATGGCTTGATAGGCTCAAAGCACTGTAATCTCTGAATTTCAGAAAATATGCAGTTTTGATATAGTGATTACGTCAAAAACTTAGCCCCCGTTTGGGATCCATTTTAATGTGATTTTGGGAGAATATGTATTTTGGAATTTTCTGGAGAATGGGTGGTTAAAAGATAGTGAAAAGTTTTGGGTTTACATATAATATTATTTTATTTTGTGTGATTGAAAATAAGAAAGAGAAAAATGTGTTTTTGGGATGATGGAGCCCAAACAATCTTAATGGATCTCCTTTTGATAGGGAAACTGATGATACTGATGAGGATGGTAGCAATGGAAGGACTGTGAAACGACAAACGAAACTAACCAGTGTTGGTTTCACTCCAGTGAAGAGAAAAAGTGAAGAAACTGAATCAAGTGGCAAAGGTCGTTGCAAATTTTTCCAAGCCCGTAAACTTGAGCTACTCTCCCATTTCTGAAGGCAAGTTTTATTACCATGGGTATGATTATTTCTGTCTGTCTTTAAGCCCCTGTTTGACAACCATTATTTCAAAATTCTTTATTCCATATACTCATTTTCAACCATACATTCATATAATAAAATATTTTGCACGTAAATCCAAAACTTCTTCTACTTTTTAATCACACATTATCCTAAAATTCACTGTTCAAAACTTTTATTTGCCAAATAATAGCCATCAAACAAGGGCTAAACTTATCTTTCTTTATTGTTTCTTCCATTATACTAACATAGAAAATACATTTATATGTTAATTATGTGTCTTCATATGATGGCATATATTTATCAGCGAGTGATGGTGGGAAAATAAAAAAAGAAAAAATAATGCAGTTAGTGTAATACACTAGTGACTAGCGACTAGCGACCGGTTTTAAAAGAGAATCTTTTTGAACAATTTGAAGGTGCCTTGGTGCATTTTCTTGTTGATTTAGAAGGTTGTCGGGCAATGAATCTGTTGTCTATGATGTGTCAACTTTTAGCCGAAGTTCTGTTGAGGATGCAGTGTTTGACCATCGTGTAGCTGGTTCTGTTGCTCTTTGAATATGAATAATGGTGCAATGATTGAAATTGTGCAGAGTTAAATTTCAACACAAGCCTGAAGTCAGAATTATGCTCTTGCCAATTAGGCCTTCATTTGGCAAAATTTATATGCCATTTATAAACCCACAAGTAATATCCATTTATCCACCACTCGTTTATATCTATTCTTAAATTATTCCCAAATTGAACTTTTAGAGTTTCCCCTTCATAAGATGACGTTAATATCCAAAAATCATTCAGATGAATGCATGCTTAATGAGCAATGCCCTGTGTTCCAAAGGAAGACAAATATCAATATAGTGGAGATACAGCTGCAGTACTTTTTTACTTTCCTAGCTGGGCTTTCCTTTGAAGAGTTTTTATAATTTTTTATCTTTAAATTTATAGGTAGCATTTGATGAAGAGGCATCGAGAGGAGAAACTTTGAGCCAGTATCGTCCTTAAACTATGAAGCAAGTTCAGAAAATATCAATATTAATAATTTGATAACTTGTAAGGAAAAAATCTCTAACTCTAGTATTCGATTACCAGGAAGTAAGTTATTTGATCATCACCCAGTGGCACATATTTTAATGATTTTGGCCGATGTCTATCTGGTAATGAAGATAATCTGTGGATTGTATTCTCTCTCACGTTAAAAAGTATGATGTTTCTGTATAGTTGGAAATGGCATGAACAGAGCCGAATGTATCAAACCTTGTATGTGCTACTACTGTTTTTCCTCAACTCTTTGATGGCTATATATATAATGCCTAGTAAACTGTTTTTGAATTTTTATTGATCCAAAGAGACATAAGATACCTTGGCCAGGAGGTTGGTCGACATTACCTGAGTTCTGTGATACCTTAGTGCAATTTCAACACAGATAGAGATGGAATTAGTTGAGCTCATAGTTTACGTGTATGTTAGACCTTAGTAAAAATTGCAGCACAGCGAACCAAGGGACATATATTAGACTCGGTTTGACTTGGCACAACCTAGGCCCATGTACCCAATTGTTCCAAATAAATCCACCTTAATTAAAAAAAAAGAAAAAAGAAAAGAAAAGACCAAAATGACCTAGCTGAAGACATCAAAGCTGATGTTGAGGTCGATCACAAGTCATTAGAAGGACGAGTTTGATAGGCCAAAGCTTGTGAAAAGAGTTGCTCAGCTGGAATGTTGAGCTAAAACGATTCCAAGGTTGAGATGGAAATGCTAAAGTGAATGCTAAGGCAATGTAGTACAACATAGATGCTCACAAAAGAACTCGAACGGAGGCCTGCCTCCACTAGAAATCTTGTTATTTGTTTTAAACATGTTAAACACTCAAGATAATGTTGTTTTGAGAATTAGAGACGTAATATTACTACCAAAAGCAGTAAAATCATAGGAAGAAAATAGATAGAAGAACATGCAAGATTTATAGAGATTCACCCTCCATGTGAGATTACGTCATATTTATTTACTGTAGTAATTCCCCGTGATGAAAATTTTATAAGAAACAATCGCACATTATATCTTATCTAACTTCTCTCTCTCTCTCTCGTTGATGGTAATACAAAATTCTAATGATGGCTTCTTATTTATAAGATAAATTGGGGCAAAATCAAAATTGGGATCGATCCGCGACAATAATTAGACTTTACAACTTAACGTATTGCATCTATCAAATGTCAAGAATATCACTATTTCTAAGTCAATGAAGTTGCATTTACTGATCTTTATTTACAAGTTCTTGGCAGATTTCAGACTCCAAAACTATTAATTCGGACGTATGAACGGGTTTGAAAAGTAATATGTTGTCATAGTCGAATGAACATGAATCATACTGTCATTATTATATGGAGTTCCTGTACCATTGTTAAAATTTCAATTCTGTCCTTCCCACATTGAAAATTCTTCCTCAGTGACTATATATGTATATCGAGATGGATGGCTTCAGAATCCATCGATGTTCTTGTCCATCAAAGCTTTCCACTTGAAAAATCTATGTCAGATTCTCCAAAAAACCTGTTTGATCTCCCACCTGACTCCTTTTGGGTCCCCAAAGACTACGAACAAGATTGGTTTGATCGCAATGCAATGATGCAACGTAAAACCTCCATAAAACTCGGTTTTCTTGCTGGTTCAACTCGAAACTCCAAGTCCTTTTCTCATCGATCTTCACTCTCTTCCAACCAAAAACACAGACCATCTCTCATTGGACTCGCTGGTACTACTCAAACACCTCGCTTGGGCATAGTTAGAGATGCTAATCGACAGCTAAACCATGTGGGAAGTTCTTGGTTGTTCAGAAGCAGGTCTGAACCTGGAGGGAAGCCACCAACGCAGCTCTCTGAACCTGGTTCTCCTAGGGTGTCTTGTATTGGAAGGGTTGGATTGAAGAATGGTGGTCATAGGAAAACCGGCATCTTGAAGCTTTTCAATTCGATTTTTCGCGGTCAAAAGGGCAAATTGCATGTGGATTTGAGACAAAGAATGGATCGGCCGGTAAGGTAGAACCGAAACGGTCCATGTAAGGTATGTGGTCAGAATCATAAGGCGGCAATAATAATAGGGGGCATGGATTTATACCAAACACGTGTTCATTTTTATTAATTATTCTTCTAATTTGTTAAAGAATAATTGACAAGTTCGTTATTTCAATATGAAAGCAATGGGACATTCCAATAGATCTATCTTTCAATAATAATCTTATCATTTTATAATTTAAAAAGTTCCTAAAAGGAGGCTCAAAAAGTTGATTTTAGTACCTTCAAAAAGTACATGGTATTAGGAGTATATTTTATACCAAATTTATTTGTTCTTGAAGTTAACAACAAATTCTTTGTAACGGTGTCAAAATCTTGTTAATTTTATTATCTCGCAAGTATATGAATAGTAGGCATTATGAATACTCAAGCAATTGATAGAGCACTAATATCCTGTATTCTCCCATATTTATAGACCTTAATATCAATTTGAGATCATCTTCACGTATGACTCGGTAATATCCTTATCCAAAATTCATACATGCAAAGATGCATTGAATCACTAACGTCTGTAGGACCTCAAGATGATTGTTATCATATACTGTCTTTTTTATTCCTTCTCCCGAACGACAACAGGAATCACACATTAGTTCAATTAGTTGAAAACATTAAGATCATAATAAGCGTTCCAACAAAGCAGACGTCTAGTGTCGAAATGATATAAAGACTTCAAAACATAGGATTTAATGTTATCCTAGTATCTATACTACGAGTCAAGAATTATAATTTTACAATAACACAATTAAATAGATATAACATCGCCCGGAACTGAAGTTTGGGAGTCTTGATTTCCTTCAATGATTCTTGATTTCTCTCATTTGATCGTCTTGTAATTCGGTACTGGATCCGTCTCTGGGAATATGTGTCTTGTAATAAAAGCTTCTTCAGAACTTGACAAATAATATGGAATTTTGTATCAATGGCTATCTTCTTATCTATGGAATATGTCTACGAGAGCTTCCTAACTTCCTCCTCTATATTTATGGATGAAGAGTTGTATTCATAGAGTGAGAATTGGGTCAAAATCCACGTCCTAATTGATTTTCAAGAAGAGGCGAAATAAAATTAGGAAAGTAACTGGCAGGAATGGCATTTCCGATGGCACAGGCCACTGGAATTGATCTCTGCAACTGAATATTTGGTGGCTGTTGGCCCATAAATTCTTCTCTTGCTTCGACTTGAGTCATTTTTCCTTTGCACCTTTAGTCCTTCATCTTTAAATCTTCATAATTAAATCATCATCATTCCTCCATCATCCGTAATTGATTTGATGTAAGTTTTACATCCCTAAACTCATCAAACGTTAGATTTAGCTAGAGCTATCCGTGAGTCGATTCGGTTCGGTTCTGAAGAGACTCGAATCTACCCAAAACTTTCGGATATTTAAAAATGGAACCGTCGGGTCCAAATATAATTATGGAACCGTTCGGGTTCGGTTCCATTCGGGTCAGTCCGGTTCCGTTCAGTTCTGTACCATAATTAAATTTTTTAATATTTACAACAACACTACATAAATACAACTAATGACATTTCATTCGTAACTTTTACAAATTAACGTAGCCAAATTCAAAAACATATAAATAAATAATCATCCAATAAGATTAATTCAATGCATACAAATACCAAAAAGTAGATATTAATATTAAAGTAACACTACATAAAGTATTTTCATTTACTTCAAATTAAAATAGGCTAATGATCTGTATTTTCATTTACTTCAAATTAAAAAATAGGCTGATGATCTTTAAAAATGATTTGGGCTTTAAAATTAAAATTATGAAATAATCTGATTTATTTAATTAATTTACTAATTTGTTTAGAAAAAATAAAATAATTTAATTAATTCAATATAAAAAATAAAAAAATTATTTAGTTTTGGTTCTTATTCGGTTCGGTTCTTCGGTTCTTGGTCTAGACTCGAGACTCGATTCAAACCCATCAGTTCTCGATTCGGGTACCTGTTCAAGTATTTAATTTATGAAGAACCGCTCGGTTCGATTCAGTTCGGGTTCGGGTTCGGTTCGATCCGGTTCGGTTCGGTTCGAGACTTTTGGACACCCCTAAATTTAGCTCCCAAAACTTGTGAATCACCTCTAGTTGGCACATTAATGTTTCCAATTGATTAATAACAATCCCAATGATTTTCAATCCTCCTAATCAATTTAGCTCCAAATATGTATTTTTCATCCCAATTGCTTCCAAATTAGATATATACCTACAATTAACGTATTTACACCTAAATTAGATAGATATATGTTCAATTTTCGATAAACAAGCAAGTATAAGTTCCCAATCTACTTCATTCTTGACTACGCTGTAAATGTACCCCTACTTGGTTTAGCTAAAAGAGTTGATAAAAATATAAGTCAAAATCAACAATTCATTTCAACCACATTTCACAGGACGCACAAACTTTCATCAACTTCTATTAAAATTTACCAAAAATCAAATTTTTTGCTAAACCAATCATGGGCGTAATGAATTCTCCATGTGCAAGTTGGAGTTTACAACTTTCATGATCATTAGCAGGGCTATTAATTTTGAAGTAGATAGTTTTAACAAACTAGGCATACAAATTTGTATCATCCAACAACCATTTTAATTGGTGTTCAAGCATGGCGGTGTCTAATTTGGTGGTGCCTCTAGTTTGGTACCCTATCCAATACACAAACCTATTCATATTCATCAATTTGGACATAAAAGAAAGTAGGTCTCTTAATTTTGACGACATCATGGAATTGTTCATGGATATTCGATACGATACCTTAAATTAGATCGTGCTTGTTGATGGTTATAAGAATTTTAAACTACTTTACACTAACTTTCGCGGGTTAGAGTTCTTCCAAGTCTACGAAACGAGGTCAAGCTGGGAGATCGACCACCAAATGGACTCCAATACTTAAAACTATAATTTCAGAACATATGCTTGTTAAGTTTTATATCCAATTGTGTGAATCAAAACTCGAAAACCTTAATAATCAGAGAGAATGTCTTCTGAGTTAGCTTTTGTATTAACATTGTGCCTTGAAATTATTACATTAAGAGTTTTAGGTTATGGTTTTACTTGTATTTGCAACGTATTACGTTATTTTTCCATTAAACTTGTGAACTTTGTCATTTTCAGGAAAAAGAAATGGAGGGCGTCTCACACGTTTCTTTGACAACCAGCTTTACGTCGAGTTCTGGCTCAACTCATCTAGTATTACTCAACAATTATTATTTATATTGTATTGTGTCTCGAACATGTTTCCACTAAAACAAAACTGAAACATGAAAACAAAAACGTAAATCATTGTTCAAAAAAGAATGTTGAAGACATCAAAGGAATTCTTGATTGAGAATACAATAAAAGTTAGATAGTAAAGACATTTACTGTTGAGCATTAGAAAATTTAATTCTATTTCACCGAAAGCAATCAATTGATAGAAATAAATAAAAACACACAAGATTTATAGAGATTCACTCCAATATGAAATTATGTTATCTTTCATCGCTACAATAATTCACTACGTTGAAAATAAGTTTACAAGAGAAATCGTACACCTCTCTTCTCTAACCCCCCTCTCTCTCTGTTGTTTTATGATGATAATTCAAAAGTCTAATAACGGCTCCTAATTTATAGGATAAATTAAGGTAAAATCGAAACTTACAAGAACATAAATTCTTAAGACTAAATATACAATAATACAAATTCCTAAGCTATTCTTGATGAAATTTTGATCAAGTTCCCACTCCCAACTCAGTTGGGAGGAAGGCTTCCTGCACCTTTCCAAATCTCACGACGACCTCGTAGCGAAAGTTAATCTGCGTACTGACTTCGTGGAGCGATAATAATTAGGCTCCATGACTTAATATTTACATATTACAAAGTTTTCAAAAAACAAATATTAGAGAATATGCTCTTTACGTGGTGACGTCTCCTTTTATTTTCTCTCAAGTTTGGACCTTCTAGATAATTTGAGCATGTTTAGGTTAATATGTTATATTTTTTAATTTTCAAGTAAAGATTATACCATCAAACTAATTAATAAAAAGACTTATTTTAAAACTTACTTTATTATTTATAAGTAGATTCCTAAGCTTAGTCAATCACTTTCTTAAAAAATCGTCTCAAATCTATGATCGTGTGAATCTATGGTGTAAATATAAATAGTGAAATGTATATTCACATTCTCCGCCCCCGCTCGCCGGGTGCTGGATATGAGTTGGTTGAGGACAAAGGTGTGAAGATATTGATTGATCCAAAGGCACTCATGCATGTAATAGGAACCAAGATGAATTTTGTTGATGACAAACTCAGGTATGAGATATTTCTCCACTTCAAATTGTAGATGAATCTTTTAAAGCAATTTCCTGTTTGTATAGCTGTCTCTCCATATTTATGTGTACATGGGCACTGCGTACTTACATACTTGTGAGCGTGAGGTGAAACACACTCTGCTTTTATATAGTTTTCCCTTGGGAGGTTAAAATCTATTTGCTTTAAGAGATAGAAAAGAATGGAGTGTTAAATTTTCTTCCCGCCTGTTTGATTTCCAGATGAGAAGAGAAAATAAATGAAGTGAGGAAACTGATTTTCCCCTTAATAACACAAATATCGTCCCAGGACGCAGTTGAGAAGAGGAAATCCAGAGTTGCTCAATTTGTTTCATTTACTTTCAACTCCCTTTCCAATATGAACAAAGAATCCTTCTCCCGTGTGGTTTCTTATTTTCCTTTCTCAACCTTCTCCTCCCTGATTCCACATAAATATTCAGTCTAGCTGCTCAAGTATGTGCTTCTATGTGATATTTTTGAAGAATCAAAATCACCTCAAGCTTATATTTTCACAATTGGAAATTTTTTTAAGTCCACGCATCGCCAGTTGATGAAAAATCTTATGGTGCCTGTTGAAATTGACACCTGCTGACATTCTGGTATTTAGTTAAAATGTAGACCACTGAACTTTGGCATCTCTATTGTCCCTGAGCAGATCTGAGTTCATATTCATCAACCCCAACTCTAAGGGGCAGTGTGGTTGTGGAGAATCTTTTATGACTGTTGGGTTTTTTGATACCCAATAAATCCGGGCGATGATGTAAACCCTTTTTTTGTTGGATTATACTTCATAAGCCTCGGCCGATGAGTGAAGTGAATATCGACACCACAATCGTTTGGACCGAACCACAACATTATTTGGGCCATTGGAAGCAGTTTAATTAGTTAGAGTTGCTGATGGGACAACCCGATACCTTGGATTGCTTTTGGTTGGTAGCCCACTCATTTGTTGTCTATTGGGCCTCTAATTAAGTTAACCTAAAAGCCCATGTCTTTGGTATATATGCAGCCCATTCCTTGTGTTGTTAAGTGTGGGAGAAAAATGTAGCCGTGAGAGAGAGGAGCGATGGCTTGGTGCTTCCTAGTTTTGCTTTGTGCTTGACCATCTTCTCCTTCTTCCTTTGTGGTTGAACCTTGAGGCTACTATCTTCTCCACACCCGCCCTTTGTGGGCAACCCGTGAGCAGCCCTTGGTGGGCAAAAACCGTAGCAACCGGTTGGGAAGTTGTTGGGAGTTCTTGATCGGATTGGTGGTGTCGATTGGTGGTTTTCTGAGCTCGGTTTGTGGTTGATTGGATCCCCAAATTCCAACAATGACAATGAACAACTCAGAAGCTGTTAAACGTGGTGGTGGATCTGGAGTATAAGATATGTTAACTTCGTCATGACTGCGTTTAGTAATTCCTTTATAGACTCCCAAATTCCAACATATGGTATTAGAGCTTGGGTGGAGATGAAATCCATGTTTTTGGGGTGATTTTTGGCCAGAAAAATGAGCAGAAACGCAACAGAAAAATTGAGGAAGAAGCTGTCCAGTTTTTCAAATCTTGGCCGGATCTGTTTTTGCGTTTTTCGGTGAAACCATTGACCTGGTGGAAAATCTAAGACCACTGGCTAACTATGCAGGCTGAGACGATGATGGGTGACCGGCGCGTGGTGGAGGCCGGCGGCGCGTGGACGACCGACGTTGGTGCGTGGGCCTGTTTTTGGAGATGGGTTCTTCAGACAGTTTTCTCAGGACATCGAGACGGACCCTACGGTGTTGACAGATTTCAGTTTGGGGCACTACAGTGAAAGTTGGACGGTTTTGCCCTTGGACGTTCGAGTTCTAGTTGTCGTTTTCGTGTTGCCGCGGTTGCTAGAGACTTTAGGACGAATGGTGACGGTCCCAAAGTGGTGAATTCGCATCTCTCGATATTTACGGACCTTCAGACGTGGTCCGCTTTGTATCGTATTATTTACCTTTTATTATTGCAGTTAAAATTATTGTGTAGGATAATTTATTTTTGGCACTAAAAGTCATCATGTGAGGTGACGTTAGGTTTGGGGTTACCGTGAAGGGGTAGCCATTGCCTGATGTTAGACCTAGGAATTACTTGTTAATTATTTGCCTTAAATTTTTCGTGAATTTGTTATCAATTTATTTTTCATTATTTAGAATTGCACGTGACCTTAGGAAAGTTTACTTGACTATTCTGTGTGAATTGTGTCGGTACTTTACTTGTGGTCGTTATTGGTTGTATTTTTGTATTTTGTGCATTTTTGGGGTAAAATGACGACACATTATGAGTTGTGCATGTTTTAATGAAAAATATGATATTTTAATTTGGCAAATGTGGTCTAAGACAAGTGCGAAAAGTAATATGAGTTTTAACTGCAGTTATTTGGACATTGTTGAAATAGATGGTCTTAGGGATGATAAAAGGAAAGTTGATGAGAGTGGTGATGGGAATTCTTTTTTTTGGGTCGAGTGATGACTTGTGTGGGGTTTATTGAGAGTAAACTTGGTTACTGCTATGTGCATCCGTGTGTATTCCTTTTGGCATATGTGAGATTGCTCAATTCGGTTGCATGGCTATATGTTGCATTTCAATGTGTTTGATATGTGCATTAGCATGAATTGGAGTTATCTTATTACTTTGTGTAATGTGTTTGCATGCATAGTGGGTTGCGATCTATGGCGTACTCCGTTTTACTCTATGAGTGGTGTGAGAGTATGTGGTAGTGAGAAGTAAGATTGTGTCGAAAGTCTTCCTGACATTGGTGGTCAGGCGGCGGGTCCCGTTTGGTAACGGCGGTACAAGATGATTGGCGGATAGATTATCCCGAAGTAAGGGGCAGCCATTTCCTCCTTCATCTTTGTGAGCCTGTGTGGTTTGTGAGATTATGTGGGGCATTCTATGAGAATTATCTTCGTTCTCTGTGTGAGCCTCTGTGTGAGTGTAGTGAAGTAACCAACTCTTTCTTCTATCCTCTTTGTGAGTGCCATTGTCACCCTTCCCTTTGTGGGATTTATCCTTTGTGGATTTTTTGAGCGTTAGTGTTTGGAGTAACTTTGTTGGTGCGTGGGTCAATTTAAATTGAGCCCTAACCTTTGTGGTCGCCAAAAGGTTTTGATTTGCCATAGTGGGATTGTGTTGCATTTGCAGTGTGTTGGATGTCTTTTGGTAAGGTGGAGTATAGATGCCTAGGGGTACATTGTGGTTTGTACCGTGAGATGTGGAGTGTGACATTTGGATCACGGTGGAGATGTGATCAAAAGTTGGAATCCTTTATCTGTAAGAGACCCTGATCAGGTGGAGTGCGAGTGAGGCACTTCTATCACTTCTATTAGGTGGAAACCCATTATCCACGTTGGTTGGAAGAAGTGATGTGGTGATAAAGGATTATCCCGATAACTTAGGATTTATAGAGGCTTACCAGTTAGACATGAGTTGGGTGATTAGCCTAGTGAGCATTGTGGACGATGAGATGAGATATGTGTTCTCGAGGTGTGAGCAACACGGAATGGGATATGATAAGTGTGGTGAGATCTTCTTCGTGAGGTCATGTATGCATTTGTTGCGTATGTGTTGGCCTGTTGATTGACTGAGTGTTAATATGTTGTTCTGTGTGAACGTGTTTGATAAGATCTGTGTTATCTTATATGATATCTCCATCGCATGTTTATTTGCTCTTGATTGATTGTTGTGATTACTTGCTTCTACTTGGGTGTTCTTGATCTTAGCCCCGATGAGTATATAGAATAGGTATGGTATGTGTTTCGGGTGCGAAACACGAGGTAAGGTCTGTGAGACCAATTTTATTGGTTGCCTTGATTATTCGAGTATGAACTGTGTATTTTGTTTGCTTGCAGATTTATTGGGATCAAGGTGGAGATTTGTTGGGTTTTTTGATACCCAATAAATCCGGGCGATGATGTAAACCCTTTTTTTGTTGGATTATACTTTATAGGCCTCGGCCGATGAGTGAAGTGAATCTCGACACCACAATCGTTTGGACCAAACCCACAACGTTATTTGGGTCATTGGAAGCAGTCTAATTAGTTAGAGCTGCTCATGACCCAGCCGGATACCTTGTATGGCTTTTGGTTGGTAGCCCACTCATTTGTTGTCTATTGGGCCTCTAATTAAGTTAACCTAAAAGCCCATGTCTTTAGTATATATGCAGCCTATTCCTTGTGTTGTTAAGTGTGGGAGAAAAATGTAGCCGTGAGAGAGAGGAGCGTTGGCTTGGTGCTTCCTGGTTTTGCTTTGTGCTTGACCATCTTCTCCTTCTTCCTTTGTGGTTGAACCTTGAGGCTACTATCTTCTCCACACCCGCCCTTTGTGGGCAACCCGTGAGCAGCCCTTGGTGGGCAAAAACCGTAGCAACCAGTTGGGAAGTTGTTGGGAGTTCTTGGTCGGATTGGTGGTGTCAATTGGTGGTTTTCTGAGCTTGGTTTGTGGTTGATTGGAGCCCCAAATTCCAACAATGACAATGAACAACTCAGAAGCTGCTAAACGTGGTGGTGGATCTGGAGTATAAGATATGTTAACTTCGTCATGACCGCGTTTAGTAATTCCTTTATAGATTCCCACATTAGGCAAGGAAAACCTAAGCAAGAAAAACAAGTTCCGGATTTAGAGTAGCCTTGTGAAACATGGATAATGTATCTTTGCGTTTTGGAAATTTTGCAGCGGTCTTACAGTAATAAACTTTCTTTTCTATTCAATGATGTAAATTGTATTTCTTATATATTTTTGCTTTTTTTTAATCAGTAAATAAATGTATATAGATCAAAAATAGAGTACAACTAGTCCAGACATACCTGGGCTTTCAAAACGAACTTTACAAAGATCTAATGATCCAAAGCAAGAGATTCAAAATGAATCCAAACATGGTAACCTCTGTAGCACGGACACTTCAATCAGGGTACCGTATCCGTGTCTGACACGTATCGGACACGAGTCGATACCGACACTTCTCGAACACTCTACCGTAATCATTTTTCTCTTTATATTAGAAATATTATATATTGTTAATTCAAAATTATTAGCAAGTAACAAATAGATACTCATGTTTAAAAGATTTCAACAAGAAAAATTAATAACAAGTATAAAACTAAATTTATACTATATAAATGAAGAATTTAATCAATGTGTCGATGACGTGTCGTGTTTGTACTTTTTTTTAAAATCGCATCCGACATGTATCGTGTCGTACACACGTGTCCGTGTCGGTGCATCATAGATGGTAACTACGGCTGATCAAGTTTTGTTTCCAAAACATGAAGTGCTGAATTCCGTTGCTAACTACTCGAGGATATATGAAGGGGGTTCCCCTTCTTTCTATCCTTTTTTGTTATTTTGGTAGTTTGCTCATCGAGTTTCCCTTTGAGCTTTTCATTAGAGGCTGCCTTTGAACTGTGGCCTTCACAATCTACAGTCCCAGTTTGATGATGATTTGACCGTTTTCTGCAATCGGACGCCCCATTCTGTTTTGTCCAATTTCCTGCAATCTGTCCCTTCGATTTGTTGTTACGTTTCTTTTCTATTAAAAACCTCAACGAGTGGAACTTCTAGCTCATCTTTCTATTGCATACCCTCCGTTCCATCTTTATCGAAGCTAATAATGCTTGGAACAGTTGGCTGCTCCACATTTGTGCCCGTTTCCTGGGTATCACCTGCAACCTGTTTTTTTTAAAGTTGCAACCAAGGGTGGTGTGACCAAACATTTTGCAAGTTGAGCAAAATTTTGGGCTCATGTTCATAGGAAACAAGCTAATCCCTCGACTTTCCAGTGGGCTATTTTATCTTCATTGATCAGACCAAGTCTTTAGAAGCTTCGACTTCCACAAGAACTCTCGCATACAAAATTCGACCCTTTGTAGATATTGGTTTTCCAAGTTTGGAGGCAATCTTCCCCAAAGCATCTGGATTCCAACAATCCAATGGCTATCCCGGTAACGTTATCTAAACCAATATAGTACTAATCTTGTTGTCATCGAACTCAAAGCATCGAGGCATCACTTTCAACATCAAAGGTCGCCCATAAGCGAAATAAGACCCACCTTCAAGAACCTTAAGTCTATCATCCGCATTCTTGAATTTGAATACCAACCATCCACATTGATACACAAAGTATTGATATTTCACTTTCCAAAGATTTCATATTTGCAAAAGTGCCGATTTACGTGGGAAACGTCCTGCAAAGTACCCCACCAAACAGAAACCCCAAGCTGTTTCAATGTCGTCCATGTTTTGCTCTTCATCTTGAGGATATCAAAACTTTGGAGCTTAATGCCTTCATATTGCTTCCTATTATCTTTAAAAAGATTGACCAAGAACGTTTCGGCGGATCCATCTGTTTTACTTTGGGTGAATCGTTATTTTGAGGTTTAATTCGGGTTCTGTGGCTTTCTCAACAGATTCTGCATCATCCTCTACATATTCTGCATTTTCCTCTTCAGAATTAGTCTGTTTACCTTAGATTGAAACATTATTTTGAGGCTTTACAGCCGACTCCACAGATGCAGTGTCTTCCTCTTCAGAATCTGTTGCTTCCTTTTCAGATTCTACGCCGCCTTCTTCATTTTCTAAGACTTCTTTCTCAGAATCCTCAGATTCTGTGTCGTCCTCTCCAAGTGTTTGACACACACTTGAAGAAGAAGCTCCATAAATTTTACCATATGCTGGACAAACAGTAGGAGCAGTGACTGCCTTACCATATGCTGGACAAACAGTAGGAGCAGGACTGCCTTACCAAGATCTGGAGAAACAGTTGATGTTTTGGCAGCCATAGCCGGGATTTCAAACCTGTTCTTGACTGGAACTTGTGTAGAAGAAGCCCTGTTTGCCTGAACAAAAAATGCTTCATTGGAACAAACTTCTGACCATTTTTCTTCTTCCCCATTGAGCAGTGGCGAGAAAAAACTAGGCGTGCAGGCAGAGAACTGAAGAACTTTGCTGAAAAAAATATCCAGAACACCTTGGAAGAGCTCGAGTGGCCGGATTATGCAAGGCAGGCTGAGAGAAAGTTCTAAATTCTGTTTGGGGGGGAAACAGAATTTGAAAATTGCCCTTAATGTTACCCGAAACAGAAAAAATCTGCTATCTGGAATTGCCTGAAACAGCCTGCACTTACCTAAATGGGATGTGAAATTCAAATTTTCAAAATGGGTGGAAGAAAATTTGAATTCTTTACCCGAATAGGTAAAAACCAGCTGCAAGAACACTCTTGAATCTTTAAGAATAATGTCAAAAACCTACTGGCTTATTCGAATTTACCAAGTGGTGATGGCAAGTTCGAACTTCATTCACTTAAACACCAAATAAAACTGGATGAATAATGCAACCAACCTGCTCGCTGGTTACAAATCTTCCAAGAAACTCTTGGATCTTCAATGACTAAACACAAAGTGCAGGCCCAAATTTCATATCTTCAAAGAGAGTTCAAATCTTCAAAGAGAAACACTATGAATCTGGACAAACTTAACCTAAAAACTGCATGCTTGATTCGGCAAAATCGAAATAAGAACAAGAAACTCAT
The DNA here is from genome assembly GCA_035079005.1 of Fraxinus americana. NCBI lineage: Eukaryota > Viridiplantae > Streptophyta > Magnoliopsida > Lamiales > Oleaceae > Fraxinus > Fraxinus americana. The sequence continues at coordinate 29,987,011 of CM068711.1, read as the reverse complement.
TAGTGCAAGTGGGCGTCCAAGTGGGATTTTCTCTCACCAGGATGAGAGCTTCTCTCATATATTTGCTTTTATTAACAATATCTAGTTGTTCATTATAAATATTTACTCCTACTTATTTATATTAGTAACTTTACTGTCTGAACTAGATACACACCCCAATCACTGTTTCCTTTATTTTCATTTCTTATTCTGATGGAGTCCTAAGTCATTTCCAGTTGAATTAACTTTCAAATTGAGTTGAATTGCTTGAGGAAGCCCGTGTAGGGATATCATGGAATGTTTAGAAAACCTGAAAATATATAGAGTCCGGTATTTATTATTTATACAAGTCTATTTGGGTGAAGTTTTTTGAATGCCTAAGTTGCCCGGGAAACTTCCCATGAATCCAGTGTACGCATAATTCATTTTGCATTTCGTTTGTGTTCTGCGCAACTGTTTGCCCTGGCGAATTGTCCTAAACATTTGCCCATCTTGCGTTTTTGGTCTCAAACTTTTGAATCTTGGCAATCACGTCCTAAACTTATGCTTTTTGGTGCACAGTTGGATGTTTGGATGGATTTGGTCCAGATTGTCTTTAGTTTTGCACGTGGACTGCACTTTCGCTAAATTGCGTATGCAGTCCCAACTTTGGTGAAAGTAGTGATCTTGTCCTCGTCTCAATCTTTAAGAAATAGTAGTCTTTCCTTCCTAATGGTTTTTGTCGACTTTTGCCGTTAAGTCAGACGCGTGACTTGCGTGTGACCTTTTTAAGAAAAGGGCAAAAAAATAAAAAATAAAAAAATAATTAATCAAAATTTATCAAGAGGAGGTACATGTAAGGATCATTATTTTACTTTTCTTTATTTTCTTGTCCCAACCCAATGAAGAATGGATATGTAAGCACTGACTTAAAAAATTAAAAATTAAAAAAATCATAGAAGTCCAGGTTATATTTCAAAGAAAAATGAAATATTCATACAAGTCAAGGGTATAAGTTAGAGGTGTCAAGACGGACGGGCCGGCCATGACGCGTGAAAACCGGCCCGTGAAAATCGAGACCGCGGGCCGACCCGTGACCCGTGCGGGCGGTTCACGGGCCAAGGAGGTGTAACCCGCGGGCTCGCGGGTTGCACCCCTACGGGCCGCGGTTAACCCGCGACCCGTAAAAAAAAATTGAAAAAAAAAATAAAACAAAAATTAAAAAAAAAGGGGGGGGGGGGGGGGGGGGAGGGCGAAAAAAAAAATTTTTAAAAAATAAAAATAAAAAAAATTCCAAAAAACGCGTAGCCTACTGCATGGTCAAATTTTTTTTTTTTTTATTTTAAATAATGGTAATATAAATTTTCTAACGGTAATATCATCCCCTTCATCAATAAATCCAATTTATTCTTACATTTATTTTTACAATATCCTCTCATTAGTTATTATACATTTATACTTCATAATTCATACTTGTTACTACCTTACTACAATTACAATTATTCAATTGCAAATATCATCATCATCTTGATTATATTTCTTTCTTCTCGGTTCTCACTAGTCACTACTAAATTTTTTAATCCTACTATATTATGGATTCTCGCGATTTTTCTTCTCAAAATCGTATTTTCAATGATAGTTGCTCTCCATATGGGCCAAACCAAAAAAATTCTATATTTTTATAATTTTATGTATACAATCATACGGGCCAAACCGGAACGAACCGCGACCCGTGACCCGCATGGGCTCGACCCGGATGGGTCAGCGGGCGGGCCGGGTTGTAGTCCAAAATTGTGGGCCGACCCGTAACCGGCCCGGAACCCGCAGCGGACGGGTTTTTTTTCACGCGGGCCGTTACCGGGCTCACATGTTGGCGGGCCGACCCGGCCCGGACCACCCGGATTGACACCTCTAGTATAAGTGTTGGCCTGTTTGAATAACTTGTACTTAACTTTATTATTATTAAAATATTGACATTTGATCGAAACACATTATTATAAAAATCGCTGAGACAGAGAATAATTGAGACAATAAACACGTGCATGGCCTGTACTTTCGATACATGTAACCATCCATTTAGACTTGACCGCAATGAATGACAAGTAAAATTCTTTAAATACTACATACTGATTAAGGATGATAAAGAAAAGGAAAATTCCCTAAGGAATTCTTCGCAGAATTCGCACAGGCTGCACTGACAGCCCTTGATTTGCAGTTTTTTTTTTTTGCCAACTCCCAATGAAACTACGCCAAGTGTCCCCCTTATGAATTCTACGAGTCAGCAGACCGAGACAAATGATGAGGAAATGTAATCTGTGCATACAATAGGAAGCATAGAGTAAACAAATTACAATCTAAGATTAAGCTCATGTTTGCGGAGTGTTTATAAATGGATTTAAGTAAATAGAACTGAATGATTGATAAATGGATAATACTTGTGAATTCTTTGAAATATGTTTGATTATACACTGTCCATAAACATGAAACAAGCTAAATATAGACATTTTAAAACGAAACAAGTGTCAAATTCACGTCATGTTAGGTATAAGATAGTTACCATACAAATAAAGCCATGGCATCGATTATGCTACAAACAACTAAATAGATTATTTAAACAAAACGCTCTTATTACAAGGCAATAAATGTTCTGAATACATAAGGAGGTTTCCTAAACAATTTCCCTGAGACAAGTATACATAAAGAATCGGATAATTACAACTTCCATTCGGCCAAACAAAGCTTATAAGGGCGTATACCACCACAACCACAAACCAGGAAGGAAGAGAGAGAGAGAGAGAGAGAGAGAGAGATTCATTCTTCTGGAGCTAGCCAAATATTTCACAAGCTGTACAACAAGAACTACCGATCAAAACATATTTAGTTCAGAAAGGTCATCCATGGGTATCTCAAGGCCAACAGAATCATGGTCTTGTAATCCATCCACATCAAAATTGAACCAAGTATTGAAATCCTGAGGTGCACCAATGTCAGTACCAACCCCTAGTTCCTCCATCGAGTCTAAATCATTCAGTGGCAAATTTTCTAATTCCAAAGATTCCTTGATGTCCTTTGATGAATCCTGAGGGACATTACCAGAAGACATAAATCTAACGTCCCTTTTCCTGTTGCAAGTACTACTGGCCGATTCACCAGAACCACTAGCTGAAATGTATACGGGATGTGTTGTAACCCCATTTCCTGATGTAGAAAGCTGCACAATCTTTTGCTTCAGCTTCGCTTTCGTTTTGCGCTCTCCCTTCGAGCCACCTGTTGATGCCCTGGAAACAGCCTTTCTGGTTGAAGGGTCTCTTTCACTTCTCTTTCCCTTCGCATTGCCCAAAATGCCAAGAGTAGATGTGGCTCTAAAGACAGCATTGCCGACATGATTGAGCAATACTTCCTTCTTCTTTCCTTTATTCGATATCGGCCCATTTTTAGTAAGAGCCTGATCAGATAGATGACTTGAAGTCTCAAGTGCATCAGATAAACAACCATCAGCAAAACCGGACAAGCAGCCTGCTAAGAAAAAGCATATTAGATACAGCCAAGCAGCCAGGAAATGAACTGATGTATTTATAAAATGCGAAAGGTTTTAAAAGAATGTCAATAAAATCAAAATAAGACGCCATTGCCTTTGAGGCCATAATTGACCCACAAAACCCCTTGAACTCGCGATTTAGCAAATAAAATAGACCACTCCAGCTAGTTTTACCCATTATATCAAACCAACTCATGGGAGTCTTTTTCGCCAAACAACAGGCTAACATATTTCAAGCAAAACCGAAGCAGAGAGATAAGAGACTCAGAAGCCAGCAGTTACCAAACTGTAACTGCTTAAGAATTGTTGAAAACAAGACTAAGTGGCATATGCTCACCATTAGCAACTACAAGGTCTCTACTGGTCAGCAGCTCTCCTTCAGCTATCTGAGTCGGTGCAGCATCAATGACATCACGAAGTGTGGGCTCAGCAAAGCAACTTACTCCTGAATCTTCAAATTTCTGACATTTATCAAGTGTTCTCTTGGCAAAAGCCAACGCAACTTGTTTTGACACCTTAGCAATCCGATGTTTAGCAGCAAAACTTCCTCGAGTTGCCTGTTAAATAATTCAAAGAGATACTCTACTATTGAACCTTAATGATAGATTTAAAATCTGACATGAAAGGAAAGAATTTTAACAGAAAGTCTTAAATATCGTGGTCAAAATTTATAGCGCAAAAGTGTTGAACTTCTAAAATTTAATTTCTTTTTAAATTTATCCAAGCAGTTCCAACCTGATGTCAGGCTGGACAGGTGGGCCCTTCCGATCTGGCCCGTGCAGTTTGACATGTCTATTAGACTATCTTTCGTAGCCTACCTATGAAGTATTTTAATCTTCAAGTTTTCACACAAGAACAAACATTTTTTCCCCAAAAGGCTTTTTGTACAAGACAATCAAGTATTACAATGCCTGATATTCAAGTATTTCAATCAAGAAACATCATATAGGTGAGACAAATTCAAATTTCAACTAACAAGAAATTTTTTTCTGCATAAATTGTAAAATAACATTTCCTTGTAACTATAAAAATATTAGGAGTAACTGTCTGCTTCAAGGGCAATTTCCCAAATGATTCAATGCTAGTTTATCCATGAACTCCACATAACCAATAAAGGTTAACAGAAAGTGAGCCGTGCACATATCTATCCAGCTAAACAGATCATTAATGCTCTGTAGATGAGCAACAAAAAGCAATAAATACTTGCCAAAAGTTTCTTGTATGCCAACTCAACAAGTTTATCCATAGCAAGCTGCTCCGGATCCCTGCATATTAAGCATAATGTGTTTGTCATAACAAGATTTGAGCAAAAAATTGCAATTATTGGTGATAATAGGAAGATCAAATGCTCGTAAACAAAATCCAAGTTTAAAGTATTTACCGTAGGTCTACATCCTTGCCTTCTTCAACAGCCTTGCATATTTTATCCAGGAACATCTTCTTCTTTCCCATCTAGAGTTTCAAGTGTAAGTAAGAGGAATACTCAGTAATATATATAGAACAAATTTTATGGCAGAATAATGATCGGCGCAGGCCTTAGGTGGCTACTGATACGAAAATAAACGTACTCCAAAAAATAATTCAATAATCTCAATTAAAAGGTTCAAAGAGATTATGGAAATGGTGGTGTGAGATAACCTGCTGATGGAGTCCCCTCTCCAGCTGATCAATATCCTGATTGATTACCATGTCCTCTTTGTCATCCAAGGCAGGCTGTAGCAGGCATCCCAGTGAGAAAAGCAAAAATGAATAAGAAACATAACCCAAGTAGCAAAGAGAAAACCATGACACATGTAGAGGTTGCATTTGTCGCTTAAACATGCAATTTATTGATAAAATTATTACATTAAGTTCCAGAGAAAAAGCAGGAAAACGGGGAATAAGAACTTATGATGAAAACCTTTCAACTTAAAGATGAGAAACGTCACTTCAATCTCCGTTATCTCTCCTAAAACAATAGCTTACCACAGTTTCTAAAAACAGGCCAACACTTTGCAGTTCCAGCACGAGTTTGTCTTCAAGACACATCTGCTCATATTGGCAATCAATGGAAGAAATGCCATAATTTGTTGACTGCAAACTTTCTGGACCATAATCACACCTTGAAAGTCTGACCAACACTTCCACCTCTGAATGCACATATCCACTATCCCCTTGCAGCAATTCTCCATTACGTGTATGATGTCGAACATTAGGGCTTCTATCGTAGTCAGCATTTCCGTTACAAGTAAAAAATATGCGCGCATTACCATTTTCCGGAGTTTGGACACCAAAAATTGTCTCACAGAAGTCCATTCTATCTCGATATCTACTTTGAGTATCAATATGGCAGGAATCAACAGGAATAGTACTTGGTCCTCCAAACCCATTTTCTTCAAATTCTTCAATTTCATCTTCTACGATAAGAGCAGATAGTATTCTTTGGTAAAGTGGAGTAACTGTGTCGCGTCTTTTCCCTGTGTCACGGCACCCAAACAAAGAAGAATTCTGTAATTGCTCAATAAAGTCCACCATATCCGAGGAGTCCTTTGTCCCAGTTTGAATTGTCATCTGTTGATTTCTCTTATCAGAAACAGAATCAAATGCCGAATTTTTTTCATGGACATCAACCTGAACATCATTGCCATGGCCAGAGAATTGAGATGGACTTCCACACTCTTCAGCTAATTTCAGCTAGTCAAAAACAACAAAGAAAATTTAAGAGTGTCCATTTAAAATTAATCAAATAAGAAGGTGAGCTATATTATAACACATTAACCTTTAAGGCAGTCACCTCTTGGAATAAGAATGATTTTTTGTCTGAACTAATAGAGGTAAACAATGTCTCAAATTTCTTCCAGAATGGGCTTGAACAGGCAAAAACTACAGCAAGTAAAAAAAATTCCCATGATCTATTTGAGAAAGAAATATAATCAATACGACAGAAAAACAATTGAAGCTAAATGCATACAGCTAGAATTGCAAGCCATATTCACAGCTGAGAAGAGCTCTTCATGGTCATCCTCTGCTTCCCCTGAAAAATCATAATGCATCAACAAAGTATTTCACAATCTTAAGAATTTGGACAAACAAAAATCTGTTTACGTGGACTTCTTCCATTTATCTCAGCTGTGAATTTTAGTTGTCTTTTGTACGAGGCAAGCAGAAATGTCAATTAATCCTTCATATGAGACATAATTCAAGCTCATAAAACTGGTTTAGTATGAATGTGGAGCCCCATAAAGAATTCAGACTGACTTCAAACCTCCTATATACAATATAGCTTAAAAAATCTCAAGAAATGAGGTAAAATTAGCACAAGAAAGCAGTAGTTGATCCCATTTTAGACCAGCAAAGTAGCTAACAATTGAGAGAGATAATGGAAGACAAAAAGAGACAGATGAAAATTGACAAATCCAACATGGATAATGCAAAATCACTCTAAAACGTAGGAGAATAATTCTGATAATAAATTATATTTAAACATATACCATTAAAATCAGGAGAACCCCCATTTGCCACATGGCCAAGACGAGAAAACCCTTTGCGATCTGATAGCTTCTTCAAAGTACGACCTGACTTGCTGTCAAAGTTTAACAAAAATCCCATGAGATAGAGGGAACAAGAAAATTTCAATATAGGCAGAATTTCTCCTTTACGAAAATCTCCAGTACCTTCCACTCTTGTCACAACCAGACCTCGCATTTCGCAGTGGCTTGGCAGGTGTTGGATTGTCCAACTTCTCTTTTATTGGCGAACTACTAGCCCTAGAAAATGGTGATACCCTTCCATTCTGCCCTTGTCTCCACACACCATCACCAATTTCTTCTTTAACCATAACTTTATTCCTTTTAGAAATTTCTGCAGAAGGCCCAGCATCCTGACCACCACTTGCACTTACAGCATTTTTGTCCACATAGCCACTACCTATAGGTTTCTCCTTCATTCTGTTTTCACCAGAACCAGATTCATCACTTTCACACAATCTTGCAGGGGATGAAACATTTTCAGATTTTGGATTGAAATTTTGGACTCCATTGGCTGCATCATTCGAGAGAAGAGGAGGATTATTTCCACTAGAGCTTAATCTGGCACCAAACTCTGTAGGAGAGCATCCTTCGGACTGCAAGTTTACTTCATCGTGGTTTGACACCGACGGAAGATTCGTCCTCCTTGTACGAGAAATCTTCAGTGGCCTCTGACCAACCCATTGAGTTAAGGGTGGAGACGATGATCCTGCAGGAATAGCACGCTTGCGACTGCTAGAACCATTAAATGAAGGGTTTTTGTTTATGCCTGGGGGTTGTTCCCAGCTCTCCATAGCTCCAGACACACGAGGAACATTAGAAGCTGCATTGTTTGAAATTGCAGAGCTAGTTCGGGGAGCCCTCGAGGCCTTTCCTTTAATTATTGGACTAGGACAAACTGCGTGATTGTCCTCAAGGGTATTCAACCTAAAAGAAAAATCCAGTAAAAGTATCATCACCAGAAAATGGAGTTTTTAGGGCAAGAACAAATGATGGTTAGCTAAGGATATAGTCTTTTCTGACTCAGAAAAAGTTTGAACGTACTTAATATTTCCTTTCCCCAATACTCGCTCCTTAGTTGTTCCAGCAGAAACATCCCTTGAAGGAACAGATTTTTCTGGTTCATTTTTTAGAGTTGCACGAGCACTAGAACCAGCAGGGGATGACGAAGAATCCAATTTGCTAGTGGAACTGGCACCGGTAGAAGCCCCTGATCTGTGAAAACAAGTTTCAAGGATTTAAACAGTGTTTATTGTGTTTCAATGTGTAGCTAAAAAATTAACTCTGAAACGTATTCACGTTTGTCAAGAAAATCGCACTTTCTTTCACCTTTAATAACCAAGTGATCAACCTAATAGAGTTTATTTTAGCAAAATAACACTCAGTGTAAGGTAAATTCAGTTTGATGGAATCAAGCCCAAACAGACAAAGAGGGTGTTTGGTGGGATTAAAATTAGTTTTTTAGTGAATTGTGATACAGGTTTTTGAAATGTGTGGTTGAAAAGATGTGGGACCCTTGAAAGATGTGGTTAATATTGATTGTTTGACTTTGACTTAGATTAAAATCAGATTTTAATCCGGCCCAAACAGGCCCCAAATAAACTACTGCGAGCCCCTACTTCTGCCCATCCCCAAAAGTTTATAAATCATGATATTAAGAGCATGTTCGAGCCCCATTTTTATTGAAGAATGCAATTTGGAATAGTAGATTGATGTAGATTATGTGGTTAAAAAATAAGAAGAAAATTTGGGTTTACAAGTAATATTATTTTATTGAAAAATGTGTGATTGAAAAAAAGAGACAGAAAAATGCATTTTGAAAATAATAGGAATCAAACAAGGGCTAAGCTCAAAGCTCAACTTTTAATTGGACTAAAACATTTAAATTCTTGTGAACATAATACCTTAATAATGTAATACACAATCACTTTTCCCATGGATAAACAGTCTAATAGACAATCACTTTTTCCATGGAGAAGTGTGCATCAATAGAAGTTTAATTATTTGATATAAAAATTAATCAAACAATGAAAAGATAAAGAAAGAATTCTTTTTCAATATGTTTAGTACAAAAATAAAGAAATAACTAAAAATAGATTTGATGATACGGACGCCAATATAAATCCCATGATATACTCATGTCGTCAACTGTTTTTAGCTAAGAAATACTATTTTAATTTTTTTGAAGTATGTCAATCCATACTTGTACAAATGAGAGATGCATCTCCAAAGTTTCATAATAGTATTTCATCTAACACAATAGAAAATATTCTTATAGAAGCATATGAATTTTCAAGGATAACAGTTCCAGACTTCAAATATGTAGTTGAAAGGTCAACTCAGTAATGGCTAGATACCAGCAGCATCATTCAAACGAAAAGAATGATACAAAAGAATAAAGGAAATGCCGTGGAACCATGAATCTTTACTACATAATATGAATGTAGGTACCTGAAACCGTGGGAGGAATCACAGGACAGCAGGCTGTGCTCATTGGCAAGCTTATGGTGTGCATTTCGTTTTGCTTCCCCATCATTGCCAATAGGTTTGGAAAAATTTGCACCAACAGAACGCTTCCTTTTCATTCTCTTCTCCCAACCCTCTCCACCAGCAGGTAATTTCCTTATCTTTTCCTCAACCATATCAGAATCTGCACTATTATCTTTAAGCATATCTTGGTCTTTTGACACCACCAATGGCTGCCGTGGTAAATTACCACGGCATTCTGTCTGAGAGAGGGGGAAGATATAATCAATTCTCAAGAACATTAAATAACATAACAGGGAAAAGTTATTCCCCAAAATAAAAGAAATCTGGAAAATGCATAAGTGAAATTAAACAATGCTCATGAAAACAAAATGTTTATTGTAACTATTAAAATTTTAATTTTTATGGATTGCCCATCTAAAAATGTCCGTTAAGTTTTTGTACTTTCTATTCACGAGTCAAAATGTTTGTAAACACACAAAGAGTTGGGTAGAGCCTCTTTTGCTTCCATTCAATATCACTTTCTAACCCCCTTTCTCGGTGACAATGGTACATATAAAGGCAACCAAAGGAAGTGAAGTGGAAATAGTCAAAGTAAACAGATTAAAAGTGACTGTGCCTCTCCTATCTTTTTAAATCAGAAACGAGAATTAAGTGTAAGAAATGCTGGAAACTCATCAAAAACAAATTTCAATTATCACGAACCCGAGTTTCTGCCACTGATGTGCGCACACGCTTATTCAGAATAACATTCTTAGGCCGATCCTCGAATTTCTGATTTCCACGTTCCAATGAGCTTCGGTTCACCTGGGTTCCAATCTTCAAGTTTGAACTACCTGATCTTTCATTTGTGGATAGTTCTTTTCGTTGTAGCTTCTTGGAGGTCATGCCCTCAAAATATTTGTTCAATTTATTTAAATGCTCATCCAACTTTTTTGCTCTACCACTAGTCAAAAAGAAGAATGCAACATATTCAGGAACAAAAACAAAAAGAAAGAATTTAAAATGTGAAGATATGCCGAAGGTGGCAACATATAATTCGAATTTACTAATTTACATCAAGAGCCAGTTCGACAATGTTAGCATAAATGCAAACAAAATACAGCTTAAACTAATTCAGGTTTGGTGATAGATGAATAAAACATGCTAAGAGTCCAATAAAATATTCATCACCGTGACAGGAAATGGAGAGAAAGACATGGACGGGATCTCTAGGGTGTTGACTAGATAACTTTAATGTCCAGCAGATCTCTGAAAGAACGAAGATAAAATGAAGAATAAAAACTTACCTGGCTTTGACACAAGTATCTGCAACACTTGCCCTCAACCTCTTTAATTCGTCCATCACCTCTGGAGATGAATTCTTCAGATGAGCAGCACCGAAGGAGTAGTCTTCTGAGCCGCAGCCAACAGAAAAGCCCAGAACCCTCCTTAACTCACTAGCCCGTGCACATTTTTGATCACTCATTACGATCGGCTCCAGCAGCAGACATTGAGACAATGTAGGTAAATCCCCTGACAACATAGCACTCCCCCTAGATGTAGCCTTCCCAGAACCAAACATCCTACTTTCTGCACCCTCTCTGAAGCTTCCAGACCTATCCAGCACCGGACTAGGATAACTCCCTCTTTGCCCAATTTGATAGTTCCCTGTAAAACTAGATTCAGGGCTAGCCGAAGTCAATTCGAATCTCGAATTTCCAGCCATTATCAAAACTCAGTGTTCAGTTCTCATATTTACAGAGCCTTCCCCTCAAAAGTGAGCATTGGAAGTAAATCTACTTAAGCAGCTACAACTTTATGGTACCTAATAGGAATAAGCCATTAAGAGCAAGTATGAGACAAAGTTACAGTACCAACTTTCAGAAATTTATAATAATCTATCAATTCATTTTTTTTTTTTTATTAGTTAAACTCTACACAAGCTATTATGGAAGGTCGCTGGAAACTTGAATGAAAAATCAGATAGAAATATACAATTAGTACTCCATTAAAGTGGACAAATTTTCCTACTGAAAAACATCGGATTTAAAAATCTAAATTTATTTCTGGAAATCATTATGATCAGCTGCAACAATTTTGAACAAGATACAATTTCAAATATGTAAACTGTACGGGATGTCTATAAGAATTATAAACCGATTAAAATCAAAAACGAAAACTGAAAGCCAGAATTCTGCTAGCGATGCCAGTCAGTACGCATTTAATGTTTGAATCTCCTCTCATTAAGTTTGTATTTCTTAATAAAAAAACAACTAGAACCATATTTTGAATTCTAAATTTAGCGCAAACATAAAGAAAAAATTGAAGACCCAGAATACAATACAAAACAGAGAAAAAATCCTAGCTTTTATGCCACTGAACTTATAAAATAAAACGGACAAATTCAATTATAAACTAAAGCATAATGAATCAACCGAACTATAATACTTCAACAATTAACCCATACGCTCAAAGCCCTAATTCAAGCAAAGTGAAAATCATGGTTTTATCCATGAATCCCCTTTTCTTAACAAATTTAACACCGAATGCACTAAATTCAATCCAATTCAATTACTGTTAACTGTAAGAGAAACAAGAAATTTACCTGCATACGTCGATCGAGCTGGATCGAAGAGAGAGAAAAGGAAAATGGAAAAAGAGAGAAGGTCAAAGCTCGACAACGGAAGACGCACGACTGTAATAAAATAGTCAACGTATTTCATGAATTTCATTACTTTACAATTATACTTTTCATTAAATTCTTGATTTTAAATATATATATATCAAAGAAAGGGCAAAAATAATATAACCCATTTAGCAGAATTTAAAATCAATTTTTGCAATCAATTGTTTGAATTTTTAATATTCCTATCGTTCCAATTCAATTACGACAGTCTGGAAAAAAAAATGCTAACAATTTTTTTTATATATATTTGAATTGTTAATTTAGTCCTTATCAAGAAATTTCTCCTTAATTATGGGAGAACTTTGCAATTTGACTCTGGTTGTCATTTGTTAGCTAATGGAGTAGTGATGTTTGGAGAGTATGTTGGAGGTTACCGTTGGAGGTTAGTTTTTAAAAAAATAAAAATGGGAGAAGAAAAATGGTTTATGAATCCATAAACTTTGAAAAGTGACTATCGTGTTCTTGGTCAAATATTTTGATTTAATCTGGTAGTCAAAATATGAAAATAAATAAATTAACTTGTTTTACTCGTCGAGATATATTTAAAATCCCAAAACCAATTCCGGATGAATGAAAAATTGTGGTCCAAAGTTGAAGGAAAAATCGAATTTTCTACAACTAAAATTGTCGCTCGAGCGACACTCTCTGCTTTTGGTGCCTCGAGAGGAGCACAGGCAACAAACGAGTGACGATAAAGACTGCAACACATGGCAAGTGTTGCTGAATTTTGGGGTATATCTCTTCACTCACAATCTATCTAAAGGACTTATAAAACCAAGAGTTGTTCCATGTCAAATGAACACAATCATGATAATCGAAGTTGTTAGATGAGTTATGTTGTTGGTATAGTTATTTTGATTTACACGAATAGTTGAATAGTTCAAGACAATCGCGTTCACCAATTAGTCTAGTAAATTCGATTATATTCGACTAAGGAAGGTTCAAAGCCTCCTGATGCTATAGCTTATCGCATGTACTCCTTTTGTGAGAGTTTGTATATCATTTTGCATATTGTAGAATTTCCATTCATGTGGGAATTGTTAGAATTTGGTTTTAAAAAAAAAGGGTAAGACACCGTTTGGTAACTATTATTTTAGAAAAAAATGTATTCTTTGTGTCAAATCACACCTTTTTTGTGGTTGAAAATGAAGGAAAAGGTATTGATGTGATGGAAAATATTATTTTATTGATGAATGTGTGGTTGAAAATTAGTAGAAGAATGAGAATGAAAAAAAGAATGGTTACCAAACGGTGCCTAAGTATGAAACCATAAAGTGTGAAAAGTGACTTTTGTGTCAATTTTGACTAAATATTCGGACTTGATTCGATAGTAAAATTATGAAAATAAATAGACTAACTTGTTTTACTCGTCGAGTAGATCGTCGTGATATATTTGGAATCTCAAAATTAATTTTAGATGAATGAAAAATCGTGGTCCAAAGTTGGAGGAAAAATCGAATTTTCTACACTTAAAACTGCCGCCCGAGCGACAGTCCAAGGCCAAGTGAATGACATATTCTCTGCTTTTAACACTCGAGCGACTCATGGGCGATAAGCGAGCGACATCAAATGCTGCGACCCTTGACAAATATTGCTGAGTTATGGCGTGTCTCTTCACCCACAACTCATGCTCCTCTATAAGTAAGACTCTTTGGACGTCCTTTCACCCATCACAATCATACGAAATCATAGAATAACATACAAATTCATATTTTCTTAATTGAAATTTTGCATAAAAATCTGTTTTCATTTCATTCAAAAGCAAAAGTCATAATTTTAATTCATTGTTCTTGTGTTTTGGAGTGCTACAAATACAAGAAGATAGTCGTTGTATCTTGGGAGTTGCTTGTCTCATCCGTGGGCACCGTTGCTGGGCAAAATCTACTTAAAAGTAAAGAGTTCAACTCTTGCTCTTACCTCAACTTTGCATTCATTTTCTTGATGTTACTTTTTCCATTTTCATCGGCGTTTTAATATCCATTTATGTGGTGGTTATTATTCAATTCATTGCCATTACTCTGTCCAATTTTGATAAGGTTGGTGAGTTTGATTTATTAAAGTTATCTCTCAAATCCATTTTACAAACAACAATTGTGTAGCATTTGTTTAGATAAACAAAAGAGGAAAGTTTTACTTTAATTTATCCGATAAATCACATTTTGTTTGTATTTTTTCTTGAATCAAAAGCTTTCGTGTAGGAAACAAAATCTTGAAGGGAAATTCAGTTAATTGATAAATAGAAAATTCGAGTTGAGGTAATTGTCGAAATTTTTATTATTATTATTATTATTTGTCTAAATTTAACAAAATAACGAACTTTAGTATATATTTTTCTTGTTAATGTCTTGGACGAGAATACTCTTAAATTTCGTAACCTAATTTAACATGTGAATTTAGTTTTAAATTTATTCGTACATTGTTTGATAAAGTTTTTGGTAAAAAGTTTTAGTAAATTTTAATAAAAATTGATTTAATGTGGCAGTAAAAGGTATAGGTCTCGTGAAATGTATAACTAAAATTAAAATTTGACTGGTTAAAATGCTGATAAAACTTTAGAAGGTTTTTATCATACAACCCCATAATGTTACTGTAATATTTTATAGTACATGTGCCTGATTTTAACATCTAATTAAACTCTTCAATTTATTATATTTAGAGTCTATTTGATGCAAATTTTTAGAGATAAGATTTCATGAAATGTGATTTTTTGGAAAATATATTGTTAAAAAGTAAGAAAAATTTACGAATTCACGTACAAAGTTGTTTTATAGAGAGAATATAGGGTTGAAAATAATTTTTAAAAAATCTTTAACAAAAAAAGGGGTAAATTGTTGATTTTGTATTTTTTTGTATCTCGAAAGGCAAATAGACATTATAACAAAGATGCCCAACCAAGCACAAATCAAGTCACACTCAAGGAAAATGAAGGTGATAGAATTAAACCTATAACTCATCTTATAAAGCCTCGAGTCACTTTGTATTCACATATTTTAAAGGACTTATAAATATTACTCATTTAATTATTACTCTTTTCTATTGATATGGAATTTAAATAGTTTATAAACACTTCTCAAACATGTCGTTTTTAAAGTAATAAGGATTCTTAAAAGTTCGCGAAGAGATAAATCAAGGAACCAAGCTATACGTACATGGCCACATGGTACTACGTTACATAGCCAGCTGGCCCCTGTAACGTAAAGGGCCCGTGCAACAAATCTCTATGATTTTACTTGAGATGAGAAGAGAATAATAGTTCCATGCCTCCTCTATCAATTGGTACATACTCAAGTTCACATTCCCAGATTGTGTTCAAGTATTGATTGCCAAGAAATTGACACGATCTACATTTATCTATTTCAAAAGTCTTGCTGATGTTCCAATGCCTATTGTTCAGTAATAAGTGTGTTTTCCAACACTTATTTTGCCACATAACATGAATAATTGTTGACAAAAGTGTTTGAATATAGCTTAATTCTGCTTAATTTCGTGTTGTAGTACTATATTGATTGATGTGGCAGAATTCAAGAGAAAAGATATGAAAAAGGGCTAAAACGAAAGTTTAGGGACCAAAGTGTAAATAGTTGAAAGATGACTCGAAACACCACTTGAGAATGTAGATGAGCTAAGTCCTAATTTGATGAATACAAGAGATGTTAGAAGAAGGAGAATGAAGAAAAGATGTTAAAATGACAGAAATAAGGTTGATGACTAAAACGACACAGTCCAAAAGATATCTCTACCATGCGGTCGCACAAGCCCTGGCGGGGACTCCAAGTGCTCCAATGTTGTGAACCATGCGGTTGCATGGTTCATAACCATGCGGCCGCATGGTTGCTGTCTAACATGAAAATTCTGATTTTCTTTTTTCAATCAACTACTTAAGGAAACGAATCTTGGGATAAATATATAAGCGGAGAACCGTCAACATGGAGGGGGGAGCTGTATTTTTTTATCTGAAAAGAAAGAGAACTTACATCAAAGAAGAAGAAATTCACCACTTGGATCCAATTTTGAAAGCTCGAAGTGAAGATTTCTAGATTTTTCTCACATTTATATGATTCAGGTGATGACTTCCTTTCATTTTCTGTGTAATTCTTACATCAATATGCTATACTAAATTTAACGTATTATACGGATGATGAAACTCTTTGACTTTTAGTTTTTAATTCAAGACTTGTTATTTTTAGTTTAATTCTCGCATTGTGATTCCATAAATATGTTTATTCATTTTATTTTAATGTTTGCGCATAATTAGGGCAATAAGTTGCTTATTCGTAGTATTGGAAAACTCAAGATAGGTGAAAAACTGTTTATAGAACACAAAAATAGTAAATATTATGAATAATATTTATGAAGAGTGCGATTGTGTGGGATAATCTTAATCGTCAATGCATGTTTGTCATATGAATGCGGACTAGGAATATGATCGTGTCGTGATAAACATAAGTTTATTATTTATTGGAAAAGAATAATGAATAAAAGTAGAATTTTTGATCGTCACAACAACAATGATTGATTTAATTATCACAAGTTGAAAATTGAAATTAAGGGTTGATTAGTGGAATCGGAAATCCAATACATTCATCACTTTTAAGTTAGACAAATATTCGTTGCTCGCATAGTTGTAAGACATAGTTAGATATAAACCCAACATATTTTGTCTCAATCACGAATTTACATATATCAAATATATTAGAATTAAGCATTACTCCCTATGGGACGATATCTCTCTCATCACGATTATTACTTGTACGACGAATCCGTACACTTGTGGGGTTTTTTTCGTAACATTCAGATAGATCAAAATTCTGAACCTGATGCAGCTATTGTGCAACTCTGTTTCTAGAGATTGTCTTGGTGCTCTCATTGGCACGCTAAAGCAGAATTATTTCCTCATCGAAACTTTTCAGCAGTTTTTCACACACAGAACACTAACCCTCTGTGTTTGTGTGTGAAATTTACATGTACGTCTTTCATTATTTCAGCGTTCTCTATTCTTTCACTATGCTTGAAATATTCTTACCTTCTGTTTATAGCAAGTCACCGAGTAATCTTGGTTTATTGCTGCAGATGAAGGGACTCAAAAGTTTTAGGCTTGGATGTGTTGAAGAGAACCATTACTACCAAGAATTTGCTATTACTGTTGGATTGCATATCATTTCTTCATTCAAATTTTTCAGTTTACAGATAACTTAAGAACATGTATTTTGAAAAATGAATCAAAATTCTCGAAGTTGAATATTAATGCCACTGGAAATGACTAAAGAACAATAGAACATGTATTTTGAAAAACTTGATCCAAGCACAGACTACATGCTTGGATGAGTCGCCTGGCCGACACACATTTACTGATTCGCAGATCTAAATCTGCGAATAAAAACCAAAAAAATAAAGATTGGATGAACAGAATCATATATACAGTCATTTGAATTCTATGTATAACCAATAATCAAGCCCTGGTATTCCATCCGGAATGAGAATCACAAGAAACCAGCATTGGGTCAAGAACAATAAGATGCAACTTCTCAATGAACATGAAAAGTCTCTTCAGATTTTCCTTTCGAATTGTAGATAAATCAATAATATCACAGCTGTTTGTGTATATCCAAAGCTAGCCAGAATTTACCCTTTTGAGGCTATCCCGACAGAAGGGGCAAGATTGAGACCGTGCATGCCGGAAGAAACCGTGTACATATATATATAAGATATAATCAAAGAACATGATAAACATAAGGTAAAAATAACAGTGGCTATTTGAATCCCAAAATCAGAATGATCATCCAGAGTAATGCAGCCTGTGCTAAGTAAACTAGCTAGGAGGCAAAGTTGATTTTGAGAAGTGTCCTGCTAATTGCTAAATTATGAGCAATAATTTCAAACATTAAATTTTTTCCTATTTTTCAAGAAATCCCATCATTGGTTACTTTCTTTATTTTTCTCCACTGACTCTTATGCCAATAATCCTGCTAATATGTTGAACCACCAGTCTAGATCTGTTATCTGAAGGATAAGTTAGATTACCAAATGACTAATAAAGCTAATTTCTTTGTCGACCAGGTGAATGTCTGTTGAAAGAAAAAAAATGGGTTTTAGAACCTCTGATCTAAAATATACATCTATAATATATTAAATATCACATCCAGTGATGATAATATTTGGACGATTATCAGAGCCGGACCTGAGGGTAGGCCCAAGAGGCAGCCGCCTCAGGCCCAGGATATCTGAGGGCCCATTTTCTTTGGGCTTTTTTTTTTTTTAATTTATATGATAAAAATTAAAAGTTCAGAACCCAGCCTGCACTCCCCGTTTCTCCACTCCCGTGCGCCGTTTCCTCCCCGCCTCCACCGTGCCTCCACCCGTCCGACAGTCAGCTCGAGCCTCTGCCAGTCCGCCGTGAATCGTGAGGAAGAAATAGAAAGAAAACATTGCTCTGAACTGAACTATTACGGCATTACCAAACCAGTCAACCTCGTCCTGTGACTCCAGTCCTGTCGTCTCGTCTTCTTCGTCCGGTGTCCAGCGTGACAGGGTCCTCTCCGAGTCTCCATCTCCGGGCCCTTGATTATTGAGTAAGTATTAGGTTTTATTGTATTTTTTACATAGCCAGATGTTGAGTTGAGTGACTTGAGTCATTTAGAGCCCTGCGAGTCGAGAGACACATTCACGGACTCACAGTGATTTGATAAGTTTTTTTCTGATTAAACACGCCATCGAATATCATTCCATTAATTTGTCCAGACTTCTGTGGATCTTTGATTCTTTATAATGCTAACTTCTTGTTAATCTGCCAACTGGAACCTGAATCTGTTTTTCACTTGCAGAATATTGAACAGGGGATTAGGGGAAAACCTATAAATTGGTGTTCTATGTTCATGTTCGTTCAGAAGGATCAATTGATTTGTCTGTGTGACTGTGTCCTACCCTCAAGATCAATTAATCATTTTACTCTTTGATTTGCAGAACTACAGAAGGTTTGAGCTGAGACTCAGACTCTGAATGTGCCACTTCAAACCGGTTTAGATGTATTTTGTTGAGGAGTATCCGGCCGTCCGGGTATGTTTCTAACTTTCTCGATTCCAGAGACCAGAGATTCTTGTTTCCAACTTTAATAGTTTACTGTATGTTATTTTGTGATTGAGAATTTGAGTGTGGATATTGGGTGATGGATGTATGATTAACTGATTACGGATGATAGGGGTTGAACCGTTGAAGTTTGAAATGGGATTTTATTAATTGAATATGTGATAATGTGATTGAATATGTGTTATTACTTATTCGGATTTGGTGTAATTAAGTGTGAATTTGAATTGGGATTTTGTAAGTTGATGTTAATTGTTATGTTCAATTTTTCAGTAACTGTATGCTGTTGAGTGATTTGAGACAAATACCATGGCTCCTAAATATGCATCTGGAGCTCAAAAAAAGAAGAAGAGAGAAAGAGTAGAGGCATTAATTCGAAGTCAGACTGGAGATATGGATAAATATTTTAATAACAAGAAAAGAAAAGAGAATGAAGGTTTTGAGGAACAACAGAATCAGAATGAGGAGGATAATGATAATGTGGATGGATGGAAAGAGAACGAGGAAATGATTGAACCTGTCAATGTGGATGAACCAAAGCAGAATGATGAAAATAGTGTTCAAGATGAAGATTTGAATCAAGCGAATTGCTTTACTTTGAATTTTGAGGATCCTGGAAATTGGAAGGATGTTCATATTGATCAAAAAACAAGGGATTTTTTAGTTGAAATGGGTCCAAAAAAAGTTGATGATATCTTATTTCCCAAAGATAGTCAAGGTAGACATTTTGAATCATCACACTATAAGCGAGTACTTGCAAATGGGCAGACAACCGATAGAAGATGGTTAGTGTATTCGATTTCTTTAGATAAGATCTTTTGTTTTTGCTGTAAGCTATTTAAGACAGAAAAAATGATGAAAAGTATTGGTCAATTGGGTAATGACGGATACAAAGATTGGCATAATGTGTATCGACGCCTTACAACTCATGAAGTATCTAAGGATCATATAAGTTGCATGACTAGTTGGATGGAACTGGAAAATAGGCTTCAAACAAAACATGTAATTGATGAAACTGTACAATTGGCCATCAACAAAGAAAGAGAGCATTGGAAACAAGTGTTAACGATGATAATTTCTATTATGAAAAGGCTTGCTAAAAATACTTTGGCATTTCGAGGAGATTGTGGGCAACTTTATGTTGAGAACAATGGACTTTTTTTGCAAATGATAGAAATGGTTGCTGAGTTTGATCCAATAATGAAAGAACACATTCGACGTGCTCAAGCACGCGAGATTCAGTATACATACCTTGGTCCTAAAATTCAAAATGAATTGATACAAACTTTGGCAAGCGAGGTCAAAAGTGCAATTATCACAAAAGTGAAACTTGCAAAATATTTTTCTGTCATACTTGATTGTACTCCAGATGCGAGTAATGAGGAGCAAATGTCTCTAGTAATACGATGTGTGGACGATGCAACAAACTCGTCGATGGTACAAGAATATTGGATTGAATTTTTGAAGGTGGATGATACATCAGGACTTGGTCTTTTCAATGAGCTTAAAAATGTGTTAACGAATCTTGAGCTTGATATTGATAATATAAGAGGTCAAGGGTATGACAATGGAGCTAACATGAGCGGGAGACATAGAGGTGTACAAAAAAGGTTACTTGAAATTAATCCTAGAGCTTTCTATACTCCATGTGGTTGTCATAGCCTTAATCTAGCAATATGTGATATGGCAAGTTGTTGTTCTAAAGCTCTCTCTTTCTTTGGAGTGATACAACGTATCTACACATTGTTCTCTTCTTCTCCCAAACGATGGAAAATTTTTAAAGATAAAGTTGAAGGTCTTACACTTAAGCCATTGTCACAAACACGTTGGGAAAGTCATGTGGAAAGTGTTAAGCCGATAAAGGAGCAATGTGTACGAATAAGAGACGCTATACTTGACTTGGCAAACATTACTGAAGATGCTAAGACGAAGAGTGAAGCTGAATCCTTAGCAACATATGAACTTGAGAATTTTGAGTTCTTGCTTGGCATGGTCATTTGGTATAAGTTGTTGTATGCTATCAATACCGTGAGTAAATTTTTTCAAGCTGAAAATATGGATATTGATGAAGCCATCAAGCTTTTACAAGCGCTTATTTTGTTTCTCGAAAATTATAGAGAATTTGGATTTGCCAGTGCCATGGATGAAGCTAAACAAATGGCAACTGAAATGGGCATTGAAGCTGTTTTTCGAGAGAAACGTAGCATTCGAAGAAAGAGGCATTTTGATGAAAGTGGTAGTGAAGAGGTAACACAATCGGCTGAAGAATCTTTTCGAGTTGATTATTTTCTCTTTATAATTGATCAAGCTCGATCTTCACTTCAAACTCGCTTTGAACAATTTAAACATTATGAAGAGACATTTGGATTCTTGTTTAATTTGGAGAGGTTAAAAAGTATGCATTTTGATAGTTTGTTGAAATCTTGTATGAATCTTAAGCAATATCTGAACCATAATGGACAATCAGATATTATTGGTGATGACTTATGTACGGAATTGTTAGTTTTGAAGTGCTATTTACCTGAAGAAACAAAAAGAGCTATTGACGTGCTAAATTACTTGAAGAAAATGGATGGTTGTTTTCCAAATGCTAGCATTGCTTACAAGATTTTGCTCACTATACCAGTTACAGTTGCATCAGCAGAAAGAAGCTTCTCCAAGTTGAAATTGATCAAGACTTATCTTCGTTCAACTATGTCGCAAGAAAGACTGAATGGATTGGCCATGTTATCCATTGAAAAAGAAATGGTTGAACAATTCGACTATACAAAATTGATTGATATTTTTGCCTCGAAAACTGCAAGACGAGTTATATTTAAGTGATCAATTAGAACATCTTCGTATTGTTACTTGATTGCAAAATAAATATTTTGAATATTTTAGTTTTATTTGTTGCTTTATTGTTGAATTTAAGTTAACAAATTTAGTTCCGTAATACTCTTTTAAAAGAAAAAGGGGATTGTCTTTTATGACTTGGGGGCCCAAATTTTAAAGTTCGCATCAGGCCCCGCGAAACACAGGTACGGCCTTGACGATTATATCTCTACTACAATTTAATTATTTCAATAATACCTTACTTTTCGTTTGTCAATACATATTTAATTTACGAACTATAATAAATACAACAAAATCCTTGTTCATGCATGTATTCCCTATTATTAATTCTCAATTAATTAATATTCACATTCATTTAATTATTGCTAATTAGAATTTCTTATTCGAGAATGAAAAACTCATTATTCACGTTCATATATGCTAATTAGCATATAGCTTCACTTAGCTGGAAATTAAATTGTATTCATTTATTATAAATTATTAAACATTCATTGTCACGTATATGTTATTTTGTATTAATTCTAAATTAATTAACATTCACTTTAATTTATGTCTCGTATTTGTCATTCATCTTTAGTTGTAATTCTAACACCAACATTCAAGTATACATTTCAATATTTACGTGTATATATAATAAATAATATTTATTTTCAGGGGCTTGCATTTCTCTCGTATCTCACATTTTTATTTTACTTTAAAAGAGTGAAAGTGAAGATTACTGTTCATTTTTTAGTACATCATGTTCACACTTGTTGGGTTAGTTTGCACTGTTCATAGGCACAATACATTTGCTCTCTACAGTCACTGTACACGAGACCCAATAATATCTCTAGCTACACTCTTTGTATTCTCTCTTCCATTCTTTTGTATCCGTCTTTAAGCCAAAGAAAGAAACCTTAGAAATCGCATTTTCATATTCTTCATTCTCTTTCACATAATTTTTTGCAAATTCACTTGTGTGTTCTTGTTCCCTAATATGTACTGTGTTTGTTCTTGTTCATTTCGTGCATGTTTTGTGTTGCAAAATCTACAGGGTCACTCAAAAGGTAAGATCTATTGTTGTTCGAACATAAATCTTGAGATCTAATTTGTTTTGATAATTTCCATTTCCCTAATATGTGAGTTGATTTTTTATTTTTATTTTTGTTGATTTTTGCCATTTTCTACTGCGAAGTCTACCGGCTCAGTGAGAATGTAAGATTTAATGTTTTTCAAACGCAAATCTTATTCCATGTTCTGTATTCCACTTGTTCTTGTTCATTTTCTGCCGATTTTGTGTTGTGAAATTTATCGTGTCGCTGAGAAAGAAAGATTTACTATTGTTCAAACATAAACCCTAGTGATCTAACTTGTTCTGATAATTTTCAGTTCATTAATCTGTGTGTAGATGGTTTTTGTTCATTTTTTCTGTTCTGTGCTGCAAAGTCTACTCGCTTGGTGAGGAGGTAACATTTACTGTTCTTCAAACAAAAATTGTAAAAATCTAACGTTGTGTGATATGTTTTGTTCGAACATAAACCCTAGCAGTATATTTTTTTTATTTTTTTTAACATAAAGGATTTGAAATTTTTAGAGTTGTCTGTTGGTTTTTTTATGGGTATAAGTTTGTGTGTTTACTTTGATTTTGTGATTTTTTTTTTATTTTAAATTTTAACTTCTGAGATATGTATGGAATTCTTTTTTTTCTTGAATTTTGGCCGAGGTGTTTAATATTTTGTTTTGGGAAATTTGACCATTTAGCCTAGTTGGACAATTTATTTGGTGAAATTGCCTTTGACCAATAATAAAAACAAAAAAAAAAAAAATAAAGCAAAATATTTTAGTTGGCACAATGACAAAATTCTCCTTCAATTATCAATTCAAAAACCCTCAATTTTCCTCATTTCACCCCGTCATTTCTCCTTCATCTTCTTCCCCATTTTATCTTCTTCAATTTTAGGTCTCAAAAACGCTCAATTTTCATGATTTCATTCCGTCATTTCTCCTCCATCTTCTTCCATTTTTTATCTTCTTCAATTTTAGGTCCTCAAAATCACAATTGCCCATTTTATTTTCTTCGATCATCGTTCTTGCTATCCAAAAATCATGTTCTTTATTATATTTTTCACTTATTTTGGGCATCTTTTAAGCATTTAAATAAGAGTTTGATTAGCATATCATCTACATTGAAAATCACTTTACATTTGAAGAAAGAAGAAAGACAATTTTAGAAATTTTATGTAGTTTGTAATTTTATTATTGAATATAGTATTAAATAATATTTAGTTGGGGTTGTTTTTGTATTTAGTGTGTTTTCTGTGTTGTGTGCAACCATTGGATGATAATGATACTCCAACTGCTATATGAAATCTAGAACGCCACTCCAGTCGTTATCCACTACGTAAAACGGCACTACAATCGTTATCTACTGTAGTTTGATTTTTTCAACAAACTGACTTTTAATAATGGACTCACTAACAAATTGACTTCTAATAATGAATTCACTTATAAGCAGCCACGACCCATAAATGTAAGAAAAATGCTCTTGAGAATAGCACAAGTGTCGTTATTAACTTATAAGAGTCCATTATAATTTATATCAATTCAACAGTTCTTTATCACGTGTTCATTTCTCGAGGTCGTTATGTTGGAAGCAAATAAAAAAGATATGGTCATTATTTAATCAAAAAGAAAGACAAAAATGATACAACTGTCGTTATTGTTTAGAAAACGGCACAAATGTCGTTTTGCCTCTGAACAAGTGTATTAAGCGCCACGATCCTTCCGAGCCACGATAATCGATAAGCTGAACTCATTTTGGTTGCAGGATAGGCACGCATCTTACAATATTCAATAAATATGGTCATTACTTAATCAAAAAGAAAGAAAGACGAAAATGACACAACTGCCTTTACTGTTTAGAAAACGGCACAAGTATCGTTCTACCTCTGAACAAGTGTATTAAGCGTCACGATCTTTTCGAACCACGATAATCGATAAGCTAAACTCATTTTGGTTGCAGGATGGGCACGCCTCTTACAACATTCAATAGATATGGTCATTATTTAATTAAAAAGAAAGACGAAAACGACACAACTGTTGTTACTGTTTAGAAAACGGCACAAGCGTCGTTCTGCCTCTAAACAAGTGTATTAAGCGCCACGATCCTTCCGAGCTACGATAATCGATAAGCTAAACTTATTTTGGTTACAGGATGGGCATGCCTCTTACAATATTCAATAGATATGGTCATTACTTAATCAAAAAGAAAGACGAAAATGAAACAAATGTCGTTACTGTTTAGAAAACGGCACAAGTGTTGTTCTGCCTCTGAACAAGTGTATTAAGCGCCACGATAATCGATAAGTTGAACTCATTTTGGTTACAGGATGGGCACGCCTCTTACAACATTCAATAGATATGGTCATTACGTAATAAAAAAGAAAGACGAAAATGACACAACTGCCGCTACTGTTTAGACAACGACACAAGTGTCGTTCTGCCTCTGAACAAGTGTATTATGCTCTACGATCCTTCCAACCCACGATAATCGATAAGTTGAACTCATTTTGGTTGAAGGATGGCACACTTTTTACAACATTCAATAGATATGGTTATTACTTAATAAAAAAGAAAGATGAAAACGACACAACTGTCGTTACTGTTTAGAAAATGGCACAAGTGCCGTTCTACCTCTGAACAAGTGTATTAAGCACCACGATCCTTCGGAGCCATGATAATCGTCTCCTAATCATCATTTTCAGCATTCCCAAGTTAGGGGGTCCAATTTGTGAGGTTGTTCGGCTGGTTTAGTAGAAAAATATTAACGAAATCAACAAAAGGACACAAGTGTCGTTTAACGGCACTTGTGCTGTTCTGGCTGGAAACACTTGTGCCGTTCTGTAGGTTGGAAGCAACGCATACAAAGTTCGGGAGATGTGCTCAATGCTTGAACTTCGAATCGAATTTTGACCAAACATGCTGACGATAACAGCACAAGTGCCGTTACAATGAAAAAAACGACACTTGTGCCGACAATGGGATGAGAACATTTATTGGATGACTGTTGTACTACATGTAAATAGACACTTGTGTTGTTCGTGATTAGGAAAAGATTGCAAATGGATGCAACAGCACAGAAAATGACACTTTAGCCGTTATTGGTTTGAGAACGGGCAAAAGAACAACAGAACTGTCGTTATGTTTGCAAAACGAAATTAGACAAGCGCGACACTTCCGCCGTTGTCATCAGAACGACACATGTCGTTCTGCCACTAAAATCGATTTTGAAGAGTCGCAACCCCTCCGAACCATGATAATCGATAAACGAAACCTATTTCAGTAGCAGACTGAACGCGCCGCTTACAAAATTCTTGAGATATGCCCATTACTTGTACTTTCAAACGAATTTAGACTAAAACTTGTGTTTTCACCATTTCATACCTTATATTCTATATCAATTCCACCGTTAGTTGTCACACAATCAACATTTTCGTCATTCTTAGGTTGGGGGGTCCAATCCTTGATGTCTTTGCCTTGAAAAATAGCAAAATATTGAAAAAAATCAACAGAAAAAACGACACATGTGCCGTTCTTCCACTAAAATCGATTTTGACAAGCCGCGACCCGTCCGAACCACGATAATCGATAAACGAAACCCATTTAAGTTGCGGGCTCAACACGCCGTTTACAAAATTCTTGAGATATGCCCATTATTGTACT
The DNA here is from genome assembly GCA_035079005.1 of Fraxinus americana. Lineage (NCBI taxonomy): Eukaryota > Viridiplantae > Streptophyta > Magnoliopsida > Lamiales > Oleaceae > Fraxinus > Fraxinus americana. Next base: position 29,960,238 of record CM068711.1, on the reverse strand, counting down.
TGATAAGTGTGGAAAAACACACTTATTTGACACTTTTCGGAATTAATTAGAATTGATATTGAGTATATTTCTGTGCATAATTGTGTACTTTTCATGTTTATAGGCGAAAACCCCAAAAAGAGGAAGAACAGCACGAAAAAGAACAAAAAATGACCCAAAGTGACCAAAAATGTGAAGTTGGGGACTGAAATGCACAAGCTTGAAAGTTGAAGGACTTGAAGTGCAATTTATCAAGGGCATAAGTGAAATGAAAGTGAAAAATCCAAGGACCAAAATGTACTAATTCAAAGTTGAGGGACCATTTTGCCACTTTCCAAAAGTTTGGGGACTTGGATGCAATTTTCCCTATATATTTTGGAAACTTAATCTCTAAGTAAACAAAATATCTCTTTCCTATATATTGACCAGCTTGGACGTTTTTTTTGGTGGTAGAGAATATATTAGTTTAGTTTTTATTTTTTAGTTTGAGTTTTTTAGTTTTGTTTAGTTTAGTTTAGGTTTTTCTTTCTTTTTCTCTCTAGGTTTTCATTTTCTTTTCTCTTTCTTTTCTTTTCTTGGTTGATCTTGGCTTATTTTGGGGGATTAAAAGTTGAGAGCAAGGAGATTAACATCAAAGAATACTTGGAGATGCCTTGAAGGAGTTCAAAACTACACAAACAGGGTTATATCTTCACTTTTGAATTCCTTTATTATTGTCCAAGTTTGTAATGTATTATACTATGAATCTCCTTTGTTTTTATATATATAAAATGAGCTAAGACTTTGTGTTGGAATTCATGGATTGAACTTAACCTAGTTTGTTTCATTGATTATCGATATATCTACATGTTTAGTGAAAAAATGCAGTTGTTATCAAAATCATAGTGTATTGATCATCATATTTAAAATGATTTCATTTTTGGTGACGCTTAGATGGAATTGTTAGGTTTTACTTCATTTTTGGTGACGCTTAAATGATAGTAATTAATATTGATGTGATTATTGAAAAATAGTTGCATTAAATAGACCGAAATGATTAATGCCTCGGATTTGCATTAGTGTATCTTTTGCGCGTTTTGGTGATATAGAGATATACACATACTCTGAGTGACCCATTGAGCTATTTTCACAAAAACTCATGCTGTTGGCTATGTTTGTATCGACATAGAGATATACTTTACAGAAACGTCGATTAGGGTTAATATGACCTCGAGAGGGGGTATTAACTAAAACAGGAGAATCGGGTCTAACTATCGCATTTTGGTAATATGCATCGGCACATTATTGATTCGAGATTAATGAAACAATAGGTTAAGCGACATCGTAAATTCCAACCACACTTTTCCCTCCGATATTGCCAAGACACCTTATTTTCTTATCTTGTAGTTTGTTAGTTTATTTACTGCATTTAAATCCATGTCTTTAAATGTGTGTGTTTATTTTTGTCGCTAGATTTAAAATCGATTAGAGTCGAGTAATCGAAAGTATACATTCCTCGTAGGATCGACAATTCGGACTGTTTAGGTCCACTTTATTACTTGAACGCGACCCGTGCGCTTGCGGCATAGATTTTAGCGAACAGTACTTTCAAACGAATCTAAAATAAAACTTGTGTTTTCATCGTTTCATACCTTATATTCTATATCAATTCCACTGTTAGTTGTCACACAATCAACATTTTCGTCCTTTTTAGGTTGGGGGGTCCAATCTTTGATGTCCTTGCCTTGAAAAGTAGCAAAATATTGAAAAAATCAACAGAACGACACAAGCGTCGTTCTGCAACTAAAATCGATTTTGAAGAGTCGAGACATGTCCGAACCACGATAATTGATAAACTAAACCCATTTAAGTTGCAGGCTAAACACGCCGCTTACAAAATTCTTGAGATATGCCCATTACTTGTACTTTCAAACGAATCTAGATTAAGACTTGTGTTTTCACCGTTTCATACCTTATATTCTATATCAATTCCACCGTTAGTTGTTACACAATCAACATTTCCGTCCTTCTTAGGTTGGGGGTCCAATCATTGATGTCTTTGCCTTGAAAAGTAGCAAAATATTGAAAAAATCAATAGAAAGACACAAGTGTCGTTTAACAACACATGTGTCATTCTGCAACTAAAATCGATTTTGAAGAATCAGAACCCTTTCCGAACAACGATAATCGATAAATTGAACTCATTTAAGTTACAGGCTCAACACGCCGCTTACAAAATTCTTGAGATATGCCCATTACTTGTACTTTTAAACGAATCTAGACTAAGACTTGTGTTTTCACCGTTTCATACCTTATATTCTATATCAATTCCACCGTTAGTTGTCACACAATCAACATTTTCGTCCTTCTTAGGTTTGGGGTCCAATCCTTGATATCCTTGCCTTGCAAAGTAACAAAATATTGAAAAAATCAACAGAATGACACATGTGTCGTTTTGCCACTAAAATCGATTTTGAAGAGCCGCGACCCATCCGAACTACGATAATCGATAAACTGAACTCATTTAAGTTGCAATCTCAACACGTCGCTTACAAAATTCTTGAGATATGCACATTACTTGTACTTTCAAACGAAACTAGACTAAAACTTGTGTTTACACCGTTTCACACCTCATATTCTATATCAATTCCACCGTTAGTTTTCACACAATCAACATTTTCGTCCTTCTTATGTTGGGGGGTCCAATCCTTGATGTCATTGCCTTGAAAAGTAGCAAAATATTGAAAAAACCAACAGAACGACACTTGTGTCGTTCTGCAAATTGTTTAGGCGGGATTCATTCATAGCTTAAAAAAGGAAAAAAAATAATAATAATAATTTCGCAACGAACACGGCGTCTCCGTGCTCGCGTTCTGCATGGAGCTGGCTCGCAATATGCTGCAACAGTGTTCCCTTTTCTTTTTTTTAAATTCAAAATTTAAATTATGCATTTAGTGGTTGTCTCCCAAAACTGACAAAGTAAAATTCCTGACCAAACTTTGTGGCGCAGTGTTATCTCATTTTCAAAACCTCTCATTTTTCTCTCAGTCTATGTGTAGAGCTTTTTTTGTCTTATTTTTTACAAAATTTTGACTTAGTTTGCAAGATCTGTGCTTTTTGCTTGCAATTTTTTAATCTCCGACCAGGACTACAGTTGTTCGCGCAAGGAATGGATTCATTGACCAGATCCTCCACGTGCGGAGGCTGGAATGCCGCCACGTGCGGAGGCACCAGCCTCCGCATGAGGAGGAATGGTTCCTTCGCACGCTGGCGTGCTTTCCTGTGCAGAGGAGCCGTTTTATATTTTTTTGGTTTTTTATTTTTTTACTGTGTATTAGATGTGTTGCAGAAGAAAGTCATGTAGTACTGTAGATTCTAATTGGCGGGTTCCAGTTTTGCCCTTTGCAATTATTATTAGCGTCACCATTCCGAAATATGTATTTGTAGTGATCAATGTAATTGTATTTTGATCTAATGGAGGCGGCGACGACAATGGCGATGGCGGCGGCGACGGTGACGATGACGGTGGTGCTTCTGTACTACCTACTGAGCCGGCGGATGTCATCGAACCCAGCAGAGGAAGATTTCATCGGCGGTGAGTACTCGAGATCGAAAGGTAGATCTGAGAAGAAGCAGCTGGCTTGGCGTCCAGCTCAGGCGCCTGTAACATGGCTCAAGACGATCTCTACGCTTTTAGAGACTTTGAGGTTCACGTATTCGGAGACTCTCGGTAAATGGCTGATCGGTGACTTGGCTTTCAGAATTAATTATCTTATTAGAAGGCAGGTAGGAATTTTTTAAGAAAGATTAATTCATTTCTTAAGAATTTTGGTTCTGTTATTACTGTTTTTATGCATTTCTTTATCAAAAGTAAGGTTAATTTTTTAAGTTGTCTTAACCTGTTTAGTGATTTGGTTGATTTTTCTCTATTTTTTGAGGTATATTCATGTAGTATATCGGTTATGGAGCCTGATTGTTGATCAAGTTGAACTCTTTGATTGTTTGCTCTTCATAAATTTATGAGATTTTTCATTAACGAATGATTCTTCCCAAATTTTGTAATAGCTTTTTCGTTCCTCATTAAGTGATAGCACGGATTGTCATGTTGTGTGTTTATGAATGGCACTTATTCCAAATTTTATTAGTTTACAAGATACTGTACAGTTTGAACAGTAAATTGAGGAAAATTAGGATTTTCGTGCATTTAAAGAATTAGGATTTGCAGGACTTTGGACGGTGATGAAAAGTGTGAACTATAGAATGGTTATATGTCAAGTACAATTAGGACGAGTTTTGGACTTCAGACCTGTTTTTCTAATTTATTGGTGTGAACTTTGCAATAAAGCTATCATTTTTAGTTTTTTCTGTGAGCCTATGATAAGTGTTGTATTGTGCTTAGTTTTAACTTTTTATGGTTTTGTTTTTATTTGTAGGAGTGACTGGAGACTTGCCAAAATGATTTTTGCATCCATTTTGGATGTTGAGGAATAGGTGGTACATAGTGATGAAATGAGGGATGTTAAAGTTCATAAACTTTATGCGGAGGAACCAAAATCAGCAATTAATTAGGGAGGAACCAACGCGGAGGGCCGACAGTATTGACCAGCCACAAACAAAGAAGTCATTTCTTCTTATTATTTTTTTTCTTTCTGGTCAAAGAATTAGACTTATATTGGCATTATGGGATCATGAAATTCAATTCTATAATTTAGTTAAAGCATATCAGTCATATTTGATACGTAATATTAAATAAAACAAGGCAATAAAACAAAATCCAAATGATATTAAAGAATTGATATGGTGCTTTGTCTATGAAGCTAAGCTATATGGAGTTAGTGAAGGAAGAAGAAGATTTGTACAAAGTATTAACTTATTCTAACTGGAGTTTACAGAATCCTTATTCTATTGTCTATTTCCGTTCCAGACGTGAGTTTACTTTCCTCGCCATCTTTTCCGTTGATATCATTTTCTCTATCATGGGTTATTGGTTCTTTGATCTAACAAACATTATTTATCTCTAATTCATTTGTGCAATCTAGAAAAAGACTTTATAGATGAATAAATTTTTTGTGATGTTTATGGCTAGGGCGCTAAGTGAAGTTAGAAGACTCAGTCTCCATATTTTAGGGTGTTTTAATAGATGGTAACATGTTGGCTAAGCTTAAAAGGTAGAAAAAATAGGCAATAATTTTAGTAAAAAAAAAGCAGGTGAAGTTAAAATAATAAATGTTTGTTTACACCAATTTTCCCCCTTTTTTATGTTTGTTATTCTGAAAGTAAAGTTTTTACCTGTTGTTTTCTTGATTTTAATTCACAGATGTTAGAAGGGTGCATTTTTGCCATAATTATTGGTGAGTTTATGTGATAAAATTGTTGATTACTTTCAGTAAAAGTTTGGTTATGATTTTTATACATGCCATGTGAAGTGAAATTTGAAATGCTGAATTTTTCCCATCTTTTTTACCCCTTTTCAGTTGAATGATTCAACGATTTTTGGACTATAATTGTACTGGTGGTCAGTGGCAAATTTTGTGAGTCGAAATCAGTATTGAATTGTCGTTTTACTTTTTAATGATTAAACGCTTCAATCATGACCAACTTTATGTTGCAGTTACAAACCGTACGAGATTGAAAATTCTTTGTTGCGATCGAATAGCAGCACCATCCAATTCAACAACAAATGTTGTTTTCAAAGAAGTTTTTCAAAATTTGAATTAGTTATGTGGTGTATATATTTTTATTTAAAATTACCCATTCACTCGCAAGTTAATTTTATGAAGTGTTTTGCATCTAATTGGATTGGAAAATCAATTAACATATGTTTCTCATATTAGAATTGTTTATCACTTAATATAAATTTGTGCATTGCACGAGGGAAAGACTAGTTGATCTTTATAGTTGTATCTGCTGAACTCGTAAGCAAAGACTTCATTGTTTGACATGACGTGTATCAAATGTGAAATGGCTTTTCTTAGCAGTGTAGATGAAGTGCCTAGAACTAATTTGGATATTTGAAAGGAAATTTCTATTACTTGAAGATTTTTTAAAGTTCTACATCCAATAGAGAAGGTAAAAGCTAAAGCATGACTAAATTTCTAATTCATAATACAATCTTTAGTCCAAAAGTAACCAACATAAACTGTTGCAATTGATGGTGCCCACAATCGAGTTTCAAACCAGATTTTAATCTAAACATTGATGAGAATTATGTTTCACTGCTGGAAACATCATTGTTATTGTTCCTTAAAGTGAATTTATAATCTTAGGTTTAAGTTTCTTAAATTTCATGCGGTTTGCTCTCACTAGAGAATCATTTCCTATAACTAAGAACTGGGGGATGGGGTCTATTTAGGTTCAACTTGTAAGCAAGGAGAAATTGAAGCAGATGTTATAGCAACTCGAGACATACTTTCTTCGGAAAACCTACTCATCTAGTGAAAAACACTACACATGTTGAGCATTTCCAAAAGGTTTATATCTAAACCATTATCATATCTAAACAAAACATCAGATGAAAGAGTTAGTCTAATGGTCAATGGTAAAGCATTGTTGTAAGAAAATGAAAGACGAAGAGGAGGAACAAAAACAGAATAATTTTGCATACACACGGCACCAACCACTTAAGGTTGAACAAGATACAAAATATAATATTTAATACACATTCTATCGACTACTACCACTACACAATTGAACTACTACATCAGTTTTTCAAAGGACAGAACAGCCTGTCATATGGTAAGGTCTAACACCTTGATCATTACAACAAAAACGTGTGACAAAGTGGTCATACAAAAATTTCTTGAATCAATAAAAGTGTCACACAACATTCATCACTCCTCCTTAACACGTTTGTTGGAAACACCAAGACAATTTCTTAGTGTTTTAGACCTTTGTTTAGGCAGTCCTTTAGTAAATATGTCAGCCACCTGATCTTCAGAGCAGCAATGCAACAGCTTCACTTCTCCCTTTTCTTGAGCTTCTCTTATGAAATGGTATTTGATGTTAATATGCTTAGTTTAAAACAGGATTTTTCACAATGGCAATTGCAGCTTGATTATCACAGAAAATTGTAGTTGCTTATGGTTGACTATGCTTCAAATCATTCATGATTTTCCTCAGCCATATAGCCTGGTTTGTTGCCTCAATTGCAGCTACATACTCTGCATCAACTGTAGATTGAGCAACCATTTTCTGCTTGATGGAGTTCCAACATATGAGACTTGATCCAGCATAGAAAACATAACCAGAAGTACTCATATCATCCATAGAACCAGCCCAATCACTGTCCGTGAACCCTGTTAAAACCAGTTTCTCAGATTTCTTGAAACTGATTCCATGGTTTTCAATACCTTTTATATACCTCAAAATTCTTTTGGCAGCCTGAAAATGGATTTGGTTGGGCTCCTGCCTGAATCTGGACAATAAATTAACGCATACATAATGTCAGGCCTTGTAGCTGAAAGATGCAACAGACATCCAATCAGACTTCTATACACCTTTCCATCGATTTTAGTTGCACCATCATCCATCAACAACTTCAAATTCTGGACCAGAGGAGTATTAACTGGCTTGCAATTTTCCATATGAAACTTCTTCAATATTTCTCTAGCATATTTCTATTGACATACAAAGATTTCTTTGTCTGACTGATCCACTTCCATACCAAGAAAGTATTTCATCATCCCTAAATCAGTCATTTCAAAGTCTTTCTTCAATTCATTCATTAGATTTTTTATCAAACCATCATTGCTTCCAGTGATCAATAAGTCATCAACATACAGTGAAATGATAATCAGATCCTCCTCCACCGATTTGATATATAAAGTTTGCTCATTTACACTTTTGTTGAACCCAAGTTTACACAAATGGCTGTCAATCTTGCTATACCAGCTTCTAGGTGTTTGCTTCAAGCCATATAAAGCTTTCTTGAGCAGGTACACCTTGTCTTCTTCACCATTTTTGACAAAGCCTTTTGGTTGATCAATGAATATCTCTTCAGCTAACTCTCCATTCAGAAAGGCAGATTTTACATCCAGTTGATGAATCTTCCAGTTTGAATGTGCAGCTAATGCAAACAATACTCTAATTGTTTCAAGTCTTGTAACTGGTGCAAAGGTGTCTGTAAAATCAATTCCAAATTTTTGAGGATATCCTTTAACTACCAGCCTAGCCTTTAGCTTATTCATCGAACCATCAGCATTTAACTTGCATCTGAACACCCATCTGACTCCAATAACATTCTTGTTACTTGGTTTGTCAACAAGTAACCAGGTGTTGTTCTTTTCAATTGCTGCCAATTCATCCTTCATAGCTTCCATCCAACCTTTGCATTGTGCAGCTTCAGTGTAACACACTGGTTCCAGAACAGCAGAGTTACAAGTAGTATAGATGTCTTGAAGAGATCTGGTTCTGACTACTTCATTTTCTGAATCAGCTTCACCATCAGATTCAGTATCAATTTGAATCTCATCTTCATCATTCCCAGCATCTTCATTTACATCATTTTCAGTAATTTCATTTTGAGAAATCAGCCTAGGAGCTTCAGTTCTATCCAAGATGTTTGATTCCCAGTTCCATAAGGACTTTTCATCAAACTTCACATCTCTACAAGAAACAATTTTGTTGGTTTGTGGATTATAAATTCTGTACCCTTTTGCATTATCACAATATCCAACCAAAATTCTAGATTCTGCCTTCTGACTGAGCTTGTCTCGTTTAACATCAGGAATATGTATATAACATACACTTCCAAATATCCTCAGGTGGGATATATTAGGCTTAAACCCATACCAAGCTTCATAAGGGGTTAATCTTTCTAAGGCTTTGGTAGGAAGCCTGTTCAGTAAATACACTGATGTATTTACAGCCTCTGCCCAGAAGATTTTAGGAATATCTTTCTCCAACAATAGACATCTAGCCATCTCCATGACTGTTCTGTTTCTTCTTTCGCAGACTCCATTCTGTTGTGGAGAGTAAGGAATCGTAAGTTGATGCTTGATTCCCACTTCCTCACAGAAATTATTAAACTGATTGCTTGTATATTCTGTCCCATTATCTGTCCTTATTGCACTGATTTTACAATTGCAATCATTCTCAACAAGTCTCTTAAACTTTTGAAAAACTACTGGAACTTCAGATTTTGACTTAAGAAAATAAACCCAACACATTCTTGTTAAATCATCAATAAACAAAATGAAGTATCTACTATCATTCAAGGTTGAAATTTTCATGGGACCACAGACATCAGAATGCACAAGCTGAAGTTTAGTGTGAGCTCTCTTGGCTTGATTTTTAGGGAAAGGGAGTCTAGTTTGTTTTCCCTTTTGACAGATTTCACAAACACACAGGGCATCTCCCATCTTTGGTAAATTCTCTACAAGTTCATGTTCACTTAGCTGCTTAAGTGAAGTAAAATTTACATGTCCAAACCGTCTATGCCACAGTTCAGACTCAACTTCAATACTAGCATAAGCTTGCAGTTTCACACTTTCCCAGTTCCAAGGAAAACTTCTGTTTCTCATTTCAACAGCCATGAGTTCCACATTGTTTTGATCTAAAATTGTACAACAATTATCCTTAAACATTAAGGTATAATTCTTCTCAATAAGTTGTCCAACACTTATCAAGTTTTGGTCAATGTGTGGAACATATAAAACATCAGGAATAAACTTCTTACCTAATGGAGTTTGGACAGCAACTTTACCAATGCCTTGGACAGCCACATATTCTCCATTTTCAACTCTCACTTTTGATTTGTAGTTGTTGTTCAACTCAACAAAAATATCAGGATTGGAAGATATGTGATGAGTGCAGCCACTATCAAGTAACTAGACCTGATTCTTGCTGTAGACTGATTGGTTCAAGGTTGAAAACAAGTGTTCTTCAGATGAACCTTCAGCAACCTTTGCTTGCTCATTTTCACTTTTTTCTTTTCGATTTTTGCAGAACTTTTCAATTACAACCCCTGCATTGAACTCCTGTCTTTAGCCAGCAAAACTTAGGAGAATGACCCTTTCTTTTGCAATGTGGACATGGGGGATAATTAGTAGCCTTTCCTGTCCATTTTGCTGTTTCCTTCCTTTCAACTTGATGCCTTTTTTCACTCAAGTTTGCTTGAGTCCTTTGCTTCCCTTTTGCAAACAAAGCTCCTTCAACTTGCTCCCTGAACAGCCTTCTCTGTTCGGTGGCATGGAGAGCATTCACCAACTCGGCCAATGAAATGCTTAACAAGTCTCTAGAATCCTCAAGTGAGGATATCTTAGGTTCAAATTTTTCTAGAAGACTAATCAGGACTTTCTCCACTACTCTCTTATCAGGAAGATCATCCCCAAGTAACCTGATTTGGTTAACAACCTTCATCAGTTTATCAGAAAATTCTTTCACAGCTTCTGATTCCTTCATTTTCAGTGATTCAAACTCTCTTCTCAGGTTCAATACCTGCATCTGCCTTGTCCTCTCATTACCCCTGAATTCTTCCTTCAGCCTGTCCCAAGCTTCCTTGGCGGTTTCACAAGTGAATATTCTTGTGAAAATGGCATCCGAGACAGCTGCTTGTATGCAAGAAAGAGCCTTGAATTTCTTGGCAACCTCCTCGCTATGTTGCTTCAGTTGGGCAATGGTTGGATTGGCTCTTAAAGGAGGTGGTTCAACACCTGTTTCAGTTATCTCCCACAAGTCATATGCCTTCAAGTATGCCTTCATTTTTGCAGACCAGAAATCATAATTATCTCCTGTGAATGCTGAAGGTAATGGTGCTGAAAATCCACTTGAAGCCATATCACAATCTCACAAAAAAATCACTCTATTTTAAGAGAGGATTATAGCTAATGAAATCACACTCTCTTTTGTTCTTTCATACACCTTTTGATCCTTCAAAGATCCTTAAAGGCTCTGATACCACTGTAAGAAAATGAAAGACAAAGAGGAGGAACAAAAACAGAATAATTTTGCATACACACGGCACCAACCACTTAAGGTTGAACAAGATACAAAATATAATATTTAATACACTTTCTATCAACTACTACCATTACACAATTGAATTGCTACATCAGTTTTTCAAAGGACAGAACAGCCTATCATATGGCAAGGTCTAACACCTTGATCATTACAACAAAAACGTTAAACGTGTGACAAAGTCGTCATACAAAAATTTCTTGAATCAATAAAAGTGTCACACAACATTCATCAATTGTGTATACTGTGATATCTGATGTTGGGGTTTTTGCTTTTCTAAAATTATTCATGTTATAAAGGTCAGGTTTTAAACTCAATAGGAAACTTCTGGATTTGCTCAGTCGCTGTTGGAATGGTGATTGAGATTATTGAAATATACGGAATTCAGGAGATGGACTATCAAACCGATATTGATAATCTTCTTCTATTGCGCATTGGTGGAATTCCCATAGCTATGCCAACTGATCTTCCTGTCACCATGGCTATTGGATCACATCGCTTATCGCAACAGGTATTAATAACACAACCATGGACTCATTTGTCCTAAACGTTTGAGAAAACAATGGTTATGTTTTAGTTTCTCCATGAAGTAGAGGAGTCTTAAAATACATTGAAGATCGTTCGCATGTTTTAATGTAGGGTGCGATAACAAAGAGAGTAACTGCTATTGATGAAATAACTGCGGTAGATGTTCTTTGCAGTAACAAAATAGGAACTCTGACCGTGGTAAAGTCTGTAGTAATGAACTTTGTAATACAGAAGTAAATCTAAATCTCCATATGTTAAGAATATGATTATAAGTACTGTTCTTTTTTATGAAAATAAAAATAAAATTTATGTAGTTAATCTAATTTGCATTCCACGAGTTTGATTAGTTATACCAATGTTGTAATTCAGTCTTCTTTTTGCTATCAGGCCATTCCAGGTTTTTACCACAGGTGTCAACAAGGATAACTGGTGCTGATGGCAGTAACACCATCAAGGTTGGAGAACCGAGATGCTATTGACACTGCAATTGTTTCGATGCTAGCATATCTAAAGGAGGTACTGATAATATATGCCATTTTTCCATTTTTTCAACAAATGTGAATTTCGATACATAGATTTTAAAATGTGACCATGTTATGCCCCACGTTGATGTTTTGATGGCTGGGAGATCTTTAGTCAGCCTCCTGGCCTACTTCTCATGTATAAAGCTGGTAAATACTTTCATTCGAATTTATAATTAGTGATTAATTTGCTTTTCATTCAACTGTTTTCTGAAGAGCAAGTGCTGGAATCACAGCAGTTCACTTCCTCCTAATCCAACAGACAAAAGGACTGCTCTAACATACATAGATCCATCTGGTAAAATTCATTGAGTGAGCAAAGGTGCACTAGAAGAGGTAGGTAGTATATTTAACGAGTCTTGACATTTCCACTGCCATGATATTTTAATTCACTATATCTGACTTTCTTAGAGTGTGTTTGGAACACATTCTTTTGAAAGAATGTATTATTGAATAGTAGATTGATAGAGAATGTGTGGTTAAAAATGAAGGAAAAGTTATTGGTGTGATGGAAAATATTATTTTATTGAAGAATGTGTGGTTGAAAATGAGTAGAAGAATGAGAATGAAAAAAATAATGTGTACCAAACAGGGCCTTAATATGATTTGCCATTGAGTTTTTATCTCATATAACAAATCAGAAATTGAAAAAAGGGTACTTTCTTAAGGAATTTTCTTATGGATGTTCTTTTGTGGTCTAAACCACTTCCAGCTATCTATGTACATTGTGGCAGTCAAACAACTATTTCTAGAGCTCAAAATTCATCCTACAATGGAAAATCTAGACATATTCGTAGGAGACACAATACCGTGCGTCAGCTGCTTAAGGATGGAGTTATAACTATTGACTATGTAAAGTCTAGTGATAATATTGCTGACTTATTAACCAAAGGATTAGCTAGAGAACTAGTTCAGAAAATACCGAGGGGGATGGGGCTAAAGCCTATTATAAAATAGATCACCTATACGAAAACCCAACCTTGCGATTGAAGATCACACGGACAAAGTTCAATGGGATAACAAAGTTATTGGAGTGATCAGTGGGGGTACTACATTGAATTTATTACAACCCCTTCTATGATGAGTAGTACCAACTGTATTGATTAGAAAATGAGCAAATGCTCTTAATGCTTACTATAGCTAATATTCAGTAGGCTGTTTAGATACAGTGCACCCTTGATAGAAGCACCTATTTGAGTGTGGAAGTGTGGCCGCTTCCTATGAGAATTGAGACTAATTCTCTAGAGCACTCAAAGAAATCGGGAAAGTTCACGCCGAAATGAACACAACGTCGAGAACTCAATGATTGTTTTAAAAATCATGTGTGCGTTCTATTGTCTCAGTTTGTAACTATAATTGTGGAGTTCAAGACATAGTTCACTCTACAGTTAGTAAACTCGATAGAATATACAAAGTAAGGTTCAAATCAATAGACACATAAGCCTGCATGATTTCTACCGTACTCTAGAATAGTATTTATATTTACCTTATTTCTTTCATGTGGGGGATTATTAGATATTTATACTATAAATATAATATGTGAAAGAAATAATTAATTCAGATAAAGTGCCTAATTGGTGAAAAGTGTAGAATTTGTATGGGAGGTCGGTCAGGGATTCGGGTCACACCTCACGCATTATATTAAAAGTCTTTGATTGAGGCCTTATACTTAATTGATTCTAATAATAAATTATTATTTTTAATCATTTTCAAAATTATTTAATTGGTCAACTAGCCATTAAAATATGACAGTTTTTAAATGTCCAGTATTAACAACACATTACCTCTAGCCATAAAAATTGTAAATAATACTAGATCATGGTGGAGGCAGTTACATCATTTTTCTGTCTATATAAATACACATTTGGGCATTAGAAAATTATCACAATACGAAATTGTGTCTTCTTATTTCAGTAAAATATTATACTCAATTTTATACATATTTTCTGGAGTATTTGTGATTGCTACACAATTGGTTTATTTGATCGTTGTATCCTGGAGGTGATTGTCCACATAAGTCACAGCAGTTATCGACGAGCTATTTCGCTTTAGGACATCGTGCTGTCACGAGACTCGATCAGTCAATAAATTTTTATTTCTGCAATTTACTGTATTACAACTAGTAATATTACAAAATCTTATTGATTTCAAACCAAGCATTTTATAGTTTATGGAGGCCTGTACGTAGGAGAATTACAATAACACTCTCTAATTATAAGAATATAATAACAATTGAGCCACATTATTTTAGAAGAGTGTATTTTGGAATAATAGATTGATGGAGAATGTGTAGTTGAAAAAAGAAGAAAAAGTTATTGATATGATAAAAATATTATTTTATTAAAAAAATGTGTGCTTGAAAATAAGTAGAAGAATATAAACGAAGTTTTTAATATGGCTCAAACATGTATTTAATATCTCTTGTAATTCTTGGGTTATGCTAGATTACCAGAAGAATTTCACCAGAAGTCTACCAGATACTCATAAAGTCTTTAAATAATATAAAATTGATTTTTATAAAAGTACTATTTTACTCTTACTATCTTTATTTGCAAGTTTTACCCTGTATCTATTTGTTATTAGATTGTTCAGGGTTATGTCTTACAATTTTTCCATTTGGGTCGTAAGTTCTTAAAGTTAATCCCGGGATTCTTAACTCAGTATTTTCTCTTTCTCCTTGATTCATTAATCGGGATTAATATGTAATTTCTTTAATTTTTCAAATTGTTCTAAATATTCTCTATATTTTGATAATTTTTCAAAAGCTCTAGGTTGGTCTTTTTCAGTTATATATCCAAAAACTATTCCGTCTGAAACTTCTTCTCCTATGTCTTTGTATTTTCCAATAACGTCTTCAACTTTCTTTATTTCTTTGCTAATTTCTACAGGATCAAATCCTATATTATGTTTACAAGCATAATTTATTTCAGAATATATTTCTTTAAGTTTTTCTTGTCCAACAGGAACTATATCTTCGGATTTTTCTACTATACTTAATAAAAATGAAATATCTTTTTCGTCTAAATATAATTTAAGACAATCATCATTAGACGTGCATGCTTGTGAAGTGTTCATAAAGACTGATAATTAAAACATAAACATATAAAGCATGTAAATAACTTACAGTAATCGGTGGAAATAAACAGGTTTTCCCTCCAGCATGTTCTTATAGTAGTTTTGCATGTATTTAATCACTCTTCTGAATCAGATGAACATTTAAAATGTTTTTGAAATCATTTGGGTCCACAACTGCTTCCGTTAAAGGCTTTTCAATTAAGGTTGCATTTCTCACTCTAGAGAACTAGCCGTGTTGCCACAGACGCTATCTCACAGTATCCAGAGTCTCTGTTTTCACCTCTATTCAAATTCTTTTCAGAACAAGTTCTTATTTGGAACAAGATTTTAAAAGATAACTCACACACAAGGTGCTACAATTTTGTTAGAAAAACTACCCTTTTTCCCTAAAACATTCATCAAAGACGGGTACTTTGGTATGGCTAACATCCATTCAAAATCAATATTTTGAAAATCTTTTAAAATCTCTATTTGTACTGCCGAGGAATCATGAGAAACTTAACGAAATCCTTTCATAGAAACTTTGTTAAACCATAAAAAACTTCATCTTGATATTTATAAGATTGAAATAATACATGCTTGCTTACTATATTTACATACCTTTGGTACTCACCTTATGAAGTTTAGAACTCCATAAGTGATTACCTTATTACAAGCTTTCCTATCTTCAAAAATAGCTAATTTCTTTTCTAAATACAAGTGGTGTATTCAGATATTTCTTTTGAGATAGATCCTTCAAGATTCGAGATATATCTCCTTATATAGAGGATATTTCTTCAAGTGGTTAGGAACCTTATCTTCACAGATGTCCTCCATTATTTCTTGTTTGCCATCTTCTTTTGTTTGGTAGCAAAGCTGTCCTTCTTTTGAGCTGGTAAGTTGGTGAAGAGTTATTGTCATGCCAAACTTTTTCTTATCTTTAACAGCTACTTTGTACCCTTTTTCTCCAGTAGTTGGTGGGGAGTTATAATCCCAGCTACTTTCTTGTACTATTTTCTGTCTTTTAGTAACCACAGTTTTTCTTTAATAAAGAGACTTTATTAAAGTAGTGATAAAGGGTCACTGTCCTTATTCCATTATTTTTCCATCCTTAACTCAAAGAACTCTGCAGGAAGTTCTTCATCATCAAGTGATACTTGGCTCATATCTTCTACTACGCAATGTTCACAATGATGATCATCCCAAAGTAATTTGCATAGTTCTTTCTCCATTTTTTCTGATCGCAAACTTGGTTGGAGATTGTTTTGGATAATAAATGGTCGAGATAACATATATCTTCCTCTTTTGTCTCTTTTCTGGTATTAGAGTAGATTATATGTTCTTCAGATGGATAAACCCATATTTTTTTCTTTTTCAGTAATTATCTGGGGTTAGATGTTCAAATATTTCTTTGTATCCTTTAGCTCTTCTGTGTGGCATCATATTAATAATATCTTGATAATCCTTTTTAACCACCTTTTGATTGGTTGGTAAAAAATGTTGATTTGTAAGTCCTAACTTGATAACATGAAATGCTGGCTGCATATATTGAAGATCTGGATCCCATTCCATCGTTGCTAAATAGAATCTGATGTATATATTTGTAGTTTTGACAACTTCAGTGTATCTTTTCACTACCTTCTTAACGTCAGCTGGAAGTTGAGCTATCTCCTTGAGATCTTTGCTATGATATATACAGAGTATATTTCCTAGTTCAAAACAATTTTTCACCCAGTTGGCTGGTGCTTCTAGATAAAAGTTTACCTTGTTGTATCTTCCGTAGTGGAGAGTTTTCATCCACTTTCCAAATTCTAAGTACCAATCGGATAAGATATTAAAAACAACAATAAAGAAAATGACTTCTTCATAGTTATCTTTTTTTGATATTTTTGACGAGTGGCATATCTTGACGATTTCTTTTGGATCAATTTTTTCAATATTTAGCTCAGGTAAAATATGGCTCTGTGAAGAGCTACCTTTGCCATTCTTGGTATCTTGAATATCTTCTTTACTAGTAATAGGTTCGAATTTTCCCTGTGAAAGGGTTCCTATTACTTTCTTTTCTTTCCCTTTATCCTCGGGTAGAGCGCTAGTATTCACAAGTCCCTGTGAAGGGATACTAGACTTGGTACAAGTATCATCTGCCACAAGGGCTATTTTCATTTGATTTCGAAGACTATCTTGAATATTTTGAATCTGGGTTTCCAAATAGGAAACTTTTATCTCAAGTATCTGGACTTTCGTCCTTAATTACTCTAACTCCATCTCTGCTAAGATAATCAGGAAGAAAGTTAGTTTTTCCTTTTATATGCCAATATCAAATTTGAAATAAGAAAACCAAATTTGAATCCTAATTATGTATCTATTAGCAATAGATGGATCAACATTATTTTTTAAAAATGCTTTAACTTGAGTATTATCAGTTCTGATCAAAAACTTTTTTGGTAGTAGATAATCTTCATATTTCTGTACTCCTCGCTTCACAGCAATGAGTTCTTTTCTGTTCATCTCATACCTTGTTTCAACTTCTTTGTATGTTCCTGATGTGTATCCTGCAAGTATCTCAGGACATGAACAATTCTTTTCACATTTATATTCTTTATGATTCTTTTTAACCTTTAATATTGCACCCCAGTAATTGTCTGATGCATCAGTTTCAAAGATAAAGAAATCATCTTCCTGTGGAATTACAAGTTTAGGCAAAACATTTAATTCCTCTCTTACTTTTCTTATATTTTCGCAATCTTGTTCATCCCAAAACCACATTACATTCTTTCTTATTTTGTACTTGTTTAATAAGGGTGTCCTTATTAGGCAAGTAATATCCATCAAATTTAGTAACTTCATTTAGCTTCTTATAATTTATCACCATTCTGGCTTTTCCTCTTTTTATCTCGCTATGTTTTCTTACCATAAAGGCTGGACTACTATGTGGACTTTTACTAGGTCTAATCAATTTAGATTCTAGTAATTCTTTTATTTGATTCTTAAATTCCTTTTGATCATCAACACTATATTTCATTGGTTTGACTCTAATAATAGTGTCTGGATTGATAAGTTCTATTTTTGCCTTTACTTTGTCTGTGTTCCATTTTTCTAATGGATTTTCAGAATATGTTTTAGAAATTTCTTTTTTCAATTTTTCTAACTTATTTTCTGTTGTCATTTTTAAGACTGTAACTGGTTTAATTTTTTCTGTATTCCAACATCCACCACGCTGGGTTGAGGAACTCTGATGATTAATTTGTGTGTGTGCTATGCTAATAGCTTTAGTTATTTTAGGTGTAAATATTTTATGTGCACAGGGAGTTGTGAACATATATCTATCTACATATTGTGTGAATGGTGCATATTTTAGTAGAAAATTTTGTCCTAATAAAATATCACATCCAATTGTAGATGACATATATATTGTGTCAACAAATATTTCTCTAAAGGATATTAGAAAAGGTACTTGCGTAGCATATTTGCTATATATTACTTTGTTTCCTCCTGTTGTTGTAGCAGTGACGATCTTTTTTTGAGTCATACTTCCAGTATTCGTTTGGTAATACATTTGGTAAACACAAACTTGTTGTACTTCATGTGTCTAAATAAGCATGGAATTTAATTCTGCAATATTTTTTTATATTGAGTATAATTTCAATATATGGGCTCATGGGATTAGTATTAATTACTCTTTCCATGATAACAATGTTTTCATATTTCCATCTATTCTTGATATGATGATTGGATTATCATCGACTGTTATTTTTAAATATCCTTGACAGATTTTATAGGGGCTAAATTTTTCAAGGAAGTTCATTCCTAATAGTATGGGTGAACATTTGATTCCATATGATTCATCTTTATATAGAATTATTTCTTTATTATGTTCTTTCTGATCCTCTCCTACAAATATAAGGGGGAAATTAACATATTTTTTTATTTCAAGATTATTTCCCAAATAATCTTTGAAAGTATATGGTTCTGGTAACTCAAAATCTAGTAAATGACTAACAAATTTAGCATTTACATGACTTTTTTCTGCTCCAGTATCTATAAGGACAAGAAGATTCTTCTTGTATCCTTCATGATTAACATATCTTGTTTTAATATAGTATTGTGAATTTGTTGGTTCAGTAACACTAAGTTTTTTTTAACTTGGCTTATCTTAAGGTATTGTCTGTGGGAAAATCTTGCAATAAGATTATCTCATTCTAGGCTGACACTATTTCTTCTTATCAATTTTCCTTCAGAATTGATTTCTCTTGCTTATTTGTGAAAATCAAGCATTATTTGTTGGGGTATTGTTACTTCATGTTCTTGGTATTTTCTAGGGGGTATATATTGAGCTAATTCCTCAAAATCTTTATGTATGATAATGTTATCAGTTATTTTTCTTAAGTTGTTATGGTGGCTAGTACTAAAAGTAAAAATTGATTTTATGCTTATACTAATAGCCTTACTTTTCCTTAACATTTTCAAGTTTCCAATTCTATAATATAGATTGAAACTTTGATCAATATTTTCATCAATCAGTGAAACCGCATAATTTGGTTTTACTGTAAATATTATCTTTTGATAGACTAGATTTTCTACAATAGTTCCTAATAGAGCATCTACAGGATCTTGTAAGATTCTATTGTCCGTGCAATATATTTCTATTGGTATATTCATACCTTCTCTAAAGAATCATTTTACCATAATTTGGATTCCTCCTATCTCAATACATTTTAGTTTGCTTCTTACATTTTCTGGGATTTTGGATAACTTTTGTCTTACCCATTCTTTTGTAATTATAGGAATTATTGCTTTTCCCATTGTATCTTCTATGTTAATAGATATCTCTTTGTAATTCATACTTACAATTGTTTTATTTACTCTTGGTAGTATTCCTAAGAATCCTTGATGGAATACATCTTTTTCTTGTAAATCTAATATTTTCTTTGTTATTCCTTTGTATTTTCTAGCATCAAAGGTAATTTCTTGGTTTATACCTTCTACTGAATCTTCAACTTCCTCAATTGTTTCTACCTCTATTTCTTGATCTATTTGTTGTATTTCTTGATTCATATACACTATCTCTTCAGAATCTTCTTCTGAAGATGATGTATCTAACTCATAAATGCTACTGCATTCACTACTTAAATCCTCGAAATTCTCAATTGGTTCTATATCACTATCATTTTGAAATTCTTCATATATTTTAAGGGTTTTTACGTTTTGTTTATCTTTTCTTTTAGGACATTGAGGAGCTATGTGTCCTTCTTCATTACAGATAAAATATCTGCATTTCTTAATATATTTAGGCTTGGGTTTCTTAGTCCAGTCTTTTCTTTTAAAATATTTTTTATGAGGTTTAAAAAATCTTTTCTTAAACTTTTTATAATTTTTAAACTTTCTTTTGTATTTCTTATATGGTTTATATTTCCTTTTATGACAACCAAATTGTTCAATTTGTCCTATATCTTTGTAGCAACATAGGGAGTTTTTTCTCATTTTATATGCTTTCTTATTTTCTAAGGCTTCTCTACACCATATTCCTATCATTCTTTTTGTAAATTAAATCCTACATCCTAGACTGTCTTTATTAACTCCATCTTCTTCTCCAAAAGGTAATAATTTTTCATATTCTTTTAATAATTTTATTCCCTATGGGAATGGTAATTTTGTAAAATAAGATCTTAATATAGGTTTGTTTTCTTGATAATTTCCTTGATTTAATATATAATATATATCTTCAAACTTACATGTGTACCTTTCGAGTTCACACATATCACATATTTTTAGATTTTCCATTGCTATCATTCCTTCATTATATTCTTCTTGTTTTCTAGTTTCTTCATCTATTGTGAATATATTTCCTAAGAATTCTGTTCTTAGGGCTCTTTCTAGTCTTCTTAATATTTCTTGGATACTTTGTTCATTCAAAGCATTCCTGTTATCTATTATTTCAATTGGATTTTCTCCATATTTTATATTTCTTTTTATATTTTCTGGTAGTTTTCTCCACCAGTCCGATACAATTCCTCTAAAAGTATGTTCTATAAATCCAAAGGCTGTGTATGTTTCCCATTTGTTAAATTGTATAGCTAGGTCTGTACTTTTTATCCAGGTTTCTATAGCTTTATTTTTATCTACACAATCTAAATCTAACCATATCCCTGTTGTATGGATTGGTTCATTATAAGATTTCATTGGGTTTATCTCTTTAATAGACTGTCTTTTTATATTTCCAGTGTATCTTTTTTGTGTCTTTCTATACTGGTTAACATCTTCTTTATTTGGTATGGGTGTACCATAAGGATAATTTTCATATTCTTCATCACTACTAAATTCTGTTTTTATATTTCGACTAGATGATGGATTAGTATTCATTTTTGTATTTTCCATTTTTTCAGTTAATTCTTCTAACTGTTTTTTATATTCTTCATATTCTTCTCCAGTAGATTCTAAGAATTTTTGTTCTAATTCTTCTACTTCTGTTATCATATATTGTTTTATTTCATGATTTTTACCTTTATCTTTTATTATTCTAAAATCTTGAGGTGGATTGATTATAATCCTATCCTTTCCTTCAAGCTTTTTATCTAATAAGGCATTTCCTATTTGTAAATTATATTCCAGATTTTCTAATCTTTTATGAATATCTTCGAAACTTTCATTTGTACTATTTTTAGGTAGGTAAGGATAACTAGGTTTTTTATGTTTTTCAACCTTTCTCAAAAATTCTTCAATTATGTTTTCTTCATCAACTATATTCATCATGACTTTTGGTTCATAATATTTAGATTCGTAATATATTTCAGGCTCATACATTTCTTTACAATAAAATTCTACTTCTTCTTTTTCAAATTCTATCATTATTTTTTGATATAGATATTCATCTCTTATGCATCCTAGTATTAATTTATCTATTATTTGTTTTCTTATTTTTATTGGTAATTTTTTAATTATTATTAATGTTAATATTTTTAATCTCTTAGAAAAGGGATTTGTGAACATATAACTTAAACCATCTTTTTCTCTTAATATATAGTACCAATTATTTTTAATTATTTCTATTTCCATGATCTAACAAGGCTCTGATACCAATTTTAACGGAGTGCGAGCGGAATAAATTTTGTACTCATAAATTTTTAGAGTCTAATTTGAAGTTTTTATATACTTGTGGTGCCTCTTATTTGCAAATTATGTATGAAGGGTACTCTTGGAAATTAATTTTTCTGTAAAGTTTCTGTAAGTAGTTTTTCTGTACGTATATCTTTTCTCTAATAGAAACTAGGTAGGAAATGTGTACGTATATATAAATATAGTCAACCCACCACCCCTATCGCTCTTGCGACCGTTCCGGCGACTACTCCGATTTCAGCGACTATTCCGATGACCGTTCCGGCGACTGAACCGATTCCGATTACTATTCTGGTCACATATAATTTTATTGGTCACAGATCAAAAAATCACAGGTCACAATTAGGTAATAATTTGTTTATCGGTCACATGTCAAAAATTTTGTAGATCATGGATTATCTCGAGTCATAAATCAATAATTTTATAGGTCGCGTATCAAAAAATTATAGGTCACAATTATCTATGAGATATATTTTCAAATTTATTGGTCACAGATTAATTTTTAGTCACAAATTGTCAAATTTTAAGGTCACAGTTAATCCATTATGTGATTTTTTTTGTAACCACCACCGACTTCTACTTGTGATCACCACCGCCACTGCCACAGTCGCCACCACACCATGACCTCCAGCAACCGTCACCACCACAAAATCGTGCCCCTGCCACCACCAAATCACTCGCCACCACAAAAGCCACCACAAAACTCACCTTCACCGCCAGATCCACCACCGCCATTAGACCCACCACCATCGCCAACAACCACACAAATCATTCACGGCCAGATGTAGCTACTGCAGATCGCCACCAGATTGGCCAACAACACCAAATCCACCACAAAACCACCTCGTCGCCACCAATATCCACCACCAACTAAAAAACCTCCAAAAACCACCTCCACCACCGACCACAAAACCACATATCCACAATAAATAAAAGTAATCAAATCAGTGTAAAATCACAAATCCAAATCCAAATCCGAAACCACCACCAACACCGCTGTCGCCATCACCGACCAACAATCACCAACAAAAACACACCTAAAACCTAAGCTGATAGGAGAAGGAAGAAACTACTCCCCAAACCTAAAAAATACTCACAATCGTCTTCACGATGAATAGAGAGAGAATAGCAGCGAGAGAGAGGCGCCTCACATCAACGCCGTGAAAGCCGCGAATACTGCTTCCATTTTCAGATCCAACGTCCCCAAGCGACAACTCTCGCCGGTGCATCATCACCGCGGCTGCCGATAGGTAATGGAGGGAGAGAGAGGACAACGACGAGAGAGATGAGAGATAGAGAGAGAGAGAGAATGAGTTTGGGGGAAATGAGGTGGGGGATGGGAGAGGGAGGTGAATTTAGGGTGTGATTACGGATTACTCACCGAATTTTAAAATACTTCCCATTGGTTACTCAACTTTAGGAGTGTTTCACTCCATCACTCATGAGTTAAATGTTTCAATATCCAGCCAACTTTGGATATGATAACGAGTTACACACCAAATTTCAAAATGCTTCACACTGGTCACTCAAATTTAGAACGTTCCATTTCAAATCACCCAACTTTGGATATGGTCTCGTGTTACTAATTGAACTTCAGAATGCTTCCCACTAATTATTCAACTTTAAAGCAATGATGAATCAGAATGATTCAATGGAATTATAAAAGTACGATTATATAAAAAAATAGATTATAGAAAAAATAACAAAGATATTATAATTTATAAGATCGTTCATTGATGAAGATTTCTTAAACTCGTGGATACGATACAATAACATATTGATTTGTCCCTCGAACGGGTCAACGTTATTTTGATCAACTCTCCATTATTGTCCAAAAAGACCAAAACCACATAGAAGGTCTATTTTTAAGATAAAGTTTCCAACATGATAAATAACACAAAAATATTTAAAGATCACTCATGGTCGGGATAACGTTAATGATTTGGAATAAATAATAAAGTAATTATATTATCACCATAAAAATTTGCTTACTACACCACATTAGAATCACACAACAATTAAAATATATTTTCAATAAATAAACCACAATAAATTTACAATTTTACTCATAATTTATTGAGAATATGGCTTCTTGTACCAAGAAAGTTCTATTAATTCATCGAGATTCAACCTGGTTCTAGGATTGGGAATTAATTCACGATGGTGTATTGCACCTTACATATTGCAAAGTGGCATCGTCAATTTGTGTGGGAATTTTTGGGTGAAAATTGTGAGAAGTGGAGGATCTCAGTTTGGAGGTCTTACTTTTGCCGTGGTCGGCGACAAGGGTTGGGTGGAGGTGGTGCAGCCTGTTGGCGTGGGGTTGGTGAGGAGGTGATAAGTTTTATTTGTCATTCAAAAAATTATGGAATTCTTTTATAGAAACCACCCATTTGGATAAAGTCGTCTCTTGTGGTTGTGGAAAAAAGCAAAAATCGTCAAAAGAAAAAAAAAAAAATTAAGTTTATGTTCATGGTGTAATAATAATTTATTATATTAACAAGTATATTGAAACCTAATAATGTAATTAATAGTTAAGCCCTTGTTTAGGTTTTGGGAAAAATGTATTGTGTAATGGTAATTTTTTGAAAAATGTGTAGTTAAAAAGTAAGAATTTTTTTTTTAGATTTACGTGTAATATTACTCTATTAAAGAATGCGTAATTGAAAATGAAGAAAGAGAAAAATACATTAAATTAAAATAGAGCCTGAATGAGGCTAAGTAAACTATTCTTATTTTACTACTTAAACAAAATAATAATAAAAGGAAAAAAGTAAAGTGATAAGGAAATGCCTCATCTTTAACACAAATTTGAATTTTCATTTGTGATGGGCCCAACTCAAACTCAAGAAGAAAAAGTAATGGATTCCTTCATTGGTAAGATTAGGGTAAAATAGACAATGAAGGGGTAAAACTTTTTCAGTGAGAGAAATGGAAAATGTAAACAAAAGGAAAAGAAAAAGGTAAAAGAGAATCTAAACAATTATTACCTTTCTAGAAAGAACTCAGACAGTATGAATAATGATCCAGTTTTTTCTTCATTTTTTTCCAAACTATCAATCGATGTACTCGGAGAAATTATGTTCGAGTCGATTTGTTCAAGATTGATTTAGAAAGTTTGGCTTTCATTTTTAAAGATTATGTTTTCAATGAGTAATTAGATTGGATTTCGTCCCAATTTCCGATTTTCAATTGAATCAGCCGATTTGTTCCTATTATCGATTACTAGTAAACCACTTCCCTCTCTTGATTAATAATTTGATAAAAGTAATGCCTAAGAACTTGGGACAATCATGAAAAAGTAGAATTTTCTTTAACAAATTTATGAAAATCAAGATTGTGTATTCTAACATACAATCTCTCGATTTAACATTTAAAAAATATCATATTATCTTATTGTCATTAACAAATATGAAACTAATTCAATCATGTCAACCCATACATCTTATAAAAGAAAATCTAAAATAATGAATTAAAATGCAATAAAAGACAATTAACAAATAATTTAGCCAATAAATCTGATGAAGAAAATCAGGACAAGAAGAATGTAACATATATATAAACTGGTAAATTAACAATAAGAGAAAAGGATGAATATCTTCAATATTTATCAATTTCAAGGGTCCAAACATCTTCATGCTTGAATTTCCTTTATTTCTTAACTTCTCTATTTGATTTCTCCTACAAGATTGATATGTTAATGTCTTTGTTTCAATCTTACCATGGTGTTCTCTTAAGAGATTATGCTAGATGTACACAATGAGTTACACAATGGATTACACCCCCCTCATATGGAGGGGGCCCATACACAATAAAATATTCGTGGACCCTCCTCCGTGTGAGGAGTGTGTAATCTATTATGTAAACTATTGGGTGTACATCTAGCATAATTCGTTCCCTTAATGTGGTATTTTTGGTTAGTGGTGTTCCCTTAATGTGAAGAGACTTGGCATATTATTAACCCTATGTTTGAATCTCATTAAAATTTGAAAATTTTAATGAGCTTTCTCATTTCACGACAATAAGGCCCTATTTGAAAATTATTTTTTTGAGAAGAATGAGTTTTTGAAAAGTAATTTCTTGGATAATATGCGGTTAAAAATTAGAAAAATAAATTTGAATTTACATGAAAAATATTTTATTGTAAAAATGTATTGTTGAAAATGAGCACAAAAATGAGTTTTGAAAGCATTGTTACCAAACAAGGCTAAATTATTATATATTAAAAAATTTCAAAGTGCACGGAAACATTTGTCAAACATTTTAGAAAAATGCTAGATGAGCATAATGTTTGACATAATGGCCACATGTTTGGCCCCTATTGGAGGGTTGCAATAGGGGCCAAACATGTGGCCATTATGTCAAACATTATGGGTACTTTTATGTACACATAGCCAGGGCCGGTCCTGTGATCGGCGGGGCCCGTGGCGAAGTTCGAAAGTTGGGCCACCGGAGATCAATGTAAACGCAAAATCCAACCGTGCATTATGCAACGTATTGCAAATTTAACACTGACGTGTAGAACAACAAACAAATATAAAGAACAAAAGATTTATATATATATATATATATATATATATATATATATATATATATATATATATATATATATATATATATATATTATAAAGTAACAAAACCGACAAAATTATGTGCGCCTGTGCAATTGATCCTACACGCTACAATGAACATTCATACAAGCCGACAAGGCCACAATTATATAAGCCGACAAGGCTTCAAACATTTTCAATATCAAGTTAGAGCAAACCATTGCTTACTTGAGAAGTAGAAAATTCACGAAAATTGTGGAATCACGCCAATTCCAGCATCCAGCGTTGCATCTCAGTTCTCACAAGCCTGAAATTGAATCATGTTCAAATCATTCAGAATAGTAAAGCTTTTACAAAATAAAATAAGGTCAGTATAATGTAAATCTTCTTCAAATGTCTTTTGCTCATCACCACAATTTGCATTTTTCTAACAAAAATCGATCACAATCGATGTGCTGCCAACAGAATACCAAAATTATGCCATGGATGGAAGAAACTAGCTAAAAATGATCCATGAACCATTAGTTTTTACTCTTGTTTAGCGCTAAAAGAATCCCATTTATCATTCAATCGATCAATTCTGAAATTAAACCTAGCTTGCTAACAGTTTATGCTCATTCATTCTCAGGGTATCTTCAGAAGTTATGGCATCTGAAGATGAGGAAGATGAGGCTAACAGTACATATGATGAGAGTTTCATAGATGACTGCGTAAATTCTACCGCTGCAAGTACTAAAGTTGAAGTGGTCAGAATCGACATGATGGCAATTTACAAGTTTTTGTTTATTTGTTCTATTATTTACATATTCTGTTCTTCTATCTATTCTTCCATTGATGATTTTCAGTTTCCTATCAAATTTCTGAGTTGGCTTTCATTTTATCGTTCTCTTTGCTCTATGTTTTCTTTTTTAATTTTTTCTTGAGAGTGGAAGGTGAGTTCTCCTAGAGGGAAGCAATGTTGTGTCTGAAGCTGCATTTTGAGTGAATATTACAGAGAAGACCTTATACTACTTAATGTAACAATTGAATTTGACTTCTAAGAATTGTGCAGGTCATTTAGGCACTCATATGACTGTATATTTAATATCTAAATTATTTACTTTTTATACCTTCACTTTAAGCCAGTTTAGTTGGAAAATTGGGTACAAATATATGCTTAAGCACCCATATAGCTGCTGTTGATATTTCCGTAATTTTATCATGGAACTAAGCCTTTTATTCTTTCAATTTGAATTCGACCTCGAAGAAAGAATAAGAATTTTGCCCTATTTTACAATTTCATATCCAAAAAAAAAAATGCACAATAGCCTCAAAACTGAGGAACCCATAAATCAGCAGCAGAAGCCACAAAGATCGAAGGACGAGGATCGCCAAAGATTTCATTTCGGATTCAAATCACAAAAGCCACAACACAGAAATTAGAAACCCATTCACACAAACTGAAATTAGACAAATCACAAACTCCCCAAAACTGAAAAACGATGACAAGCAGTGAAGCGGCAGCTCAAAACTGAAATTAGACAAATCGAAATCACAATAGCCTCAAAACTGAATTAGACAATGAAACAAAAGCCACAAAATTGATACTCAGCTACGCGGCCGGCGGCCAATCGCTCACTTACCAGCGGTCCAGCAGAAGCTGCAACCTGCAGAACTCCAGAAGACAAACGCTAGTTGGAAAACGAAAGGGAGACTGCACAGGCTGCACTGGTGACTGGACGTCTGCACTCCGGTATAGCAAGAACTCCGGCGTCGGCTTGAAGAGTAGTTGACTGGTGGTCGGTGGATTCTTGGAGAGTTGGAGTTGGAGAGTTTAATAATTTTGGAGATTGAGAGTGGGAAGGAGACGGGGGTCGAGTGATTCATTTGGTGAGACGGTGAGTGTTGGACCTTACGTTAGTAAGGTTACCATTGGGCCTCCAGATTTGGGCCTTGTCATATAAATAAAAAAAAAAAAAATTTTGGGCCAAAATTAGGCCCCCTCCACGCTTGGGCCTGAGGTGGCGACCTCAATCGCCTGGCCTCAGGGCCGGGCCTGCACATAGCATCACTCAACATTTTAATGCCTATGGAAGACATTGAAACACAAAAGGTCAAAAACACCCTTATTTTTTAAAATCAATTTACAGAAACAACTCTCAGATTTCTTAACTTTTAAATATTGCCTTCCTACCTACCACCATTTATTTTAGAATAAAAAAATTTGTACCAAATTGTCTTTACCAAAAATGTTACAACCTCTTACATGTGCGTAGGGCCCGCATGAATAAAAAAATTCCAAAAATGTGGTCCCCAAACCCTATTGTGAGTGTAGGTAAAAGATTAGGTAAAAAAGAAAATATGTACATGTAATTCCCAATGGCAACCCGTCACACCTTTCTACTATCTTCTTAGCGATATCTTTCAATTCTATTGGGGGAAATCTCTCATTTGTATTTTCTGAAGAAGATTTCATTAGCTTGGAGAAGAGTTCCCATCTCTTTTCTTGATCTAAGAGTTTCAATTCAATCAAAGAGCTTTCACCACCTATATATCTACCCTCATCAATATACCGAGAAGTAATGATAATTCTGCTACCATTTCTCGAGTTGATGGGGATAACGTTTTTTAACTCATCTCAAGATTCATATTTCCAAGTATCATCGAGAAAAATTAAGCACATTTTTTCATTGAGCAGAGAAAGCAAGTTGACCTTCAAATTTTCATTCACCTTTTCCTTTTCAAGGCCAACTTGCTTTGCTATTTCAAGTAGAAGGTCTTGGACTCTAGGCTCAATTGAGACATAGACTAGGGCAGACGAAGTTAAGTCATTTCGCATTTCTTTATATATATTTTTTACCAACTGTATTCTTGCGTCCCCTACAATACATATAATTTTACACACTAAGTTGCAATACAAGCAGTGGGAGATGAGAATGGAATGACAATCAGTAGATTCAGTACACATAAATATAGTACTCATATGGCATAATTTTGAGGTTATTTTATTAATAATTGTATATCTTACTTTTTATACGTCCTTCGTAGCAACTGTATTATTTAGGTAAAATAATCATGAAAGTCTTTCTTTAATGATTAAGTAAACAAAGATCAATGAAATATTTTTGAATTCAGCAAGATTCCAAGTCCTATAAAGCCGAGACAAATAAAAATAATTTGATTATTTTATTGAAGTTTTAATTATTATGTCCAAAATATTCGGTAGGTAGAATCTGAACTGATTGCAAAAAATTCAAAAAAGCACAAGAAAGTCGAGACCCATAGAAATAAATAAAAGCAAATAATCCATCAACTTTGACCCATGATCTTTTATTAATCCTAACAAACTCGCTTGGAACACCAATTTTGAAATATTGTACCACCAATTGACACACAGAAGACGAAAAAAATAATTTGATTATTTTATTGAAGTTTTAATTAATATGTCTAAAATATCCGGTAAGTCCAATCTGAATTATTGATCCTTACCGATATTCATTAAGATTCAACGAGTAAATTGGTTTCGTGTCTATTTTATTTCGATCCACTTAAGAGCAGTTCCTACCCAACACCAATTTAGCGTAGATCCATCAACTTGACTAAGTGAGACCCATAGAGATAGATAAAAGCAAATAATCCATCAACTTGACCTAATATCTTTAATTAATCTCAGCAATCATGTTGTCACGCCACATTTAAAATAACGAGAGTGAGACCCATAAAAATAAATAAAAACAAATAATCCATCAACTTGACCTAACATCATTAATTAATCTCAGCAATCATGTTGTCACGCCACATTTAAAATAATGAGAGTGAGACCCATAAAAATAAATAAAAGCAAATAATCCATCAACTTGACCTAACATCATTAATTAATCTCAGCAATCATGTTGTCACACCACATTTAAAATAACGAGAGTGAGACCCATAAAAATAAATAAAAGCAAATAATCCATCAACTTGACCTAACATCATTAATTAATCTCAGCAATCATGTTGTCACGCCACATTTAAAATAATGAGAGTGAGACCCATAAAAATAAATAAAAGCAAATAATCCATCAACTTGACCTAATATCTTTAATTAATCT
The DNA here is from genome assembly GCA_035079005.1 of Fraxinus americana. NCBI lineage: Eukaryota > Viridiplantae > Streptophyta > Magnoliopsida > Lamiales > Oleaceae > Fraxinus > Fraxinus americana. The sequence continues at coordinate 29,929,485 of CM068711.1, read as the reverse complement.
TGACAACCTTGTTTGTCACGCTACATTTAAAATATTGCACCAATAATTCACAATTTGAAAATGGTATACAAATACAATCAACTACCGAAGCATTAAAATTAGCCCTTGTTTGAGGAGTAAAATATTTCAACACTCATCTAAATTTAAGTATCGTTACGGGTTACTCATCGAACTTCAAAATGCTTCTTATTGGTCATTCAACTTTTGGACGTTGCACTTCATCACCCATTCAACTTTGGGTGTGATTACGGATTACTCACCGAATTTTAAAATACTTCCCATTGGTTACTCAACTTTAGGAGTGTTTCACTCCATCACTCATGAGTTAAATGTTTCAATATCCAGCCAACTTTGGATATGATAACGAGTTACACACCAAATTTCAAAATGCTTCACACTGGTCACTCAAATTTAGAACGTTCCATTTCAAATCACCCAACTTTGGATATGGTCTCGTGTTACTAATTGAACTTCAGAATGCTTCCCACTAATTATTCAACTTTAAAGCAATGATGAATCAGAATGATTCAATGGAATTATAAAAGTACGATTATATAAAAAAATAGATTATAGAAAAAATAACAAAAATATTATAATTTATAAGATCGTTCATTGATGAAGATTTCTTAAACTCGTGGATACGATACAATAACATATTGATTTGTCCCTCGAACGGGTCAACGTTATTTTGATCAACTCTCCATTATTGTCCAAAAAGACCAAAACCACATAGAAGGTCTATTTTTAAGATAAAGTTTCCAACATGATAAATAACACAAAAATATTTAAAGATCACTCATGGTCGGGATAACGTTAATGATTTGGAATAAATAATAAAGTAATTATATTATCACCATAAAAATTTGCTTACTACACCACATTAGAATCACACAACAATTAAAATATATTTTCAATAAATAAACCACAATAAATTTACAATTTTACTCATAATTTATTGAGAATATGGCTTCTTGTACCAAGAAAGTTCTATTAATTCATCGAGATTCAACCTGGTTCTAGGATTGGGAATTAATTCACGATGGTGTATTGCACCTTACATATTGCAAAGTGGCGTCGTCAATTTGTGTGGGAATTTTTGGGTGAAAATTGTGAGATAAGTGAAGGATCTCAGTTTGGAGGTCTTACTTTTGCCGTGGTCGGCGACAAGGGTTGGGTGGAGGTGGTGCAGCCTGTTGGCGTGGGGTTGGTGAGGAGGTGATAAGTTTTATTTGTCATTCAAAAAATTATGGAATTTTTTTATAGAAACCACCCATTTGGATAAAGTCGTCTCTTGTGGTTGTGGAAAAAAGCAAAAATCGTCAAAAGAAAAAAAAAAATTAAGTTTATGTTCATGGTGTAATAATAATTTATTATATTAACAAGTATATTGAAACCTAATAATGTAATTAATAGTTAAGCCCTTGTTTAGGTTTTGGGAAAAATGTATTGTGTAATGGTAATTTTTTGAAAAATGTGTAGTTAAAAAGTAAGAATTTTTTTTTAGATTTACGTGTAATATTACTCTATTAAAGAATGCGTAATTGAAAATGAAGAAAGAGAAAAATACATTAAATTAAAATAGAGCCTGAACGAGGCTAAGTAAACTATTCTTATTTTACTACTTAAAGAAAATAATAATAAAAGGAAAAAGTAAAGTGATAAGGAAATGCCTCATTTTTAACACAAATTTGAATTTTCATTTGTGATTGGCCCAACTCAAACCAGAGGAAGACTACTATTTCAATTCCTCTGGTTTGTTGCAATTTCCTCTTCAATTCATTAATTCACTCCAAAAAGTCAATTAGAAGGATTGTCCTTTCATGCATGCAATATGCCCAAGTCAACAATTGTTGCAGTTGAGAAGATTGTTGCTTATGTCCAACAAAGTGGCTTTATCCATTTCTGGTCAACAATAAAGAGTTCCCATAATCAATGGCTTTATCCATTTGCTACTGTCCAACAAAGTGGCTTTATCTACTCGTTTGATTGCAAGAATGAAATATAAGTGAAAAAATGAATTTTATAAAATTAAATTGTCTAAAACTTATTTTACTAAGAATTATCAATTAATTATGGTCCCGTTCGAGAGGGATTAAAAGTCAATTAAAATTGAAAATATGGCCGTTATTAAATCTCGCTCGTCTAATAAAAGTCAACAATAACGGCTATATTTTCAATTTTAATCCGATTTTAATCCCTCCCATACAAGGCTTATATTTAATTAGTATAATTTTTCACCTGAAAAATATTGAAATTTAAAATCTTTTAGTGTTCGTTAAAGGGATATAATTTGTTACAATTGAGAATATAATTTGTTTCCATTGCAAAATAAATAAATAAAAATAAAAAAAGCTGCATAGAAAAACAATTCCCACCAAAGTGATGGGAATTGATTTACCTCAAAAGACAAGAAAATGTGGAAAACAAATTACTTGGAAAATGTTTCCCATCAAATACTTTAAAAAAAGGAAATGGGAAAAAGTTTTTCATCTTCCACGATGAAAAACTTGCCATATCAAACAGGGCCTTATTGTACATCCGAGTAATTTGTTACCATTTCCCAAAGATTAAGAAATTACATTGTGAAAAAGCAGAACAATGGAAGAACACAAGCCAATCTGATTTCAAGAATTTCTCAAATTTCACAGCAACAGTTGAGCTAATGGTGATTACTTTTTCTTGCGGGTGAACAAACTCAATTAATCCCTCTTCTCTCGTGTTCTCGCGCCTAGTCCTTATAGGTTTTTGAATTTGTGTTCTTTTTGGTAATGTAATTAATGCAAGCATGAGATGAGTTATTCTTTAATTTTCAGTTAAAATTTTGTAACAAAGAAATGGTAGGAAGTAGTATCTCTGACTTTATTTTATACACTATGGCTCTGTTTGGGAGGGATTTAGATTATTCTACAGCAAATCAATTCTCATTTTCAACCACACATTTTTCAATAAAATAATATTTTCCATCACATCAATAATTTTTTCTTCTTTTTCAACCACACATTTCCCATCATATCACTATTCAAAATCAATTCTTCCTCCAAAAATTCCTCCCAAACAAGCACTATATTATAAACCTATTTGTGGTATATTAGTGAATGCTTTTATTTTAACAGGCAATTATGAATTTTTCCTTTCAAAAGTAGTGGTTTAGTGCATTTATAAGAAGTTCAATTTTGGATGATTTTTATAGAGTAAATTTGTACATCACTTATAAGTATTTCTAAATGATGTTTTGCTTACAAGTAATTTTTTTACATTTAAGTTTTAACTTAAAATTTGAAATATTTAAAATTTTAATACATAAGTAATTTTCACATATAAGTATATTTTATAATTTTAAGTTAATTTGGTGCTTATAAGTAATTTTTACACATAACTGCATTTTTACTTATAATTTTTTTATATTTCACGAGTAAATTTTATTGTATTAGTAGTATTTTTACTTTTTAACCAATTTTTACATAAAAGTGCCTTTTTGCCTCGTAATTTAAAAAATACAAACTATGTTCCATAAATATAGACGTGCTTTCATTTTCACATAGATTAAGAATATATAGTTATACATTTCCTAAAAATAATGTTATCTAACGCTATTGGTGATAGAACGTCAATTTATGTAGCATTATACGATATGTTTAATTAAAGGTAAAATTATGCGATTCATTTAATTGAACATATAATTTAATAACACTGGTGTTCTCACCTAGTCTGATGTTAAATATCAATGGTTTAACGTAGTACCCCTATATCAAATAATAATTTAAATAAGATTAGTTATATTTGTTGATAACAAGGTAAGTTAAGCCCAAGTTTGTGATTCATTTCAGGGGAAAAATAAATAAATATATATATATACATAATTTTTGAACTACATATTCTCAAAAAAATCACTATTCCAAAATAAATTTTTTTTATCCAAAATCTATTTTTAATGGAGCCAAAATAGGGCTAAATTGAGATATATTTAAAAAATTAAGAAATCAAATATACAATTAATAAGGAAAGTGAACTATAATTTGAGACATATGAAAAAGATGGCAAATATATGTTTATGGAACAGAGGGAGTAATTGTTTTAGAGAGGATAAAATTGAAAGAGAATTGAAACAGTGATAAAACTCTGTCAAATGCACTTCAAGTTATTCTATAGTAATTTTGGTTGACTTAACAAACACGACCTAAGTTAAATATTTGAATGAGTATCAAAATCAAGAACCGATGTAATTGGTTCGATTCTTGATTTTTGACCAATAATCGAAATATCGAATCTCCTTAATTTTTTCTAAATAAATTTGTCAACTAATTAACAGAGTTCAAAAACATTATTTCCAAGTTGCATTTGCCAACTAATTATCCCATGATTGGCCTCATTAAAATTTTAATGCTTTCTTTCTTTTTTCTTTTTAACCATACATTCTCTAATAAAATAATATTACACGTAAATAAAAAAAAATTCTAGTTTTTTAATCACACATTCTCCCAAAAATTACTATTTCAAAATAGGGTAATTGGCGCAAAACGTCTCTATATTTGACGGGTCTTATGCATAACGTCCCTACCTTTCATTTTTTTAAGCAGAACGTTCATATCTTTCACATTTTTGGCGCAGAACGTCAATTTTCCCAATTTTTGACCATTTAACCCTCCAATTTAAATAAAACGGAAAAGGAAAGAAAAGAAAAATAAAGAATAAATTGTTCCGAAACGTTTTTAAAAATGCATATCAGTCCAAAACTTATAAAAATATTAAAAAAACAAAAAAAAAACCTTCAGGAGCTCCTAGCTGCCGGTTATGGACCCAATTTCCACCTCATTTCGGTCACCAAAATCACCGGTTATCACTACCAACTTAATCTACTCAACATCCTCTACAGTTTCCACGAAATAACTCCCCATTCCATCCACTAATACGCCCGAAATCATGCATCAAAACCAGCAAATCGAAATTCTGTAAGCTGTCAGAAATCTTTCCTCCGGGGTCTCGAACCACCATGAACTGTCTGCCCAGGTCCAGGCGACACGGAATATGGCCCCAAATCACTTCAAACAACATATCATGAAACTGAATTAATTCATGAAACATTGTTGGCTAATTCTTTTATCAAGATTTCAAAATGAGTTTACGGAGACCCTCAAAACCCACAAAATCCCCTAACCAAGCAACCCCTTCAAGATCATCTTCTACTCATCTTCATCATCTCATTTAGCCATGGTTGAATTGAAGCAGAAAATCACCAACTCTCTATCTAAACTTTCAAACCGCGACACCTACCAATTAGCCGTGGAGGACCTTTAAAAAATTATAGAAAATTATCAAATGACGGTGTTTCGATGCTCCTTACCTGCCTCTATGACACTGGCAATAATTTGAAACCCGTTGTGAAGAAGGAGAGCCTTCGTCTCCTTGATGTTCTCTGCGCAGCGCACTCGAATCCCTGCGCGACCCACTTGACAAAAATAATTGCCAACGTTATGAAGAAGCTCAAGGACTCAGATTCACCTTTGCCTACGTTTCAAAAGCTCTACCCGATGGTGTGCAAATACTTGAATAGTCCCAAGAATGAATGTGAAGTGAAGGAGTTTTTTGGACTGATTTGCATTTTTAAAAAAGTTTAGAAACAGATTACAATTTATTCTTTATTTTTCTTTTCTTTTTTGTTTTATTTAAACTGGAGGGTAAAATGGTCAAAAATTGGGGGAAATGATGTTCTGTGCCAAAAATGTGAAAGGTATGAATGTTCTGTGTTAAAAAACGAAAGGTATGAACATTTTGCACAAAACTCGTCAAATGTAAGGACGTTTTGCGCCAATTACCCTTCAAAATACATTATTCCAAAAATCTCATTATAATGGGGCCAAACAAATATCATTTTTCTATTTTCAGCCCAATTCCATTTTTTTAATTCTAACTTCAAAAAATTAAAATTGAGTGACCAATTTTTTTACCAATCATTTTATCGCTTTCAAATTAATTTTATTTTCATAATTTTAAATGAGACTATGCCCCATTTGACACCCACTTTTTTGGCCAGTTTCTCGTGTTTCTACCTTACTTTTCTACTCATTTTTTACTAAATGTGGGACCCATGTTTGAAATATTCAATACTTACCTAACATTTCCTGCGCACAAAGTACAGTTGCAATTCAAGTCAAATTTTCAAATGTTATAAATTTCATTTTTGCCCTTTAGGTCATTATTTGTTTCTTTCAAACAATATCTCCATTGAGAGGACAAATACAGGTAATACAACAGCCTTAACATCTTTGCATTCAATTTGACGGCTGATTTCTTTTGTCTGAAAACTGCATGAGGTCACTGTAGAAAAAGAGAATTTCTCAAAAAAAAAAAAGGGTGTCTATGATATTTTGTAAGAGTTAATGTAATGTTGTTGTGAGAGTTAAAATTGAACATATCATTAGTTGGATTAATGTAATGTTATTGTAAATGTTAAAAAAATTAATTATGGTACGAAATCGATCTGAATGAATTCCATAATTAAATTTATATCCGTCGATTCCAATTATTAAATGTAGAAATTTACGAGCCTAACTCATCTCACAAAACCGGTTCAACAAGAGAGATTTGCCACATTGTTTATAAGCTGGCCCAAGATATTGTCCACAAGCGATGTGGGATTTATTTCCAACACCCTCCCTCACGTGCAGGCTAGTAATTTTTTTGATCCTTGTCACGGGGTAAGTAGTGTGGGCTCACATTAATCCTGTGGTAGGCTCAGATACCATGTAGAAATTCATGGGCCTAACTCATCTCATAAAATCGGTTCAACAAGAGAAGTATTTCACATTGTTTATAAGCTGACCCAAAATATTGTCCACATGCGATATAGGATTTATTTCCAACATTAAACACGAAAATTTCGTACATTGGATTCTTCTCAGATATGAATTAAAAAAAAAAAAACTCTCAAGCAGCCCGTAAGCGTGCAACTCGGGAACCAAGTGGGCCATGGCAGTCTTGTTTTGCATGACAACACGACAAATATATACACTGGGATTGACGTGAAGCTCTCAAATTGTTTATAGGAAACCAGAACCGATTCAGCCCCCAAAATCCAAATAGCAGCCCGTTGAGAATTTGAGACGCAGAAGAGAGGAGGAGGAGGAACAATGGTGGGACCGTGTCGGCCACAGATCGTGCTGTTCGGGTCATCCATAGTGCAAATATCCTATAGCTTTGGAGGGTGGGGTGCTATCCTCGCTGACCTCTACGCTCGTAAGGTACTATTCTTCTAATCGCTACTGCTCGAATTTCTTTCATCGTGTTCATGGCTTCTACATTGTTATTTCTATGTTTTTTTTCCGGAAGGATTTGTCAGTACAGGTGGTTACCGATTCCGGGCTTTTGATAATATGGCCAATGAACAACTTTCTATGTATTGAAACCATGCTGCAGCTACTGAAGATTTAGAAATACGAGTGAAACGTTTGTGTGATTCAGCGATAGGTCGGAGTTAACAGTATTTAGATCCCTCCAACCAAACTTAATATAATTACGCCAGTTTTAAATGGGAGTTCTATATTTTTAAGGAGTTTTTCTACCCAAGTAATTGGTCAAAATTGTGTGGCTTTTAAAATTATTTAATGAGTTCTTAAAGTGTAAACATTGTTAGATGAGTGGAGCAAGAGTGGTGTAATCCCTGTCTATAAGATAAATAGCTATTCACTGCTCACGTAACCTTCGTTTGGTCCCCCTTATATTCAAAATATATTTTTCTCTCTTATTTTCAACCGCACATTCTTCACTAAAATAATCTTACATGCAAATCCAAATCTTTTCATTATTTTTTAATCACACGTTCTTCGTCAAAATACTATTCCAAAATGTATTTTGGGAGAAAAATGGGCATAAACAGGCTCATAAACAATAGAGATATTACTATTAAAATTACAAGAGATGATGACTGAGCATATATTTAGATATAATTAAAAGGTCTTAGAGAACGAGTTTGATTTTTGTGTAGGAAGATCCAATATGGAAGTAGTGTACTTATCTTACAATTGATAGAAAAGAAAGCTGAAAGCAGAAAAGAAGCAAACTAAAATGGTTGTTTCTGGATTACAAGCAGACAGTTATTACAAAATTGTCATGGTGGGTAGAAAATAATATTACACACACCATCCTTATAAGTATGTATGAGGATGAAATAATGGGGATAAGATTTAGCATATGTTGTAGCAATAGAATTACCATTATAATGGGCTTGCGCCAAGGTTGTGCTCCAACTCCTTATCTTCTTGCTTGAGTTGCTAATAAACATCCAAAAAATATTGAATACAAGTATTTGTGCATACTTTTTGCTATTAGTCAATGAGACTAAGAGGAAGGTAGGTAGGTCATACATTGAAATTTTGGAATTGTACTTCAGAATCTGAAGGGTTTATATTAGGTAGTACTGAGACAATATGTGAAATGGATTTTTTTAGTCAAGACAGAAATAAGGATGATGGTGGGATTGAAACAGAGGATCATGCTGTCTAAACAATGATTAGTCAGGTTTTATGTTTGATTGTTATAAGTAACAAGGACTTGAGAGAATGAAATACATAAGACTATAGTGGTTTGGATGAAATGGAGAGAATCTAAGAGGATTGCATAATTTTAAAATATAAAAAATTAAAAATTATTATTTTTATATATCAATCCTCTTATGATGATAGTTTTTGATCAATCTAAATGGCGGAAAGATAATTCATTTAATTGATCATAAATTTATTGGGAAAAAGGCTTAGCTTTTTTGCAAGGGTTGTTGCTTGTATAGATGTAGTTGGATATTCTGATAGAGGGGTAATGTAATTCTTAAACATATGAATTTATTTGTAAATTTTCACATTTTCAATGGTTTGACTGTTCAAATGTCACTCGATAACTTCTGATTTTATTCTTACTTTTCCACTTCACTAAAAGATATATATCCAATTAAAATTGGTTTCCACGGCAATTGATCTAGGCAGATATAGTACTGCGAGGATATTCTGGTTGGAACTCAAGACTTGCTCTTCAAGTTTTGGATCAGGTTTTTCCAAAGGTATCATGTTTGGTAATGCTTATAGTGAAGTTCAAATATAGTTGCAGTGTCCTTCATCATTCATTCAATTTTCTGAAACTATATAAATCTTGCTAATAATTTGACAGAAAATAGTCTTGTAACCCCCCAAAATTAACCAAATTCCGAGTTCCCAAGACCATATTAATTGTTTTTCTTTCATCAAGATATTAACTATGTCTGCAACGAACTATCTTCCATTTTTTTCTTATTAATTCGCACCCAACAAGATATTATTCTTTATGGTTCACATTTAGGATGCAGCTGTTCAGCCTTCGCTGGTTATAGTATATTTTGGTGGTAATGATGCAATGAAACCTCACCCAAGTGGCCTCGGATCTCATGTTCCTCTTCCTGAATATGTTGAAAACATGAAAAAGATTGCTGTTCATCTCAAGGTAACTGAGTGTTGGTGCTATACTATTTTGCACAGTTATTTATCTGAAGTTTCAACCAATGCATCAATTATATAACTTGACTGCTTTATAAGGATCATCAGATTCTAGACTCCTGTACAGAACTGAACCTTGAAGAAAATGGCAGTTCACTTTTTCCAATCTCCGGTCCCAGTTTTAACGTAATGTAAGGACCTATAGGGGGGGAATGGAGGCTTTGCTATTGTGTAGGATCTTCTCTCATTAATGTTGAAGTTTTGTTCAATTTCTTGCTATAGATATAGCAGTGTTACTTTAGGAACTTCACAGTTATTACTATTCTCCTTTGCGAGGTCTATGAATCTAACTCATCACTATAAAACAGGGTTTCAATATGAGGTTTGCCTTCACCTATTCACCTTATAAATTGCGCATCTCAATTGTTACGAGGTGATGTGGCCTGTGCGACATGCTAACTTATATCTCAGTGTCAAGCTAGATTCTCTAGGCACTCCACCTAGACACGGGGCAGGAGATGCAAACTTGACCCATCCCTGAAATACACCTGCTAAGATAACGTGTCAAAGTCCATGGGGTCTAACTCATCACTATAAAACTGGCTTACAATGTGAAATTTCCGTTTGCTTTATACATGGCATATCTCAATCGTATCAAGGCAATGGAGACATGCTAGTGCTTATTACTATGTTTCACCTGTTACTAACTGTCATAAATCTGTTCTCTCTTGTTATCTTTATCTTTTCTATTGTAGAATGGGCATTTTTTTTCTTTTCGGTGAACCTAGAGAAGCCCTCTAGAAAAAATTAGTGGAACGTTGCAGGTACAAACGAGGTTGATCAAAATTTATATTGCATGATTTTAAACTATAAGCTGGCAGAATTTTCTTCTTTGTTTCCAACTATATCAAGATCACATACTCTGACACTATTTTGGATTATTTTCAGAGTCTTTCAAAGAAGACGCGGCTAATCTTTCTTACTTGTCCTCCTGTAAATGAGGCAGAAATTCGTGAATATTTTGGGTAATCCAAACTTAAATTGAGTTTAGTTTATTGGCTTGTTGGTAATGCTTTACCTATTTGAATAGCTAACTACATCTGGTTTATCATTCAAAATCAGTAATGCATTGGATGATCAAGAACGGACGAATGAGTCATGTGGTATATATGCTGAAGCTTTAGTTGAGTTGTGTAGAGTATTGGATGTCAAAGTCATCAATCTTTGGACTGCGATTCAGCAAAGAGATGATTGGGAAACAGCTTGCTTTCTGTAAGTTTCTACCTATCATTTCCCTGGATAAATTGAATGATTTTTTTTTTGTTCTGATTCATCAACTATGCATCTCTTTTATAATTCATGTTCGCAATTAACTCATGCCTTTAATTGGATGGACTGAGTTATAACATGAAAGCTGAATAATTTAGTGGGATCTCTCCTTTAGAGTCTTATTTAAGGTTAAGGCCTACTGGATTCTAGGGACATCCATACATGATCTCCATCCGTAATATTATGTGTTGAACTGTCTGTTGAAATTCTTTTATTCTACACTAAATGCTTCTGTGTATTATGAATGGGTTACACACCTATCACATCAAGAACGGAATATTCTATTCACTTGGGAAATTAACCCCAACAGATTTGATCTAGAACAGTAAATAGAGAGGAGAGTAAACAAAAGAATTGGAAATTTTGGGGGAGAGAAATTTCAGTCATTGAGAATTGCATAAATCAATGTCTTGATTTATCAACAATACTTGTTCTAGTTGTATATAAAGATTTTTAATATGAATGGAAATTACCAAATGATAAAGGGAAAAATTTAGCTTGAAGACTGCTAATTACCATAAGAAATAAATTGCTAATCACTTTTTTTAATTTATTCCTTGAGTAAGTGCTATTTATTTATACAATCTCTCACATTAAGAATATCACACTCACGGTATATCCGCATCGAGTTAGGTTAAAATTGGGGCATTAGGGTTTGGTCCATTTGATGTTCTAGAACAGTGGACTGATATCCATTACTAGGCCTAGCGAGGGAAATAAAAGTACAAGACAGTCAAAAACAGTAGATGGGTGAGGTGCACATCTTACGGGGTAGAAGCAAAGGCATGTTTCAAGTTTTAATGCCTTATAGTCTTATACCATGCTTCCTCTAAAAACTCAATCCAATCTAAAGTAAGATCACAATCTCACTTTTTAAGCCATTTATAAATCTAGAAATGGTGCCATAAGGAGCTTTTGAATGTACAACATAACCTTAGCTTCTCGATGTGAGCCCTTTAATCACTTATATTGGAAGTACCTTGACTAGGATTCAAGATTTAATCTAACGATTGATTTAAATGATAGTTAAGTAAGTACTTTTCTTTCTTTATTAGTCTGTTTTAGCCCTTTTAAAGTATTTGACTCTGGACTCTTGATTGTAGCCCATATAGTACTTATTGCTACTATGCAGACCCAAGAATTTTATTCAAGAAATGAACTTGTTGGGTGTTGTTCATGCCATACACTCCAAGTAATCATCTAGAACATCAATCCCATGAAGAAACACTTCCCCGATCAAGTCTACCATTGAATTCTGGTTCATCTAATTTGACTTTCCTGGCGACCTCGTTCACCCCTTCGTAATTGTTCCTAGCTTGTTCATAGAAAAATTGTGAACCTATGCAGATATGTTGATTTCGTTGCCTTTTTTACAGAAGGTAAGTAACATAATCTAAAGAATTCATCTTTAATATTCAAACCTTGTAGGGGAACCAGCTAGTCGCCATTTCCTTAATTTATCCTCAACCGGTGCTGCTTCCACTTGGTTGACATATATTCTCATATCTAGTGGTACACCTTTTTTTTATGCCCACACATCCATCTTAACATCCTCGAATAAACTCACTAATATAAATCATGACAATATGCATGCATTGTAGACCAAAAAATGGGAGCTACGGGATAATAAGTAGTTTAAAACTGTAGAGGGCTTTTTAACTTAATCAGCTGTCTCTTTCTTGACATGTTGTGCCAAGAATCAATGGCATTAATGGCCTTATATGAGAGGAGATTTCCGCAGTTTACGGAATATTTGGATACTTACACGCATAAACTCTTGAAACTTTTCACATCAGATGATTGACTTCCTTTTATATATATATATATATATATATAAACCATCGTTTCACTCATAAACCCCTTTAGAGAGGTTATCGTGATGCCTTTATTGTCCAACATTACAACCAAGTCACGACATCAAGCATTATTCTAAGAGGGTGTTTGGTGGAGATTAAAATTAAATTTTTAGTGGATTGTGATAGAAGTTTTTGAAATGTGTAGTTGAAAAGATGTGGGGACCCATGAAAGATATGGTTGATATTGATTATTTGACTTTGACTTAAATTAAAATCATATTTTAATCCGGCCCAAACAGGCCCTAAATTGAACGGCCATATACTGCTTCATGCTTAATCATTAACCATGTTTCCTGGGCATCACTCTGTCCCCTGGATATTATGTTTATTCAAGATGTAGCTTACAATTGACATCATATATTCAACCATTCATCCAATTCATACATTCATATTAAGATGGACCAATTTCATGATCTGATGTAAATCTTGACTCAATGATGGACAAAGGTATTAAGTAAAGGTTCCAACTGCTAACTTGGAGGTCCTGAGATCAAATCCCCTCCCCGTATTCCCTCCTACTCCTATGGGACAAAAAGGAGAAGGAATTATGCGATATCATATATGCATTTGTCTGTACTGAGTTTCATTTCAATCTTTTGTTGTGTTTCAATATTGTTATCCTCTCACAATTTTTAACAAAGAAATGTTACACTTGTACCTGTCCATGTGTTCTTCTGTTAGTTGACAATTATTGTATTCAACTCAAACTTTCGTTATTAGCTATTGTTTCTCCTCTTCTCAGCGACGGAATCCATTTGTCGAGTGAAGGGTCAAAAATTGTAGCGACGGAGATATTGAAGGCCCTCAAAGAGGCTGACTGGGAACCGAGTCTCTACTGGATGTCAATGCCAGCTGAATTTTCAGAGGATTCACCATATTATACTGTTGGTCCTGACGGTAAAAGTACCGTAAATGTTTCTCGTCTTCTTAGTCGTTTACACAACGAGTGGGTTAACATTTAGTGCCCATAGGAGTAAAAGAGTTTATGCACAGAATTATGCAGAACACGATCTTATTGACTTTCAATTTGATTCGTGCTATTCTTATTGCCCAGACTGCATTTTGTACAAGATTATTTAGACAATCAAATTTCCATATATTATTGCTAGTAAATATGAGATGCCATATTTTCTTTATTGGGTGAATAGGGATGAAAGATAATTGGCCAAAGCACTTGGTACGACATAGCATGACATACATAGTCAAGCTATTCGAGGAATTTTGACGCACGAAGATGCAACTATTTATCTCAAAAGCTAAGTAGGAGAGACGCAATCAAGATCTTTAGCACTTAAGATTAAGCCCATTATTCATTCCAGGTACTATTTGTCTGGCCTCCCTTCGAGAATCCTTAATGAGATAGGCCTTCCTTCGTGTCCAATCCCTTCATTGTGAGAATTGAACATGGAACCTTCAATCCTGATACTAAGGAAAGCAGAGAGATGGAATCATTTCTTGCAAAATACATGACCAGTAGGAGAGGCACAATCTAGCCTCTTCTCATTGACTATAAATACACCAAGGACTAGAAATAAACAATCATGCTTGGTGTACACTCATTGATGACAATCTTATTTACAATATGTCACGTGTCAAACTGTCATTAGATAGTTTGAAAAACAATTTATTTTTGCAACCATCGGTTTTTTGACAACTCATACATTGTCAACCACGTTGTCATCTATGGTTGTACAAATAGATTAATCCAGAAATAAATTATCCAACAAGTTTCTCATATATCAATAGCTTACATGTAAAGCAAGTTTTTCGAATATCCAACAAATGATAAATCATAAACCGCTGTGTGGGAAGTTGGAAGCTTGAAAACCGGCACAAACCTTTTTTCGTAGAAGTTACTAGATTATGTTATGTGTTTTGTAGGTTAAACTTTAGAGGGGGGAAAGGAAAAAAAAAAAGCTCATATTCCTGCACACATATTTCACATAGTAGAGGCGAAAATGCCAGGATCTGATCATTCTATGTGGACGTCAATAATGCAATTGTTGTATATGTGTATTCACTATTGTTGCTCCTCTTCACAAGGGAAGGAATCCATTTGTTGTCTTAGGGGTCCAAAATTGTGGTGGAGGAGATAATTGAAGGTCCTCAAAGAGGCTGTCTGGGATACTGGATGTCAATGCCGGCTGAATTTGCAAAGGATTCACCACATTATACTTGCTGATTGTAAAAGCATGGAAAACTGGTTAATATTTAGTGCCAATACAAGTAAAAGACTTTGAGGAATTTACTATTTAGAGACTAATTGCGGACCAATTGTACAATTTCCCATTTTTGCACAAGTTTTTATGGTTGCATTTTTTTAGCAGCTCCATTTTCTGATCTGTATCCATTTTCGTATGAGAAAATTTCATAACTAAAATAGTTCAGTTACAGATTAACAAATTTATAAAAAAAAATTTAAGAAATTAATTGATTTGTGACTGTGACCTGTTATGGTAAATGTTTGTGACCTATAAACTATGTGATTGTGGCTTAACCCCTGTTTGGCAATTTTTTTGAAAAAATATTGTTTTAAATAGCGAATTTTTGGAGATAATGTTGTTAAAAAATAGAAAAAAGTTTTGGGTTTACGTGTAAAATATATTATTGTGTGAATGTATAGTTGAAAATGAGTACATAAAAAAAATTAAAAGAACGAGAGATAAATATAAACTTAATATGGTGTCTGATTGTAACCAAATCTACACGAGTCCTGTTAATATAATATAGTGTAGATTGTGATTTAAATTTTTTATCATGACGTTTGTACCTAAGAATTTACTAGCATGTGACATCTGAATTCTCGTTTTTTTTTTTTTTTGTTATCTTTAACATTTCTCAAGTAATTATGAAAATTATTTTCATGATAAATATATTGCTACGATTATTTTTATTTTCTATCTCACTCTCTCTCCAACATGAGAAAAAAATTTAATTGGATAATTTTAAACGCACAAATGGCAAGATTGAATATTTCAATTGTGACACCGCAAACTCTGAATCACTCAAATCACGATATCTCGACATTCGAGATGGTAAGAGAGAAACAAGTTTGTGACAAGATTCACTGAAGGCCTGTTTAATTCATCAACGTTTTTCATGGAAAATGGAAAACAAATTCAATCTTCCACAAATGCCTTGTTTGATGGACAATATTTTCTTGGCATTTGATTTTTTTGCTTAGTGCTTACACGGTGGGTTTTCTTGGCAATTGAAGAAAATAATTTGGTGGGAAATGACTTTCCAGGTTTTATTTTTTATTTTTACTTTTTACTTTTAATTTTTTAAATTTTTTTGGCAATGGAAACAAATTTCATGAACAACTGTGAATATTTTTTTCCTTTAATGGACAATTTTCATAAAAAACAAAGCTAAACGAACACCAAAAGATCCAAAATTTGAACATTTTTCAGGTGAAAAATTATACCAATCAAACACAATTAATTGACAATTCCCAGGAAAATAATTTTAGACAATTCAATTCTCTAAAATTCATTTTCTTTCTACCTAACGATGTCAACGAGCCAGCCGAGCCGAGCCCGACCAAAAAAAATGAGGCTCGACCCGAGCCTTAACGGGCTGAGTCGAGACGGCTCGAATTTTTTGGTGTTTTTTTTTCTTTCTTAGCTGCCTGCAAGCTACCCTAAAAAAAAAAATTTTTTTTTTTTTATTAATAGGAGGCTAGCCCGGGCCACGGCCCCGCCCGAGCCATCGAGCCCGAGCCGAGTCGGGCCCGGCTCAGGCTTTTTCCTAGCCGAGCCGAGCCCAAGCAGTCCGAGGTTTTTTGCCACCGCTATTTCTACTCAAAATCCACTCTTGCAATCAAACAGACCATAAAATTTTGATGTGTCATGATTTAAGTAGGTGGTGACTCCTCTAATTGCCTCAGAGAGGAGATGAGACAATTTGCACCGAGTTATGTTGTTCCAAATGTTGTTGTTGACTAGGCGTTTGAGCAGTGCATTAAATGCCTTGAAAATAAAGGTGGATGAGGTGATGATACGTACCTCATCGCCTCATACATGAACATGGGAGACGTGGCACTCACCTCGAGAAGGAGTACTTGTAGGGCGTTTTACTTGGATGAAACTCGTGTGATTTACCACGTATGTTTAGTGCGGATTAAAAATCATATTTTTAGTAAATTTTAAATGAAGTTAATGAAATGACGGATCCATAAAATATGTAGTTAAAATTAATTGTTAATTTTGATTTAGATTAAAATCTATATTTGAATTGGTATCAAACATGGCTTCATAAATTTTTATGCTAAAAGACCAATTTCATTTTGACTAAATTTTGATTAGATAGAAGAATTTCCCTATTCCATTTAAGACAAAAGGGCAAGTCACTAGAGATTTTTTAGCAACCTTAATCTACCACTGTAATTTACGGTTTGCGTGTTAAAAATGTTAAATTCACAATAAAATAGTGAATATATCTTTATGGATATGCCCCTACTTGGCTCCAATTTTTGATTTTTTTTTCTCAAATTCATTTTAATCAAACATTTTATGAATTTATAATTTTTTAATCGCACGTATTTATCAATTTTTGTCGAAATCTATTAAAAAATTATTTTTATTTAAGCCAAACATGGGTATGTTTCACTTCTCAACCTAGAAAGGGAAATTATTGAAAATACCCAAAATTCAACCATACCCTTTCCAAAATAGCCTTTGACTTTTCCAAACTTTGAAACTACCTAAAATACCCCTAAAGATAGTAATTACATCCAAGCAACCCAAAATAAGAGAAAATATACAATCAAGTCCTAGATTTTAAGATGACTAATAAAAATTATAAAAAAACCTAGAACTAAAAGAGGACCATACAAGATTAAGAAAATCGTAAAAGATAAAAAAGAAATTGAAACTAAAAATGAATTTGATAAAATTGGATATCAAGAACAATTGAATGCATCTCAAAAAATATTAAAATGTTTTAAAGAAAATATGAAAGAAAATTTTGCTAAAAGAATAGTAAGATCTATAATAATAAATGACATACAAAATATTATTGACAAACTGGAAAAAGAAAAAAGAATATTTTTAAATATGATATACCTTTTAACCCAAATATAGATATAATAACAGATTTTGATATTATAAATTCTCAAATATTATTAGATTTTGAAGATTTACTTAAATACATTATAAAATCAGTATGCCAATAAGAAATTATTTTAAGAGATTATTAGATTTTTGTTCGCTCATAGTAGCACCCCTCATTTGGTATCAGAGCCAATAGGATCTATAAAAATCATAAAAATACTATTACTTAAAGAAAAATCATTAAAATAAAGATAATGGAAGTTGAAGATTTAGGTAATAAATATAAAATAATAAGAGAGAAATTTAACATAATTATTTTAAAACCAATATTATGAAATAAAAGTGTAATAATTACATTAAAGATACTTGAAAAATTACATATAGAGATAAAACAATTTATAATTGAAAAAATAAGATTAGAAATTGTTATAGATATGTATATTTATGAAATGATATTAGAAACCTATGAAAAACATATGTATGATTTAATTGTAAAAGAAATAAGTAGATACGACTAAAAATAAAGAAAATATAAAAATTACAATTACCAAAACAGACTGGTATTATATGATAAAAGATAGTGAAAGAGAATATATAATAGAACTCTATCCTAAAAAATTAAAAATAGAAACATTAAGGCTGTGTTTGATTGGAGCCATTTTCCTTGGAAAGTGGAAAACCTTTTCCATTTCCATCCAAAATGCCTTGTTTGATACAAAAAGTTTTCTTGGCATTTGTAATTCCAAGTTTGAGAATTGGTTTTCCAGGTTTCTGTCTTTTGCCTTTATTTTTTTTTATTTTTTTATTTTTTGGTTTTTGCAATGTAAACAAATTCTATACACAATTGTGAAAAAAAAATTATCTTTAATGGACAATTTTCATGAACAATAAAGTCAAACGAGTACCAAAAGGTTCAAATTTTCAACATTTTCCAGGTGCCAATCAAACACAATTAATTACAATTCCTAGTAAAACAATTTCCAGGCAATTCAATTCCCTGGAATTCATTTTCTTTTCACCCATTTTTCACGTTTACAATCAAACGGACCCTAATTATAACTAAAAAATTACCAAGAGAAATAAGAGAACAAATATTAAATAAATTAATAATATGATACTTAATAGATGAATATATGTATTATAAAATTAAAAAAGAAAATGAAAAAGAAGAAATAATGCTCTATTGCAGAGAAAATTATGGATTTACATGAAAGAATAATACTTAATATAGAAAAATTTAGAGAAAAACTTAATAATGATTATAATACGATATATGAATTGAACCAACAAATAGAGAATGTATGGTTAATACCAGATCAACAAGAACAAAATAGACAAAAAAAAAAGTTGACAAATAGTCAAGAAAAACAAATATTAAAATTAAAACAAGAAAAATCTAGAATAAAAGCTAGATATTATAAGAATTTGACACGACTTCCAACTACAGAATATAAAAAATTCTTATTTAATAAGAAAGTAATAGAATCAAAAGATATTGAATATCAATTATTCTATCTAACTCAATCAAATAAAATATAATGAATAATCAAATAGAATATCTAAAAATATTAATAAAAATGTTAATAACTGATGTACAAAATTTAAGAAATGAAATAAAAGAAGAGTTAGATATACTAAAAATTGAAATTAGAGAATTAAAAGAAAATAATAAAAGTAGAGACAAGAAAATAGATTTTAAAAAATTATACAAAAAGAAATGTCAAGAATAAGAAAGAAACATATAGAACAAGAAAACATAGTTATAGAAACATGAAGTATGGATGATAATTTTAGAAAATATATTTTACCAAAAATATTAGAAGAAGAAGAAGAAGAAAATTCCAAAAAAATTAGAAAAATGAAAAATTACAGAAGAAATTTAAGAAGAAAGAAAAGATGAATGAAGAACTAGATCTACTAATAAAAAAATTTGATCAATTAAATTTAGAAAATATAGATGAATATCAAGTTCTAATGAATATTGGAGGAGAACCTACCCCAGTGGGAACCTCTAATAAAAAATTTGATTCCGATGAAAGTTATGCACCTATATATAATAAACTATACAAACAATTTTATGATAGAATAAGATAGACAACCACCTAAAGGAAACAAATATAAAGACAGATTTGAGTTAAATGATAATTATGATAAACCAATTAATCATGGAGGAACAAAATTGAATCTGGATTGTAAAATAGATACTAAAAAAGCCTTAATAACTTGGGAAGACTCAATGATACTATTCTTTTTATACAACAAATATGATACATGGGAAAATACAGAAAGAAGAATAGATTTCTTAACAGCATCATTTGAAGAAAATGTTAGAAATTTGTGGGAATGAATAAATAATGATACAAAATCAATGATGAGAAGAAATATACAAACAGAAATAACAAAATCAGATAAAGAAGGAATAGAAAGATTAGTGAATTCTTAGGAGAAGAATGGATTAGAAATTTTAGAGAAGAAGCAATAAGAGAAAAAGAAGATGCTATAATGAAATTAATAAATCTAACAATTTGTGATATGTGTAAAATAAAAGAATATACCTGTGAATTTAGAAATTACTATTACTTACAATTCCATAGTAATGAAAACCAAGAAATATACTTAGATATGTATTATACTAAATTACCAGGAATATATGGAATATATTTTAAAATAGAATTTGAAAAATATATTAAGGAAAATACAAGAATACCAATAATTTTAAGATCAAAAATAAAATTTCTATTTGATAGACTTGGTCAACAAAGACAATTATTAAAAAGATCATGAAAATTAACAAGAATATGTTGTGAAGATATGAAAAAACCTACACAATGGGGATGTTATCTTGAAAGAAAAAATAAAATAAAACATAAAAATAGAAGGTTTACAAAATTCAGAAATTTAAGAAAGTGAATATAAAATCTAAAAAAAGATACTATAAGAGAAAGATTAATCCAAATAAACAATAAAAGAATAAACTCTATAATAAAGATTTTTCAATGTAAAGTTGGAACTGTGGAGAAATAGGTCATATACATCCAGATTGTAATAAAAAGAAAGTTAGAATATTACAAATAGAATATTTAGGAATAGAAGATGAATTAAGTGAAATATCTGATATTGAATAATATTATGATCAAGAAGTATATATAAGCGAGACAGAATCAAAAGAAAATGAGTCAGAATCCGAATAAGGAGATTGAATAAATAGAAAATAATAATATAGAAACACAAGAATACGAATTAATAGAGGGATATGGATTAAAGGTAACATTTGATAATAATAAATTTAAAAAATTACAAAAACTATCTTTAGATCTAAAAGTAGGAAAATGAGAAATCTTTGATAAAAATTGGAAAAGAGAAAGTATAACTATAAATGAATACCATAAAATTGAAAAAATTATAGATGTTAGAACAACTCAAAGAACACATAAATTAAATATTTTAACAAAAAATACAGTTGATAAGTTATTATCAAAAATTAATAAAAAAATAAAGTGAAAAGATTTAATATGTTTATTTAATTGGAATACAAATAATATTTAAATCCTTATTTAGAGAAGGAATAGATTCACCATTAACGATAAGTCTACATGATGGAAGGATAATAAATTCAAGAGATAGTCATTTAGGAACCATAGAAGGAAACTTAGCATATAGAAAAATGATATTTACTTGTTATCCAAAATACTGTATCTCATTAAAAGATAAATTTTTTAATTAAGTATTAGAATTGCATTTTAAGTTACATAGGAATGATATAATGCAATCAGGGGACCAAATCATGAATAATGAATATAGAGCATTGTATACATTTACCAACACTATTATGGGAATATTTATTCTAAAAAACTATATATAGAAGTTCATAAGGAATGTAAAGAAATTAGTAAAATTATAGAACCAAATAAAAAAGTAAATTTGATTAGGAATATGAATTTAGGATATCAACAGATAAACCTGATATAATAGAGTTTAGGGAAGAAGAATGCCCTGATAAAAATATAATATTTAAAGATAGAAAATTAATCAGAAGATCAACAAGTCTCAGAATACCTAGATCATTAGAAGAAACTAGCCATACAAGAAAAATGAAACTACATAGGAATACAAGAAATATGAAAATAAATGGAAAATATTTCAATGGAATAGATAGAATATCAGGACCAAATATATTAATAGATACAGGAGTTAGTGAATGTCATATAGTTTCAGAGTGTGTTTGGGACACATTCTTTTGAAAGAATGTATTATTGAATAGTAGATTGATGGAGAATGTGTGGTTAAAAATGAAGGAAAAGTTATTGATGTGATGGAAAATATTATTTTATTGAAAAATGTGTGGTTGAAAATGAGTAGAAGAATGAGAATGAAAAAAATAATGTGTACCAAACAGAGCCTCAATAAGAAATAAGGGTTTGGTACCTTATAAAACTAAATCATATAGATATGTAAACTTTGATGGACAAATACATATTACAGAATTAGAAGTTAATGTACATATAAAAATATGAGGAATTGATCTTATAGTGCCATTTATATAGATGAAAGCATGAATATAAACCCTCATATATTATTAAGAATGAATTTTCTAAATGGATTCGAGGATTATAGTATAAAAAGAGAAGGATTATATATATTTCATAATGGACAAAATATATTATGTAAAGATGAATAACCAAATAAGTTTTCCATTAGCAGTATATATACAAGTTACTATTATAGAATCAGATATAACAACTTTTGCTTTAATAGATACAGGAAGTGATATAACTATATTTAAAAAGTTTTTAATTAGGACATGAGAAAATAAAAGTAAAATAAAAATAACAGGAGTCACAGGAGAAGAAACCCATATAATTAATAGTGCTGATAAGATAATTCTTGAAATTAAGCAAATAATAATTAATAAGATATATAGTTATGATAAGTTAAAATGTGATATATTATTAGGAAATGATTTTATACAACAGTCCAATATTATAAACAAAATAATTATATGATTATGTTACAAAACCCCTTGTGGACATTTATTAAAAATATCAAGAGAATTTAGACTATACAGAGTTCAGCCAGCCCAGCGTGGTGATAGATGGGAGAAAAAACCAATTATACAAAATGAAATAAAAAATAAAAGAATAATGTATAAAAAAAGTCATAAAAAAGGAGTAGAAATAAGTATAGAAAAAATTATAAAATAATTAGAAAAAGTTTATAGAGAAAACTCATTGATATTTTGGAAACCATACCATCCTAAATCAAAGATAGAATTAACAGAAAATGCGATTACAAGAGTAAGACTAATGAGATATACTATACAAGATACACATGAATTTAATGTCAAAATAAAAGAATTATTAGAACAAAAACTTATTAGATCAAGTAATGGACCCCATAGTAGTCCAGCCTGTATGGTAATGAAACATTCTAAATAAGTTAGAGGAAAAACTAGAATAGTTATAAATTATAAAGAATTAAATAAATACATTAAATTTGATGGATATTTTTTACCAAATAAAGAAATCCTAATAAACCTTCTAAAAGGAAAACAATACTACTCTAAATTTGATTATAAATTAGGATTTTGGCAGATAAAGATGGAAGAAGATAGTATACAATATACAACTTTTAGTACACATCAAGGCAAATATGAATGGTTAGTCATGCATTTTGGACTAAAAAATGCACCTCAAATATATCAAAGGAGAATATATATATTTAGAAAATTTAATAAATTTTTGATAGTATATGTGGATGATATATTGATATGTTCCAATAATAAAGAAGAATATAGAAATCATTTAATACAATTCATAAATGAATGTAAAAAGGAAGGAATTGTCCTTTCTAAAAAGAAGGTTATTATATAAAAACAAGAAATTGATTTTCTTGGATTAACAATAGATAATAGATGAATTAAATTAGAGACTCACATATCTAAAAAAATGAGTAGTTTTCCAAATAAATTAGAATTCAAAGAATAAATAAAAAAAAATTTAGGATGTCTAAATTATGCAGAATGATTTATTGAAAATCTTTCAAAAAAGAGACATAAAATACAAATCTTACTTGAGAAAACAAATACTAAGGGATGAAATGATGAACATACATAAATAGTTAAATCATTAAAAGAAAAATGTAAAAATTTACCAAAATTAAGATTACCGACGAAAAAAATAATCTAATCATTAATACAGATGCCTCAGATAAATATTGGGCAGCTACATTGAAAACAGATTTAAATGAAATTTGCAGATATTCAAGTGGAACCTTCAACCAAGCAGAAATAAATTATATCACCCATGAAAATGAATTACTAGCAATTATTAGATGAATAAAAAAGTTTTCATTATTCTTATTATTTAAGAAATTCATTGTTGAAACTGATAATTCTCAAATTGCAGGATTAATCAGAAATAACCTACCAATGGAACCTCAATATAGGAGATTACACAGATGACAAACATATTTATCTTTTTATAATTTTGATAATATTCATATTAAAGATGTTAATAATTATCCTGTTAGATTTTCATAACGGGAATATAGAATTTGCTGATGGATAAAAATAAGATCATGGAATTATACCAATCCGTCCTTAATATACAAAAAAGGATTGATTTTCTCCAAGAAGAAGTTGAGGATATAAATGTTGGAGCCACAACAATGTCAAATAAATTTAATGCAATGATAAAAACGTTGTTGGAAATAACTTCCGAACAACATAAAAATTCCATAAAACTTAAAAAAGAGGTTGATGCTATTGCAGTACAATTGAAAAATATATTGTCTGGGACAGAAATACCAAACAGCCCAGAAATGGGTCTTCCAAATTCATACCAATTCATACCAAACATGTACAACAGGAAGCAGCAGTGGACCCAGAAGGGACACTATATCAATAGGAGATACTTCTCCAGTTATGCCAAATAAAAAAGTGACAATAAGAGCAGTTAGAAGTAATTCCAAAACAATCAGCATTATGGACCCAGAAGATAGAATCCCTTTGACAAAAAACGAAGAAAAATATGCCATGATAGTCCAAACAGTTTATGAAATGAAAATGTGTGATACATATTTCATCTCTTTGGGACAGACTGTTTATCCCAGAGTTACAACAATTGAGGGAGGAGATCCCATCTTCATAAAAACAATTGCAGATTATGGATTTTTGGACTTGATATATCCAAGGAAAAATTTAGCTGAATTAGCAAAATTTGATAAGATGCTACAACAAGAAGTATCAAAATATGCTAGAGGATGAAGAGTATATTTAAAATTTTACTCAATTAGTCCAGAATTCGATGGAGTTATGTATTATCCGATAAATCATATAATCTCTGATTAGTGTGTTTTGCACACGGATTTTATACCAATAAAACTTCATTTGTATGCTTAATCTGTTGATTATAGAACGAATTTAATGTGTTTGCTAGTGTTTTGGTTGAAGGAATGTTAAAATGAAGAAAAAATGGTTTTTGGAGCAAAATAGAGGAAGAATGGAGCAGAAATATGGTGCTCAAACGCCCGGAAATAGCGCTCAGCGCCGGAGAACAAAGAAGAATTTTCAACAGCAAGATGGCACTCAAGCGCCACGAGCGCCACAACAAACCTGGAAGTGGGAAAAAACGAACAGAAATTGGGTGCTCAAGCGCCACCTGCACAAATGACGCGGCGCTCAAGCGCTGCGCCGCAAGAAAATTTAGGTTATTTTTGGGCTACGAAAAAGCCCACAAAAAGGACTCCAACTTTGCTAAGGATGTAGAGGAAGTATAAATAGGCTAAGAGAGGTACGAATTAGGGGTCGACACTTTGCAATAATTAAGAAAAAAACACCAAGTAAAAGAGATATTCACGAGATGAATTACATCAAGGATTTGGGTTCAAATCGAAGATTGGAAGCGGAAGAAGATCTTTGTGCAATGGCTTAATCTTTCCATCTTTTGTATCAATCAAATTCGGTGATGTACTCAGATTTTGTTATTTATTTCATTGTTTTACGCATGAGTAGATAAATTCATTATTAGGGCGAACAATGTAATCTTTTGAAATCCTTAGTTATTTTAATTCATGAATTCTTAGTTTCCATTATTCAATGTGTTGATTTTATTATGTGTGCAATACTTCAAATTACTTGGCCATTAATTTGATGATTTATTGAGTTTCTTACGAGTCGAGAGGTGAGTTCGAAACTTAGAATGTGTAATAAAATCCGGTAACGAGGTATAACGTGTAGAGATACCTATACTAAGTGCCGCGGTCGTTATATGAATTCCTAGTGCTTTAACTCGTTTAACTAAGGAGAATTTGCATAGAGATATGGAATTGATTTAGTTAAATAGGTTCAATGAGAACTCGAGAGGGGTAAATTGAATACCGTAGGAGAATTCGACTGAACACTACATTAGGTTAGAATCTTGAATTGGTAACTAAAGTGATCATTAGGTGAAATTGTTTTGCCCTAATACTTCTCACATATTTGAATCTTCGATCTGTTTATCTCCAATATTCTAGACATCCATATTCATCACAATCTGAATTTTGAGTTCGTTTATTTTCATCAAATAGTAGTAGGAGAAATATTTTAAGCACTAAAGTTAGTCCTCGTGGGAACGATAATCCGGACTTTTAGGTCCACTATATTATTTGTTCGATATCGTACACTTGCGATATAAAAATACGCAACAATCTCAATTGGACATGTGGCAGCAAACTTCAACATAGATGTTGAAGAATATAACAAAAGAATGCCAAAAGTTACTAAGACATGGATCAGACATAGAAGAGCAGTTGGGATAAAAACAATATATGGTATTGCAAAAAATCTATATGATGAAAATTTCTCATGTATATGTCAACATGAAAACTGGATGTTGATGACTAACGGAGGATATGGAAAGTCCCAAATATTAAAGGACTACATTACAAAATTCGACATACATCAATTCCAAGGATATCCTACCACTATAGAGGAATCTTGCCAGCTGCGGGAGTGTCCAAACTGTACATTCAAAATACACGTAAAGATGTAGGACCAGGAAGTAGAAAAATAGAAGGGTGGAGCCCTGAATAAAGAAGATGTAACATAAAGACATTTGTTTTATGCAATAATAGAGCCACGATAGTTTTAGTGGTTGAAACTTTTGATAAAGCTCCATAATTGGAGTTTGATGTAATGAATGATGTAAGAACGCAATAATATTGCCTCATTTGATTGTGTAAATAGAGGCCTTTAGGCTACATGAAAAACAGAACGAATTGGAAAGAAAAATTTGAGCACTCAACTTGTGAGAAAGCCAAATCTTTTGTTTGAATCTTGTATCAATCTTTCACTATCAATACTACTAATTTGATAATATTATTCACAATCCAATCCTCACAAATAGATATGAGTTTCTAAACTACCTTTTCCATAGATTCTTGAAAGATTAAAGAAGAAATTTATTTCTTACTTTAACAAAAAGAGAGTTTTCTTTATTTAAGATCTGTAGTTTTAATTCTAAGAAACGATACAGTGAAGGCAAGAAGCTGAAATAGTAAAGAACCCTGTTGAGGCAGAAGGCCATTTGAGAGAACAGTTTGCATATTCAGAGCCTGAAAGCTACTCTATTATAAGGAGAAAAACTTAAAGATCAGAATTAAAGTAAAACTATTGCTTTTGTTAAATTTGGAAATAATTCTTCTAAGATCTTAAAGAATCGTAAGGATTAATCATTTTAATGTTTATATTTGAATGTTCATTCATGATGTTTGAATTATTATCTCATTATATTATCTGAAATGCCAGGATATACAGTTAAAGGATTAGATAAAATGTTAGATGAAATAAAATTTACTTCTCAAGAACTTGATAAGATAGAAAAAAAGTTAGAATATGTTGAAAATATAAACATATCGATTGAAAAACTTGATAAAAAGTTAAAGGGATATGTTGAAGATTACTCTAACATACTACGACTTGAAATGAAATTATATAATAAAATTCAAGAAAGAAGAAATACTAACCATGTTTAAACTACTATTATTTTATATATAGTTATAAAAATGAGAAGACCTATTTCGAATAGATTACCACAAGAATATAAGAAATTAAAATTTAATCTAACTTTGAGATTTTATATATTTATAATAAATAATAGATTATATCTTTCTAAATTAAAAGAATATATAAAATATACAAAAAATGATTAGAATTTGCAGAATATAAAAAGAAATTGAAGAATATACTAATTTATTGGATCAAAGAATAAATTTGTTTATAGAAGAGACTAATCTCTAAAAACTATTCATAAAAAAAGATATATTTTGTAATAAAGAAATTCATTTCATTAAAGGTAAAATAGACTTTTCCATAAAAACTCAAAACGATTCAATATACCCAACTAGTTTGAAAAAGGGGTACTTACAAAAATACCCTTAAAATTAGGGTTGTTTTGAAAAATCACGTGAAAGGTTTTTAGGAAATAAAAAATATTGTGTAAAATGAAAAAAGTGACACAATGTCACTTTTTTATAAAAATTGTCACTTTTTTGAAAAGTGACATAAACTCAAAAAAGTGACATAATTCAAAAATTGGGGAAGGAGGGGTTAAATGATCACAAAATTGGGGAGAGCGTGTGACTTTTTTTGAAAAAAGTGACAGAATGTCACTTTTTCATAGAAAAGTGACAAACGTCACTTTTTCATAGAAAAAGTAGCATAATTCACATTATCCTTTTTGTCAAACACCTTACATGCATAAAAAATTTAACTGATTCAAAACTATTTTTTCAAATGTGTTTCCAAACAAAATAACAAAATCATCAAAACGAAACTTTATAAATGTTAATTATTTACACTATAAGGTTTAAACTAAATCAAGTCATGGAATTCAAATAGAAGTGAGATAGATGGCTGAATGAAAATTGGTACTGTTAGTCGGTGTTGATTTTTGACGAAATTGACTTCTTCTTCAACAGGGAGGAGTGTTTTGTTATTTTAGCAAAATGACTTCTATTCATCAAGTTTGAGTGTTTTTTAGCGTATTAATTATTGTTAATTTAAAGGTTTAGTGATAAAACATTAATTTAGAGTATTCTTCAATTTTTCTTTTCAAAGGCCGTACTGAGCCTAATTTTCCCTTTGAAAAATATCCCACCAAGAAAGGGAAAAGTTTATGGCTCAGGTGTTTAGTTTGTCATTTTAAAAAATCAGGTGCTAAACTTTAAAATTGTAAAAATCAGGTTTCTACTTTTTATTAATTAATTAAATATTTAATTGTGTAATTTGATAATGTATATCTTATTAATTAGTTAAAAATTAATTTCAGGTCACAGCTTATCAAATTAATTGGTATCGGATTATTTCGAGGTCATAGATGAAAAAATTTATAGGTCACAGTTAATTTCGTTGGTCACAAATCAAGAATTTTAAGGTCACAGGTAATTTTTCATAGGTCACAGATTAAAAAAATTCAAAACTTTTACAGGTCACGGATCTATTTCAGCGAGTCACAGTCCCAATTTCTAGGTCACGGACACCCACACATGTCATAGATTGAAAAAAAATCAAAACTTTTACTTGTCGCAACTCGAGTCACAGTTACAATTCCTAGGTCACAAACACCCACCTAGGTCATAAACACCCACGACCGCCGCCGCCACCACAGCCGACATCCCAACCACCACCAAAAATATTAGATTCACGTAACCACCACCGCCAACACGACCACCGCCACAATACCACACAACCATCGACACAACAGTTCCACCACATAGACAGCCCCCCCATACACACAGATCCACCACACGGCTTCCCACAGCAGATCCACCACACGCCCCATTCGCAGCCACCCCTACAGCAGATCCACCACCGCCTTTGAATCAAAATTTCAACATTAAATAATGAGTAATGACACTACCTTGATCTGGTGCTGTTCTTAATTTACACAAATCTCCTCCTTATTTTTCACAATTTCACAAGTTCGGGCTCAATCAAGCACGAGACCAACGGCAGTGTTCAGTTGCGAATCTGATTTATGCCGACTTCAATGAGGAGGTCACCGGTCTTCGCAAGTAAGTACCTACAGCAGCGTGAGACGCTGCTGCGACGTGCAGCAGCGTCGGCTCTTGTGACCCGATGGCGGCGCCGCTACTGCGCAGTCATGACGACGTCGTGTGTGCTGCGATTCGCAGCTAGGGGAGGGTAAGGTGAGGGAAGGGAGAGGGAGAGAGAGGGGGAGGGGGAGAAATGGCAGGGAAGGGGAGGGGGATAGAGAATTGAACGGTAGGGAGGGGAGGAGAGAAATAGGGTTTGAGAATTGGGGGTGGGTATATTTAATTTAATTTAAAATATTATTATTAATATTAATCGTGAAATTAAAATCTGATTTTTAATTAAATAAACTATAAACCTGATTTTCAAAAACATCAAACTAAACACCTGGTTTAGTGTAATTTTCCCATCAAGAAACCTCGAAATGGGCTGAACCGTCAATGCCCGTTTCATGAAATATCAGTTGAAATTAGGGGTGGGCGTGGGTTGGGTCGGGTCGGTTTTTGCCCCAACCCAAACCCAACCCAACATGGTCGGTTTGAATTAAAATCAAACCAACCCAACCCAAGCACGTGTTGAAACCCAACCCAACCCAACCCAATCAAGTGTCGGTCGGGTTGGGTTGGGTTGGTCGGTTTGGGCAAAGTATAATTTATTACCATATGTTCGAACAAAACCAACATGTCATTCAAATAACTGAAATACGATTAATATTTAATACAACTTACAACTATCCACAAAAAGCCATTCAAGCTAAAAAATAAATGAAGACTCTCAGAACATGAACGTGGATTTATTTTATTTTTTTACCTTCAAAGCCATTCTATCTCCAGGTTTATCAAGGTTCCCATGTATTGTGCATACTGGCGTCCGCAATCCAGATTGCTCTAGCTGGAAGAAAGCAATTCTTAATCACTATCCATTATTTTCCTTCCATTTATAAAAATTTGAAATTCAAACAAACAATAATTTGGCTATTCATAATTCTGAGTACCAAAGAAACTGTTTAATTCATTGAAGAAGCACAAACCTGAACATGAATACTGCAACTCTTATCCACAAAAAGTTTCCCATTGGACTCATTCAAGCACAAAATTATTGAAAAATCTGAAACTACAGAAACTGAGCATTTCAAAAGCAGAAACGGAATTCAGCTAAGAAAAATTAACAATTTCATGGTCAAATAAAACGAGTTCACCTTCCATACTCAGAGAGCTCAGCCAAATTGGAAAGTAAAAACTAGTCTTTCTCCCTCAATCTCTAACTGCACAAAAATAAAAATGAAAGAAACTAATAGTACAGTAAGTACCTCTTTTAACTACAAAAGAAGCACTACTTAATCAATGCTTTCAAGCAGAAACAATTACCAATCCATAGAACTAAAAAGAAAAGAAAACATAGACATAATAACAGGAAAGAAGGTCAAAAAATAGAGAGAAAAAAAACACAACAAATAATCGTTTGGATTTAGAAACTAGACCAATAATATTACTCCAATCTCTTCACAATAAAGAAGCAAAAGAGAGCAATTTTCACAGACCCAGAATCTTTCAACAAAGAAAATACTCACTTCAAATTATAGGAATACAAAAATACCCTAAAAAGAAATCCGAGAAGAAAAGGAGAATAACTTACCAAATCTTCACTTGTAAGCGGTGGGGAGATGAGAAATGGAGAATTTGGTTTGGGGAAGCATTTGCGGCCGGATGAAGAAGTGAAGACGAGGGAGAGAAGTATAGTATGTGGACTCTCTCTTTTGTTTTGCCTTTAGGGTTTTTTTTTTTCAATTTAATGTCTTTTTTTTTTCCGTTTTTTTTTTAAATTTTCGGGTTGGGTCGGGTCGGGTCAGGTTTAGAGTGCCAACCCGCAACCCGACCCGACCCGACCCGACTACCTAACCCCAAACCGTCCAAAAAATGCAAAAAACCGACCCAAAACGGTCGGTTTGGGTTGGGTCGGTCGGTTTCGTCGGGTCGGTCGATTTTTTGCTCACCCCTAGTTGAAATGCGTATAATCGGGGAACCGCACCATTTTAGTCACGCGGAAAACTCCGAGCGTGAATCGGACGATAGAATCCCGCCGGTGGTGAATATAAGGCGAAGCCTCCCCTCCCCTCCCTACTCTATTTCTCAGTCTGTAAATATATATTCATAACCGTTTGGTAACGCACCAAGTCTTCTGTAAGAACATAGGGTTTCACTTTTGCGCTACTGGTGGAAATGGTGGCCGCTACTTGGAGAGAAAAAATTGCGGGTCTGATAAACTCTGTACAGTACGCCGCCGACGTCCCTTCGAAGCTCGACCACTTGCGGAGGCTTAGGGACGAGATATCGGGTGCTGAATCTAGATTTCTGGTTGATTTTGTCTCCCCCATCCTTGACCTCATCTCCGATCGTTCGAGCCCCGTCCGCCAACTTATTACTCAGTACTCACATTTTCACCATTACATATTACATAATTAATTATGTACGTGTGTGTGAATAAATATACGGTTGTGTATTTGTATATCTCTATATATCTAAGTGAATTTTATGAAGTGCTGTTTAAATTGACTTACTTTGGAGTTGGATTCCAATACTAGGTTGTAATAATATGTACACTTAGTTCGAGTCCCCCTAGGGCACTGGTGAGTATTCGACCGTAAATTTCAACGCTGTGAAATTAGTCGAGGTGCGCGCAAGTTGGTCCGGACATCCCCGGTTATAAAAAAAAAAAGGTACACTTACATACTAATTTTCTCGGTCTCTCCGCCGAAAGCAAGAGGATTGGGAGTGGCTCTACTGTTAAGAAGATAAACAGAATTAGATTTACTGATTTCTTTCATTTCAGAATGTGCGATGACGATACAGATTCTCGCTTTCAGAGTTTAGGTACAGGCCCATAGATAGGATGGAGGTTCATTTGATTCGCGCTTGATTACAAGAAGCTCAAAAGATAAGGCCAAGGAAAGAGGCGAAACTCCACTATAAAGGGGAAGAGTGGCCACTCGACCGACTATCATGAACGAAGTGAGGGAAGGAGTTCGGATTAGATACCTTAGGAGAGAGACGTACGGTATTAAGAAAGAGAATCAGGTCTTTGACGATCCAGTATTAGCTAGCAAGTGTATGGACTCATACTTTGATGACTCCCTAGTGGCCAGAGAAGCCTTAGCTTCACCCTTCGACGTATCATCTACTCTCTGACTTAACTAGAACATTTCTTTAGTCTTTTGCTTTGGGGGAATCAGGAACCGGAATGGATTTCACATATTCCCTTCTCTTTGATCCATAGATTACAACTCACAATGCCAAGCGCGGCAGCCTTGCCCCCATGCGGATGATACACACACACATACAGAGTATTAAACACACCGTTTAAAATTTTGTTACCAATGGGTGATGAATTGCTGTATGATATTTGCAATTTTAGAAAGTTTTAAAAGTCTTACTGTGTATTCATATTCAAGTGCTCTTGCAGGATATTATCTTGTGCATCTGTTTGTTTAAGGTTTAAAGTTTAAGATTTGTATGGAATTAGGTTTATTTTGTTGTTTTTGTAAGTTTTAAATTTTAAACTACCCAATAATGGTCATGTGAACCAGATTCAGAGTCCTTTTGTTTAAATTTAATGTTTCTTAATATTCCGTGTTTATATGTGTCACGATGTACACATCAAATGATGTCCACTCATATGATATGAGTATGATGGTGTTTCGAGTTGAATATGCCGTGGATGAATAATATTCAGTTGTAACTAATATTTTTCTATTATTTTTGAAGTACAATTGATGCTGATATTGTTGCTTCTGCTGTAGTTTAGTTATTGTGTTGGACTTGACCTGAATATTGGAGTTTATACATTCATTCCTTGATTCTAAGATAGTTCTTTTAAGTCAATGACCAAAAAAAAAAAAAAATAAAATGAGAAAAGTGAACATTATAGCTCGACATATTTTCTTATAAGGTGGTGTCTTGATTTTTGTTTGAAGTATTTTCTTGTGACGTAGGATGATTGGTCAAATTGGTTTGAAGAACTTGGAATTCTTACCTGAAATTGTACCTGTATTGATCACTGTCTTGAAGGATGATACACCAGCTGTTGCTCGACAAGCCATTGCATGTGGTATTGATATATTTCGCTCCACTCTGGTCAAAATTGCTGTCCAGGTTGGTTCAAACATTTTGAACGTGCAACATGAATTTGGACATTCTGCTTTTAGTTCAGCACGAACTTTATCTAAATTGATGATCTGGAGTAGTTAAATACTATTCATATCACTTTTTCATATTAAATCAATTTCATTGCTTACATTGTGCTGTTTTTCTTGCGTAATTGTTTTTGCTTAACAAAGTTCCTTTATTCAATTAGCGTATCTTTTCAGAGTCTAGGAGCCTGTTTGGTGCACATTAAAATGAGAGAATGCATTTTTTTGAAGTGATGTGATGGGGAATATGTGGTTGAAAAAGAAGGAAAAGTTATTGATGTGATGGAAAATATTATTTTATCGAAGAATGTGTGGTTGAAAATGAGTAGAAGAATGAGAATGCAAAAAATAATGTGGCTCAAACAGGGGCTAGTTATGTATTTCTGAATCTGTGATGGAAATTAAGAAGTGTAGTATATTTTGGTTATAATTACCATCGATATATATCCATTCATCAATTGATTCGGGTGTACTGCTTGCAAGATTGGGTGATAGTTCAAACCTAACGTTTCTATTGATCTCTTTCAAACATGAACTTTTCAAAACCCACTTAACTAGCCGGGTGGAAACTTATTTCTTTGCCTAGAACTGGAGCCTGGGGATGATTAAATTTGTTCTCGTGTTAAAATCTCACAAGTGAATTGGCGCTTAGCATTTCTCTACTCTTCTTGCAGGTAGCGAAGTAGTCACACAATATTACTATGACATGAGGGAGATGCAACTTTAATGCTGTTCTTTGACAGATAACATTTTATATTTATGTTATTTTTGGTAGACAGAGAAATTTTCATGCTAGAATTTATTGTAATGGAATTTAGTTCTTACAAACTCATTTTTCCTTCAATTAGTGTTTGGTTGATATTATGAAAAAATTTGAAAAATTTTCTGTCAGAAAACTGTAGTTGAAAAAATTTCTGACCTTTAGTTGCCCATGTTGGTGGGTATTAGCTCCTGGTTCTAGGTAGTAGTAGTGGTAAATGGCATGATGGTATAGATGTAGTGGCAAAAATACTTGTCTCCTTTTCTTTCCTTTTAAACATGTATGCCTGTATTCCCTTGTCATATATGCAATCTGTTATATCGCATAAGTCAGGATGTCAATATAAAATTTTTACGCTTGTCCCATTGCAATGACCAGGGCCTCTACTCAAGCGAGTTGAATGCATCTCTTAGATCATCATGGGCATGTGTGCTAAAGTTCAGGGATGAAATATACTCAATGGCGTTTCAGGTATCACCTGGAACATGATCATTGATTTCTATGCACATTGTACTTGAACATTCTCTAACTGTCAATGTCATTATAAGGTGGGAAGTGATGGGAGAAGGTTGGCTGCACTGAAATTTGTGGAAGCAGTAGTTGTACTTTACACACCTGATCCTAATGGCTCTTTGGAGATTCCTCCTGATCAATTTTCTGAAGGTAAATGTGTATTATGTATTTGTGGGAATTTGTATTTCAAAAAATAGGGTTTTGGGGCAGTGCATGGATGAAAGGATATTATTTTGTGATCCACTGAATAATAGTTTCTGGAACTGCCTGTTTGGCATGTAGGGAAGTTTGAGGAGTTCAATATTTCATGGCTTCGTGGAGGTCATCCCGTACTCAATATTGGAGATTTGTCAGTTGAAGCAAGCCAGAACCTGGGTCTATTGCTTGATCAGCTGAGATTCCCAACAGTTAAATCACTTAGTAGCTTGACAATAATTGTGCTCATAAAAAGGTATATACGTTCTTTCTCTGGTGGTTATGCTAATTATTCTTGTCCTATATGTGCTGTATCAGGTGTTCATTGTTTTCTTCATTTTGTTTCTATTTTTTAGTCTTTCAGCTGTTGCAAGGAAGAGGCCTGCCTTTTATGGTCGCATATTGCCAGTTTTACTTGGTCTGGATCCTTCAAGCTCTGCTAGCAAAGGAATGCATCTTTCTGGAGTGCATCATGCTCTGAAGAATGCATTCGAGTCTTGTTTGAGTTGCACACACCCTGGTGCTGCACCGGTATCTTGTTTTCAGGATTCATGTTTCTTGATTCTTTTTTGCCTTTTGCATTTGTGAAGTTTCTGTGGCCCCTTCTGATCTCCTCTTGCAGCTACTTGAGTTCTTATTTTTCCTATTTCTTCCCATTCCATTTTTTAAATGCAGCAGTTTCTTTTTTGCCTCTCTTTGTTATCTTAGTTTTTACTCATCTGAAGACAATAATTTTTTGGCTTGCTCTTCAACATCTGAGCAATAAGAATTCTACCTCAAGATGATTTTGACCTGGCAATTTTTTATTTTTGGTTTTTGGAGTGGAGGGATCGTCTAGTTAGTGCACTGGAAGAAATAAAAGCTGGAAGGTCATCAGTACACGCTTTGAACCATGTATGTGAGGACAATGGAGGTGCGGACTGGAAAGATGATTCACGAATGGCTCAGGTTTATGGATATCTGTTATTTTCCAGTCAATAATTTCTTATGAAATCTTAATGTACGATTATTTTACATTCTTGCAAATGGGACCACAAACTTCATATAGGATGAAAAGCCTTCAATTGAAGCATTTGCCGCTGAGCATGCTGATGCTGGGAGAAAAAGACCTGGAGTGCAGGATATTTCTGTTTTGCCTGGGGATGAATTGTCTGGGAAGCGTGCTAGAACAGGACTTGGAGTTTCAGAGGAATCAGTGCAAGAGACAAGTGGGATTTGGGAAGGAGCCCCTTCGAGAGGACCATTAACATCCACTTCAGATGCAGATAATGGACCGGTGCAGCAGCTTGTTGCAATGTTTAGTGCATTGGTGGCTCAGGGTGAAATAGCTGTTGCATACTTAGAGATTCTCATTTCTAGCATATCTGCTGACCTGCTAGCTGAAGTTGTTATGACTAACATGCGAAATCTTTCTCCAAATCGCCCTTCTGAAGGGGATGAAGAGCCTGTCCCAATGATGGGTTCTCAAACTGGTATGATTGGAAGTGATACACACCTCAAAAAATTATCTTCATTGTTGACAGACATACTTTCACGATCTGGGTCGTCTCCGCAGAAAGATATCCAAGTTGAATCTCATCATTCCTTGTCCAGTGGATTTGAGGTGTTACATCTTCTTAGAATCCAAATATTTATCGTCTACTTTTTAGGCTGAGATACTTTGCTTCTCTCTCTGAATTTCTTAAATGCATTGATATTGAGCTCATTGAGCTTCAATCTCTTGTTTGTTAAATGGTTCAAGTTGATTGCTATTGCAGCTAGCTCAAGGAGAAGAAGATCTGAAGTCAAAATCTGAATCACTGGTGAATTTGGCTGATAGTAATGTTTCATATGATGGCTTTGATTCAGCAAGTCGACAAGCAACAGAACCTATTATTGGATCTGTTTCTACCGAACATATTCCATCTGGAACTGATACTGGTTATCCTTCGTTGACATCTGACACCATTGACGTCGAAACTGTAGTGAATGAAATACCTGGTCTTGCTTCGTCCACTCAAGATGATGGATTGCCAGTAACAGTGGCTGTCTCTTCACTGGACTCCACTGATTTAGAGGATACCAGTCCAGAGCAAGTCACTGGTTTAAGTAGGTCACCATTAGAATTAGTTCCATCAATGTCAACAGATAGGTCTGAGGAGCTTAGTCCAAAAGCAGCAGTCATGGATATAGCCTCTTCTGTCGGGTTACCTACGCCATTGGTTCTGCCCAAGATGTCTGCCCCTGTCATGTACCTTGCCGATGAACAGAAGGACCATTTAGAAGAATCAGCTTTTCTGCGCATCATTGATGCATATAAACAAATAGCAGTAGCAGGAGATTCTCAACTCCGTTTCTCCATTCTTGCACATTCAGGAATTAAGGTGAAAACCCCAAAGTATGGATGCCAGTATCTTTCTATGATGCTTATCACTAAGTCTTTTATATGTGATTGTATTATGCAGTTCCCCTCAGAGTTAGACCTGTGGAAGCCTCTGCAAGCGCACATATTGTCCGACTATGTAAATCATGAGGTAATTTTATAGTTTAGCATCTGTTCTTTTTGGGTCTAGAGGGGACATGATTTCAGAGCTTGTTTAACCTCTATTTCATTATGTTCACATTGTCTGTTACCCATACGTGAAGTTTCATAGTCAGAACACATTGAGTAATATAACGATCAAGTCCTAAGTAATTCTTGCCTGTGCTTGTTTTGCCGCCAGTAGTACTTGTGTTTATCATTAGGGAAAGCTACACTTTATTTTCTTTTCTTTGTCCTGTCTCTGCCCGGTCCCGCTTGTGCTTTGGGGTAGTGGCAGATGGGGAAAAAGAGCTAGTTTTCATCATGTATTCATTTTTCTTTCCTGCCTTTCGAGGTGTTCTAAGTTCTGTCTTTTGAATCTTCTTTGTAGTAGTGTTAAAAATATTATTTTCACCTGCACATTTGTTATCTGAAAATTCTTTATGATGTTACTAATCAGTTTATGTCTTCAGGGGCACGAGTTAACGTTGCGTGTCCTCTACAGGCTACATGGTGAGGCAGAAGAAGACCATGATTTTGTTTCTTCAACGACTGCAAAATCTGTCTATGAGATGTTTCTTCTTAAAGTGGTGTGCACATAGTTTTCTTGTTACCAGTTTGTTTTCCTTGGAGAGTGATTGTTATCATACTTCTTATCTTTGTTGTTCTTTCATCATGCAGGCAGAAACACTAAGAGATTCTTTTCCAGCTTCTGAGAAATTTTTGAGCAGATTGCTTGTTGAAGTCCCTTACCTGCCAAAATCAATCTTCAAAATGCTGGAGTGCTTGTGTTCTCCTGGTAGTAGTGATGATGATAAGGAGTTGCATAGTGGTGATCGGGTTACCCAGGGCCTTAGTGCTATATGGAGCCTAGTTTTGCTGAGACCTCCAATTCGAGATCCGTGCCTCAGAATTGCTTTGAAGGTTTCCTTCTTTTACTAGCTTTCATTAGAGAATTTTGGTATCTAAGGACTGGATAACAATTATTTTATTCAAGTTTGTCAAGATAGAAAATGCCACCTTCCAGTGTCTTTCAAGGATTTATATCATTAATTCCCGTAATTCTTGATTCATGGATCTGCACTTTTAAAATCCCTGTAAAATTGGAATGGTATATACGATTCATTTTGCGAATGATAATTATGTCTTACAAATTGATGAACTGTATTTAGTCATCCGTGCAACAATTTATTAGTGTGAGAGATTATTTTTTAGCAATATCACAGACTTTTCTAAATCCTAATTCTGAGGCTAACTATTCAATCCACTTGAATATGGTTCATCATTTTTTAGACAGTATTTGATTGTCCAAAACATTTTGATTGAGAAGCTCATTAGTCCCTGTACTTTCTTAGTACCTAGTTTATCCTTCATCTGTGTTGGTCTGACTTTTATTCATTCGATGTCCGAACAGAGCGCAACTCATCACTTGGAAGAAGTGCGTATGAAGGCAATACGTCTGGTATTCATTCACAACTTGCTTGTCACTTAACTAAATTAAGCTTCCGTTTGTTTCCCATTCTTTCGAAACTCTTTTTTCTACTCTCATTTTCAATCACACATTTACACAATAAAAATATTCTACACATAAACTCGAAACTTTTCCCTACTTTTTAACTACACATTCTCCAAAAAATCACTGTTCAAAATAATGTTTTTCCAATAAAAGAGGATGGCCACCAAACAGGGGGCTAATTCTATTCCTAGAATATCTATCAACTCTTTTTTGTCAATGATATTTTGTTTTTTCTGTTGCAGGTGGCAAATAAGCTTTATCCTCTACCATCCGTCTCTGAAGAAATTGAAGATTTTGCCAAGGAAATGCTGCTCTCAGTTGCAAACATAGATCTTACTACAGAGAGAAGTGATACTGATGGGCTCGATACTGGATCACAGAAGGTAATGATTCTATAGTCTATAGATGTGAAGTTGGCTCCATGGTCACGAGGTGGCTTTTCCTTCTTGTCATCTATATCGCAAAATTGGTTTTACATTTTTGGAGTCTAGGTCATACTTCCGACTTCTAGGCAAAATATTTACTACATGTAAAGAGAGAGCAGGTTTTTCTAATTGGACGGGGGAAGGAGGTGAAATTTGAAGATCAAAATCAATTCTTCCAGTTAGACACAGCAAACTTGTTCAGACGTGATAACAGAAAGGCCACCATATCAGTTACTTTCTGAGTTTATTATGTTAAATCCTTTTACTCTTTTCTTCTCAATTGAATGTCGTCATTACCCTTCTGGACGTCTAGATGCGTGTAAACACTTTCGTAAAATGAACTCTTCTTTCCTGTGTAACCCTTGTTGAGATAATTCTGTTTTTTATTTTTTTCATCTGAAGTTTTGGAAAACCATATGGAAGATGCAACTTCTGAAACTCTTACATGACTAATTTGGCCGAGCTCATCGTGACATTTAGTTAGAGACTAGGGAGAATTATATTATATTGAGTGATTTGCTAGTAGTTGTTGATACCTTGTAAATTTTTTTTTCCCCCACCTAGTTGATGTCAAAGTATATGCCTAGACTTTTGATGGGGAAGATTACTGTTTTGCGTGATTAACTTCTGTTCCAGTTTATGGTTTGTTGTTAATTTTATCCAATGGCTATTCACATGTGGGGGTGGGGGTGACTAGTAGCTGGATGCAATGTGAGTATTAGTATTTAGCATTGAAATATTGCTACCATTTTGCATTTGGTGGATAGATCATAAATCTGGGTGCTAAAATAACCTTTTCTTGTTGAATTATTTTTGGCTACATCAATCTGCAGAGGGTTATTAGTTATATCATTTTTTCAAACATTGTTCCTCCATTCTTTGGATGACTCATTGCATAAGAACCACTGACACAGTCTAATTCTTTTATGCCAAAATTTCATTATGTCAAGTACATGCTCCTCTTTTGTCAATAGTTAATTCCTTGCAGTTTGTGAATGCTTTGATAGGTTTTTTACTTGATCCTTCTGACCTTTCTTCAATTTTATCACTGTATGCTTCTTATGTTCTCTTTTGGACATGAAATAGTGCATTTTAATTCATTTTTATCTTGTAAGGTTTACTATTGATGGTGTTTTATAAACTAATTACCATTGATTTCACAGTTTGACA
This sequence comes from Fraxinus americana, assembly GCA_035079005.1. Lineage (NCBI taxonomy): Eukaryota > Viridiplantae > Streptophyta > Magnoliopsida > Lamiales > Oleaceae > Fraxinus > Fraxinus americana. Next base: position 29,888,492 of record CM068711.1, on the reverse strand, counting down.
ATTTGCTTGGTTGAAGTATGACCTGCAAATTTGATTAAAGACCTCTATCTTGAAAGCTGTGTTATAAAGTCGTTCTCTGAGCTGTTGCATCAGGTGTAAAGATTTTCCTCATAAGTTGTGTTTCAATTTCACAATTAAAAAGCACAAGAAAACAAAAGAAAAGTATTAGCTGTTCAACATGAAATCTCTCTTGGTTGGTTAGCCAAAAAGGAAAGGAGATGCATGATACAAAAAAAGAGAGAACTTCTGTTGTCTGATGTAGAATTTGATAAATGTTAACTTGATGCTGGCAAAGTAAATGATTGTGTTTCTATTATTTTCCTCAAAACTCTGGTTCATTATTTGTGATGGTTTTGGTTTTTGATATTCTGCTTTCTTTTTGTTTAGGATGAACAGCCTTCAAGTGATAATCAATCGGTTAGTGCCATTGTCAAAGACATTTCAACCGATACTCATCGGTTAACCTCTTCAGAAAGCATATCATCTTCGTCTATAGCTGAAGTGCAAAAGTTCACAGCCCTCTACTTTGCCCTGTGTACAAAGGTTGATGTCTTCTTCTGATTTTTTCCCCATCGCTGATATCATAATTTTACATGCAGTACCCTAGTAATGGCTTTATTTTATACAGACTAACAGTGTTATGTATTTGATCAACAGAAGCACTCTCTTTTTCGCCAAATATTTGATGTCTATAATAACATGTCCAAGGTGGCAAAACAGGTCTGACCCACTCACAAGTAAACATTTTGCTGTTGTGATAGTCGATAATTTCAAAATTTTGTCATTGGGGTTGTTTATTGGAGCAGCTATACGTGCAGGCCGTTCATCATCAAATTCCTTTGCTTGTCCGAACCATTGGCTCATCGCCCTATCTCCTTGATATTATATCAGATCCACCAACTGGAAGTGAAGGGCTCCTGATGCAGGTCTTGCCTATGTATATGTTTCTCGATAAGCTTGCTTATGAGGAAATATCTGTATGTTGCTCATGATTCAGTATGCAACTGCAGGTAGTGCACACACTCACAGATGGAACGGTTCCTTCTCCAGAGTTGTTATCTACCGTTAGGAAGCTATATGATACAAGACTGAAGGTAGAATAGATCTTATTTGTTTTAGTCACCATCTCTTTCTTAATAAAGTTTTCTTTTTCTTTACTCTGAACGAGTATTGACTTTCAAAAGTTTCAGCCCCTTTCATTTCAGATGTCAATTCTGTCTGTTTTCGCTTAAGCTAATAGCAATTCTGTGTCAAAGAAGTAATTTTAGTGGTTTCCACCATCTTTTTTAGTACTTGCTATACCTGATTACTGAACATCTGTACATCGAAAATTCTTTCTGCTGCTTGTTGAACAGTGATAATTTATTTTTGAGTCATACGGTGTGATTGAATTGATATGATATTGCTATTCTTATTTTGGTTTCTGCTCTTTCCACAGGAAATAGACATTTTGATTCCAATATTATCGTTCCTGCCTAAACACGAGGTGACGATTATTTTTATTTCTTCTGGTATTCAATATTGATTCTCTGTTTCTTTTGATACTCTGTGCATCTGACTGTTGTGTTAGTAACTTCATTTTTCTAATGCTTATTCTTTACTTATTGAGAAATAATTTTGTTGTGTGCTTGCGAAGGACTTTATTGCGTATTGCTCTAACAATGGTGAATCTTTTGTAACTGACAAAAAATCCGACTTTTAAAGCTCCATCTTTCGTTGTTAAACCATGATATCTAAGGATTGATATTGAAGCTCTACCACATCAGAACTAAGTGTCCTTGTTTTAAATCATTGCTAAACAATACTATAGAGAGAAGCTAGTAACTTATAGATTGTAATGTAGATTATTCTAGTGAAATAATTTTCACGTCAGCTTGAATAATCAATTAATCTAATTTCTTTCTATGTATATGTTTTTTTGAACTTTCAGTCTACGTTAGAAATCTGCCGTTGCTGTCTTGACTGATTGGCAGGAAAATTTACTCTTTAACTCAGCATTTTATTTGATGCCGGCCGATAAGTAGTTTTTGGATAGACTTAGACACAGACAACTATATTCCAAAATCAGGTTCCCAAGGAATTTCTAAATTAATCCAAAGCTCTTGAACTACAATTCCTGGAATTTTATTTTATTTTATTTTTGAGAAACTCATCCTTTGGGGTGCTGATCGACATATAACGAAAGGATGATTTCTGGTGCTACAAGGCAGCTGTAGATGTTCTTTGTACCACCTTTTAACTGCTTCTTAGTGGCCTCAAATTACTAGGCTGTAAAAATCTTTTATTAATGTGCGTTATGGCATATGATGATACCCTTTTGGTGGCAAGAAGAAAGGAAAAAGGTTTCTTTTTTGGTGGGAAGGCATGTTAGCTTTGGTGATCATGAACCCATTTACTCCTATCAGCCATTGCTTTCTAGTCAAGTGATGATATATTCATACTGTGTCACAATGTTGATGAAATCTTGTGCTGAAAACTATTGTGGAACTGAATTATATGTTCTCTTTTCTCCCCCAATCTTCTTGTGTTTTTTTTTCTTTGTTTTTCTTCAACTTTCTGCTCATGCATTTGCATTTTCTAATAGAAAACGCATCTTCTTCTTGTCAGGTTTTACTTATTTTCTCGCATCTGGTGAATGCCCCACTGGATAAGTTCCAAGCTTCTCTTTCTCGCGTTCTGCAGGTGTTTTATATCAAGGATCTTGTTTGCTGATTATTTTTTATTTTTCTGAAGTGCAAGGGGCATACAAATTCTCTCTTAAAAATCCCTTTATTTTCCTATTTCACCAAGAAGATTACATTCATGGAGTTGGATAACTAGGACTTATATATTTGAACCACAAACTTCTGTTTAATGTACTTACTGTTTTCGTGTATTGTCTAATTACCAGGACGTCAATTTTTTTGTTTGAAGAAAAGGATGTCAGTTAATTTCTTCCTTTTCCGATTCGAGCTTCTAATGCAAGAAACCAATTAATCACTCCCCAAATGCTAAATAAACTTCTCATAAATACTTTTTGGTCCGTCACTCTTCACTTCAATTTTCATTCCATTTCTTCAATTACCCTTTTAGGGCATGTTTAGTAAGTGATTAAATAAAGAGCATGTTTGGGAAGTGTTTATAAAAAAGAAACCAAAAATAGGCCAAAATTTAAGTGATTATATGGTGTGGGTCCTCTGAAGTGGTTGGAAAAAAATATGTTTTGACTATAAGTGATAAAATCATAAGCACATGCATTTAGTTTTCACTTAGGCCGAAATGCACATAAAATGGCATTTGCTCCATGATGGGTCAAGATGTAGCTAAACTTGAACATGTCTTTCTCTTGCAAAATGTATTATACACTCAAATTAGTGTTATTTTACTGCCTGATCGTGTTTTAAAATGGTTATTGTCCAGGGGTCCACTCATTCTGGTCCAGTGCTCACTCCAGAGGAAGCATTAATTGCCATCCATGGGATTGATCCGGACAGAGATGGAATTCCCTTGAAGAAGGCAACTTGTCATTTGTCCTATATAATTTCTTTATTTCAGATGAACTTGTGCACCTAATAATATTATCCTTTTAAGCAGGTCACAGATGCATGCAATGCTTGTTTTGAGCAGCGACAAATATTTTCTCAGCAGGTTCTTGCTAAGGTTTTGAACCAATTGGTATGAACATTAATCCCACTCTTGGCCTCCTCGGTTTTCACCTTCCCTTATTCCTAGCATCTGATTACTTATCAATACATCATGGTGCAGGTTGAACAAATTCCTCTTCCCTTATTATTTATGCGTACGGTACTGCAGGCCATAGGCGCCTTTCCTTCTTTGGTAAGGCACTCAGTATTTATTGTTTTGTTATGATTTATTTGCCATTGGATGAGCTTGTGAGAGACCAGATCTAGATTTGCAGTTACTCAATGTTTACTGAGGACAATTATTTTAAAATGATTTTGCTGTTGCCAAATTTCATTTCATTTTTGAGAAAGTATGTCCAGTTTTCAAAATTAGGTTTATGTCATGATATCAAGTTTTGAAATTTGTGCACCACCGAGTTATATTAGCAACCTGTTTGGCCCCTTTTCTTTCGATTTTTAATGTTTGGATTCTTTGGAATAGTGTTTTTTTGGAGAATGTGTGGTTGAAAAAGAAGGAAAATTTTTCGATTTACGTTTAATATTATTTTATGGAAGATTGTGTGGTTGAAAATAAGATAGAGAAGAAAAAATGAGAATGAGAAAGGGGGCCAAACGGGGGCTAGATATACATGTACAATCAGCAAAACAATCTTTGCAATGAAGGCTTCCCCATCGCTTTATGAAGTGAATGAACATATTGGTTCTTATTTTCTATGTATTATGTTTAGATCCACTAACATTTCTTGAGAACATTTTCCAGGTGGACTTTATAATGGAGATTCTCTCTCGGCTTGTAAGCAAGCAGGTAATACTTTAACAATGGGTTGCTGATTGCACCTAATTGTCAGTTCAGCATTATAATGAACGTAATGTGCAGATATGGAAATATCCAAAGCTGTGGGTAGGATTTGTGAAGTGTGCTCAGTTGACGAAGCCACAATCTTTCAGTGTGCTGCTTCAGGTTTGTTTTATTTCCTGCAATGAATTGCTTAAAAGTCGAGTATGGTTTTAGCTCCTTTATATATCTTATTATTATCTTAAAGGTCACCACCTTCATTTTGTGCATCTTTTTGTTCAACTTGAGTATGCATGCTGTTTCTTCTAGATCTAGGCTGTCACTTTATTTGTATTTCTGCAGTGCTGCTATGTAACACTAAATATTAGGTATGGGGAGAATTTCATCTTATCAACATGTCATTTATGTTTTGGTATGGACATATATTTTGGCTTCCAAAAGTTATGTGCTACATTGGTTAACAAAATGATAAATTCTGTGAAAGTGACGGGAATTCTAAAACCACTCAGTAGTTAGAAAATCTAGGTTCATTGCATGAAAGGCTCATGTTACTCCAGTCCAGTTGGGCTAATAAGTTTTATTCTATCCTGGTCTTGCTCTCTAGTATTTTTTCTTTTGCACTCTAGTTTCTTTCTTCTGTTTTATGTGACCAGTAGCTCAAACACAGGGTTCTTGTATTACACCTTTTGATAGTATAGTAGTACGAATGTTGGTCTCAACGTGCACAAGCCACAGGATAGTTATGAAGGGCAGAACCTTAAAAAAAAACAACTAAATAACATTACTACTTTTGAAGTGTTCCAGTATTTAGAAGTTGGTCTTGCTACACACAGGAAATGAGACAGCAAATGACGGAACCTTCAAAATAATTTATATCTGAAGAAAGGAACATTTTATTTTAAAGATACCTGTGTACCAGGATAAATGAGAGAAGCGTCCTGTACTTTACTTGAATGAACATTAAAATCAGTTGTTTTCTTATTGTCAGCAAAATGATTGCACATCTACAACACTCGAGTATTCGGCCTCTTGTTAGATGTATTTGTTCTGAATAATTGTTATTGTTTTTAGATGCAAGAATTGATTGGACACTAGAATGTATATTTTGTTGTATCAGAATAATTTATATATTTGAATGTTGTTTGTCTTTCAGCTACCTTCAGCGCAGCTTGAAAATGCCTTGAATAAAATTCCTGCAGTAAAGGCTCCCTTAGTTGCCCATGCAAGTCAACCGCATATAAAATCTTCACTTCCAAGGTTTAATCTAAGTTATTATATTAGATTGGTCAATAAAAAGATTTCTCCTGTTTTTATTGAACTAGATGGAACCTTTTTCCTTTCAGGTCTACCTTGGTGGTTCTTAGCATTGCATCAGATACTCAAACTTCAAGTCAGATACAGCCAAACCAGAATGAGGCTGGGGATACAGGCAATTCAAATAGAGAAACGGCGACAGAATCTTCTACTGTCAGTTGATCTTAGGGTTCCCCACATCTGTCTAAATGGTAACTTTGTTTTTCACCTTTATGTGTGTTCTTCAGTTGGTTTTACATAATTAATTCTCTGTTCCTTTTTATTTGCTAAAGGTGATAGCTGATAACGGTTTTGTCTTCTGCACTTTTATTAATTCATCTTGCTAGATGACTAGTGCTTCTGATGTGGAACTTTTGAACTAGCTGGCTAATTTCGTATTGAGTTAGTCGGCCTGCTGGCTTCCAGTGAGAAAAATTCAATCTTCTAAGAAGGAATGGTGAAATATTGATGCAAGTGAAGGAAGCTATCTTGCGTTGGTAAATAAAATTAGTCGGGGAACTTAACAGCTCTCTTTCAAGTAGTTGCTATGACATGGATGGAGAAGTGGCTTCACAACATGAGAAAAATGGAACGTGAAGGTTGTCTAATGACTGATGTATAACACCATTTGTTGGGATTTTTCAATCTTGTGACCATGCGATGCTCATTTTGCAATTCTGTCAAGTTTTTGTAGGATACCATCTGTAGTTAATCAATGTTGCTGCGACAATAGGATAAAATAAATGGTTCTTACTAGATGAAAATAGATGTAATCTATAGGAGTTGCTTGATTTTGAAGGATGTAGGATTTGGAACACCTCTAGAGTTGCCAATTCTCTCTATACCTAATTTCTACCTGTCTGATGACCATGTAACTAACACAAATTTATTTGAAAGCTGGTCTTGTTGATTATGCAGGTGTAGCATTTAATGGCTTCTACTGAGTTGAATACTTAATTGACTTCACATTTCTTCTGTTGTGAATGATTTATTCAATGATACTGCAACTCGACTTCCTGTCTCTACTTAATTCCTCCTCAATAGGTATTTGCTTCATGCTTTGTTATGTGTAGGTGGATTGAAGTTAGGCTGCCAATAGCAGTCGTCATTACATGATAAAGCGGGATGTTGTTGTAGTTTTGTTTTGAAAATCTGTTGGGAGTTGCAATAATTTCTTGGGGACAATCTCAAACTTCAAATGTTTGAACGGTTGAATACGTTTGGTTAAAAATGATTGGTAACGTTATAAACTCCGACAATTGTCTAGGGTTATTTAGCATAACTTTCGAAAAGTCGAAAAGAGTTTGGGATCCAATTTTTGCTTTTGGATCTGTTTGGCTAACTATATAAAAGTGCTTCCAGTAGTTATAAGAGCTTTTAGAAGAAATTGATCTAATGTGACTTCTTTTAAAAGCATTTTCGATATGGGAAGTGCTTTGAATTAGTCCTTGTTTGGTGGAGATTAAAATTAAATTTTTAGTAGATTTTGATAAAAGTTGATGAAATGTGGTTGAAAAGTTGTGAATTTCATAAAATGTATGATTGAAATTTGTTGACTTTAATTTAAATTAAAATTTGGATTTTAATTTCTACCAAACAGAGGCATAGTTTTTAAACAAAAATTAAAATGATTTCTTCCAAAAATTCTTGACAGGAAGCGAAAGCAAAATTCATGCCCATTAGTCGTGTTTGGAAAATAACAACCAACTTGCCTGTTCACTGGCTTTTAAGCTGGGAATGTAGGGTTTGGTAGCGGGACATCACTTTGCAAGGAAAATTCAATCGAACGACAATTAGGTACGACTGTCCCACTTTGTTTGGAATTGGAGGCGGTCTGAGAACGTGGTTCCTAATTTAAGTATATAAGCAATTTGATCAATTGTCGCTTACCTTCTCTGACTCTAATCTGACGAAGGCTTTATTAACATTGATGTTCTTATAATTGCGTCACATTTAATTACATTAGAAATCCTTGGATCTTTATTTTTTTCTTCTTAATATCTTTATCGCATTTATAAATATATTATCAATCTTTACATTAATTAGTAGATTTTATCTATGTGATGATTTTTGTCCAATTTTTTTGTTAATTGACTTGCATGAATAATATCCTTTCATATTTCTTTCTAATAATAATAAATATAAAAGCATGCTAATAGAAACTTTGGATAAAAAATTCACAAGGACTAATAAGTACTAATTAGTATAATGTTGAGGATAAGAATATGAAAAAAAAAAAAAGTTAAGGACATGAGTGTAAGGAATTGTTACATAAATAAATATTAGGGACTTTAGTGCAATTAAAATGTGGTGATTTTTTTATATAGAAAATAATGATGTAAATATACTTATATTTCGAAACATAATGATGTACATTAACTTTTACATTCTGACATGACATCTATTATTACTATTAATTTTTATAACATACTTTCACATTACTGACCAGAATTTGACGCACGGGGGATGCAATCCTTAATGTCATAAAAAATGTACATCTAAATTTATTCTTATCTTCTAGTCTTGTTTGATGGGATTAAAAAAAAAAAATTGGTATATTTTGATAAAAAATGATGAAATATGTGGTTGAAAAGTTGTGAATTTTATTAAATATATGGTCAAAATTAATTGTTAATTTTGACTTAGATTAAAATTTAGATTTTAATTCCTACTAAATAGGGGCTTAATGAAGTAATACATCTATTATCGTTCTTAGTCCGTAGTTCATACGCTAAGCTCACTTCAAGCCACGGAGGTTGGAACTCGGAAAGTTCCACAAAACCATCAGTTAGAGAGACTAGAAGCAAATGGGAACGATAACCGCACCAATGAAAGCCACAAATAAGCTGTTAATTTCTCTAAATCTACACGACTTTTTGTTTGCTACTATGAGAATCCTAAATATCTTGTTAGTACCATAATTGAAACTCTTGTGTGGAAGCTGTGGCGGAAATTACAATGCAGATGAGTTCTGGATTGGCTGTGACATCTGTGAGCGGTGGTTGCGTGAAGATAACTCCTGCTATAGCTGAGAGCATAAAGCAATATAAGTATCCGTCTTGCATGAAACGAGACAGGCAGTAGTGGCTACTGAATCAACTCAGGATTAGTATCATTGATTTGTGGCTGACAAAGTAGTGTAGTTGTCGGAATTAACGCAATTTGGAATTGATATTCAAACTATTCAGCATTCGAAACTTTATTTAGAGATTTGACGAGTCATTTTTAAGTTGTTGTTCCAATGTAATATTCATTTGTTCACCTCTTACTATATATAAGCAGGCATTTTATGGCATCTGCAGGTGTGTACTAACCATTAACATAATTTGGGAGGTGGGAATGAACTTTGTTCTTCGCGTGCATGAAATGCGTACTTTTATGGGAAGTTCTCCATTTCCTATATTTTAGAACACAAGTCCGTGGCTAATGGCAATAGAAGTTTTTTGTTGACGTAGCGCATAATTTTACTGAGTAGAATATTTGGACTAGAAGTGCACATAAAAGATGACTGGACTAGGCTTTTAAGCTTTAAACAGTAGTTTCTATCAATAAATTAATGCAAAAATACAGCTATAGTTTGATGAATTTAAGAAGGGTAACAAATTAATTCGCTAGGGATGGGATTTGAGTGATTCAACTTGGATTTTGCCAGAAGGACCTCTTTTCCTGATATAGAGTCTGTATTCATCAAAAGTCATGCAGGGATACAGTGCTGGATGCTCTTCACTGACTAATTCTTCTGCAGGTTTAATGGGCATTTCACCCCTTGGATTGTAGAAGAATGCAAGAGACACTCTCTCTTTCACTGAATTCACTATGACTCTGTGCTCTACACTCCTGTATTTTCCATTGCTTACCACCTGCATACAATTAACAATGCATCAATTATAATTAGCCCAAGAATTGGATCGGATAATGAAGTAAATGTCTAAAGGTTCAAAATGAGTCTAACTAGACGTCGAAAATAATTAATTAAATATTTTTATATAGAGAATTTGGAAACATAACTTAAATTTCATTATTATGAAAATATAAGTTGTATGAAAATTCACAAGTTAAATTTTATAGATCAAAAATACATAAAACAATGTTATTATGGTTAAATGCAAGTATTTAAATAATGATATTCATCATTAGTGGGTATTATTATTATTATTATTATTCTAGGTGACAGTCTATTACCTAATTGTCCAAAGAAGTTGGAATGTATTTTGATGTGCGATAGTGGACCCTATTGTTACTTGAACTTGTAATTCTCATCGGTGGTGATATATTAAGTCTTTGTCTGGGCACGATTCTTACTGAATTTTAAGAATAATGGGACCATTGGAATAGTACGCGAGTTCCTATGCAGCCGTAAATTCCTTGAAATGACTCTCTCTCAAGTACAATGAAATAAATGTCGAAAGTGTACAAAGGTAATTTTGCTTGGTTTGGTCAATAAATGCTGCCTTTTTAATGTATAACGGGCAAAATTTTGCAAAAAATCTGCTGAAAATGGCTTCCAGACAAGGGCTGAATTGCGTTACTCCTCATGCGTTGCGATTCACAGGGAAATTTATGATAGGAAAACTAGATTGCATGAAAACAGAAACCGAAAAAGTATTGTGAGTTGAAACACCATTTCAAGTTAGTTGAGAGATAACAAGAAGAAGAGAGAACCTGAAGTTGATCCCCTAAGTTGATGATGAAGGCATTAGGAAGTGGGTTCACCGTTAGCCAGATGGTCCCATGGCGGACCTGGAGTCCAGATACATTTTCATCTGGGTACAAAAGGGTCATGCTCCCAGGATCCGAATGAGGTGAAATACCCAATGTAAGATCTGGTTGTGGGCATTTGGGGTAATAGTTTACCCTCAAGCATGCACCATTGTCGTCTCCTCCAAAAGCTTCGGAAAGATAGTTCTGTCTCAGTCCAAGATTCACTGACAAAATCTTCATCAGTTTCTCACCAAGTTTAACCACTTCTTCACTGTACTTTTCAATCAATTCCCTGCAACAACACCACATTCATTACGTAACTCATGGGCGGATGGATATGGGGGTTGGACTTGCCCCTATCCATTTCTAAACATGTTTTTTTTTCCCACTATTTTTTGTAGTTTTCTGTTTTTGTCTTTTTTAGTGTTTGATTTTACAAGAAAATAATCGTATTTGTATGGCTATACAATCAAATTAATGGAGAAATAGTACTAAAAATTTGATAAATCACCTTGCATAATATTTGAAAATAGTTTCTATATTTATCAAGGGTGAATAATATTACAATTAATTGGGTGGGCAATAATCAATAAAAAAATTAGATTTCTTTTTTTCCTTTGAAGGGATGTCATTGATTTAAAAATGGTTCATTTTCAAAAAAATTGAATTTATTTAATTTAATTTCACAAAATACTAATAAAAAAATATGAAAACAAGAACCGGTAAATTTTAACATTTTTCATTAAATTTTATGATATTATTTGTGGGTTTGCCCTGTTTGATAAAAATTAAAATCTAGATTTTTATCAAAATCAAAATAAAAAATTAATTTTAATCACATATTTCATGGAATCCACAATCTTTTAACTACACATTTCATAAACTTTTATCAAAATTCGCTAAAAATCTAATTTTAATCTCCATCAAACGAAGACTTAATTTTATATTTAAAATGTTGTGACTTGCTTAATCAATTGCATTCTATACCACATTTGACATTTTAAAGCCTTCATTTCACATTATTGTTTTGCTAATAATTAGTCTTTGTTTGGGCTCCATTTTTGTCAAAATACATGTTTTCTCTTTTATTTTTAACCACACATTCTCCAATAAAATAATATTACACGTAAACCCAATTTATTTATTTTTTATTTTTTAACCATACATTTTTCAAAAAATCACTATTTCAAAATATATTTTTCCTCAAAATCCAATTTTAATGGATCATAAACAGGGGCTTAGATTCATGCTCCCTGCCTTCAATTTGCTGAATTGCATACTATACTAATTACTATTGATAATGTTTTATCTTTAAATACAATTATTAAATTATTGTTGTCTTATTAACTTATGTCCTTGTTTGAGTCCAATTTTTTCAAAGCTCATTTTCAACCCACATCTTCAATAAAAGAATTTTACACGTAAATCGTAAATTTTTCTTTCCTTTTTAACCACATTCTCCTAAAAATCACTGCTCCATCCGTCCCAATTATATAGGCTGAGTTTCATTTTTCTCTTGTCCCAAATATATAGACATGTTTCCTAATGTAGAATATTTTGTAGTGTTCCTTTACCAATATACTCTCATTAAATTTTCCCCTCTTAATAGGCCAACTTCTTGAAAATTCAAATTCTGTATTAATTCCAACAATAATTTAGTTTTACATACTGAAAATTAAATAGTGGTAAACTAAGAAAGATCTTGGTAAAAATTAATTTTCCGATGACATTAAAGAAACTTTCTTAATCCGTGTAAAAAAACGAAACAAGCCTATATAATTGCGATGGAGAAAGTATTTTAAAAGGATTGAGCTTCAGTGCCAGGGGGGTGTCACACCCCCCGACAGAATACACACATTTGGGGGGGAAGGGGGCTTTTTTTTCATTTTTTATTTCAGCCGGGCCCCACGTCGATCCCACCAGCTTGTGAGGGTCGGTCACCCAGGTGGGTGACCCTTTTCTGGCGGAGAAGCTTTTTCCATTTTGAAATGCATTTTTCCTCAAAAGGGGCTCAAACAAGGGCTCTATATGAATTTTACTACATTGATATTTTTTTTTTAAATTTGAACCCCCTAACAAACATCTTAAATCAGTCCTCTTTTGGTTACAAGAATCTAAAGTGGCGTATTTTAACACATTTTCAGGCTTTCAGCTGTGATTTTGTATCTCTGCATGCAGCACTACTGCAGCCACAATGCGAATGTATGTATATGTGTAGTCTCGAGCACTATTAATTATTGAATGGTGCTAGACATTATTAACAAAAAAAGAAAACTAAAGTTCAATTTGATCTACTAAGGTCTCCCAAATTATCACATTATGTAACCACTCTATATGTGTTCCATGTTACGAAGTTAGTGCTTAACTTGCAGGTTTATAATTACTTAGACAATCTTTCCGTACAAACTGATTTTAAGGATGAGTTTGTTGTAAGATTTACATGTAAAAAATACAAGAAAATCCGTTGGCTCAGTAATTATGCACGAGTTAATTTTTACCTGCAAGAAACAGGGAGAGCAGGCCACTTTTTCTGGTCCCTAATCGCCATGGGAAGGTAATGAAGGAAGAAATAGTCATTCCAATCCAGTGATATACCCTTCTCCACCCCAAGCCGGCTACCGTATCCCTCATAGGTACTCGGCGAATTCGCGTATTTTTTCTTCTCCTCCATAGGAAGGTGAAAAAATTCACGCCAGGCCTCTCGGGTACGCACCATCAGATCGTGGCTGACACCGTGGTTCACCACCTGGAAGAAGCCCCACTCGCGGCAGGCACTGTCTATTAAGCTGGCAGCCCTCTGGCTGAGCAATTGGTCTTCCGAGTACAATTCGTGTAGATCAATGACTGGAATGTTGATGTCCGACACGGCTGATTCGACATTGGACGGCCTTTCTGATGGTTTCTTGACGTAGCGTCCCGGGATCACTCGTATCCCACTGTCTGATAAATGTTGAACTGGGACTACTGGTTCTGGCCATTTCTGTAAGAAGTTCATCATAATGCAAACAAAGTAATGGTGAAATTTACAATATTTGAGAATTTAAGAATTTATGTAGCTATGAGATAAAGGGGAAATGAGAGCAAAAAATGATGTAAGTCTGGTGTGACTATTGTTATATGTAATGTGTAGAAGGTAGAATAATTTGGCTGGTTTTAATGCAGTTTCCATCCAGCATGTGCCATAATTTTTATTTACAGTTGGACAGAAATTTATTGGAACTGTCCCCAACTTTAGGAATAAATTTCTTTGTCTGGATATATATTTTCACAGATTTGTGCCATATTTTTATAAAGAATATATGCATGTAACATGTGGGTTATTAGATACCAAAACACTATCAAGAAACTGTGATAAATTAATAAATGGATAAGTAGATTATTAATTTTTAATCAACTTAAAATCTGAGTGAAATTATAATTAAAATCAAAGTGATCCAACTTTTGTTGAAACTCATGCAACTAGATTGTGATAATGTAGAAGGATTTTAAAGAAAGCATGGGATCTTTACATATGAAAAGAACAAATAGAATAAATCGCGATGTTAAGAAATCTACTATTATATTATATACAATAGCATTGATAACTAAGACGCCTTCTTACTCGTGGTCAGTGACAGAACCAAGAATGATGAGGGTTGCACCTAAGTATGGATTTTATTTATTTATTTTTCCAAACAAGGCTATAGAAGATTAATATTAAAAATCTTATAGCTTTTTACAATTTCTACCTATAGATTTTTATACTTCGAGAACTTTTAAATGCTATATAAAAATGTTTGATTGATAACGTTTAACCAAGGGAGACATGTCACATGTCATAATATTGATGAATTGTAATGCGTACATTTTATATACCAAACATGCTACTTGTGTGAACTCTAGAGACATGTAACAATATTGATGAATTATCTTGTGTAGGTTTTATATATCAAACATACCAACAAAGGTATGCTCGACAGAGAATTTTTATTAGCCGGTAAAAGAGTGTTTTCGTCAACTAATTTTTGGTTGATCGAGAAAGCCATAGTTTCTCGTATGCCACTTGTATGGACTCTAGAGACGTGAAAATATTGATGAACTGTCATGTCTACATTTTATATACCAAACATGCTACTTGTTGGAACTCTAGAGACATGTAACAATATTGATGAATTGTCGTGTGTAGGTTTTATATATCAAACATACCAAAAATTGGCCAGGAGAAAGCTGATCGACAAAGTTACGCCCGACTAAGAATTTTTAATCAGCTGGTAAAAGACCATTTTCGTGACTAATTTTTTGTTGATTGAGAAAGCTATAGTTTCTTGTAGTGCCACTTGCATGGACTTTAGAGACATGAAAATATTGATGAATTGTCGTGTCTACTTTTTATATATCAAAGATGCCCCTTGCATGGACTCTAGGGACATGTAACATTATTGATCAATTGTCACGTGTAATTTAAACATGCGTGGCATTCTATCATTGAATAGCTTAAAATACAGTCAAAATTTTCATCCGATTATCTACTGTCACATACAATTATGTTAAACTTTGCCCATGCTTGAGCAACATTAAAATTTTCGTTCTTATTTTTCTACTCATTTTCAATCACATTCTTCAATAAAATAATATTCTTCATTACATCAATAATTTTTCCTTCTTTTTCAATCACATATTCTCCATCAATCTATTATTCCAAAATACATTCTTCCAAAATAATGTGGCTCAAACACACCCTTTAGGGCTCTGCTACTTGTACAGGGGGGGGGAGGGGGTGAGTTTGTTGACAATCTCTCACACATGGGGTGGGTGAATGGGTAATTTTTTTTTTTTAAATCACAGTGGGGCCCACCACTTGTGAGGGGTTGTCAACCAGTTTGGTCAACCATTTCGGTACAACCAGCTTTATCCTTTAAATTATGAAGCATGCCACTTGTATGGGCTCTAGGTGGTAAAATTGACGAAGCCTTTTACTCATCTTTTCTTGTTGAATTGTGCTAGATGTACACCAAATCCATTACCTAATGGATTACACCCCCCTCACATGGAGGGGGGCCCACGGATATTTTATTGTGTGTGGCCCCTCTCCATGTGAGGGGGGGTGTAATCCATTAGGTAATGGATTGTGTAAAGAGTGATGCTACATGTACATAACTTTCTACATAATGGTTTACATAACTACACGTGGCATTCATTCAAACCTGTAATTCAAATTTGACATTTACACATCAACGACAGGATGGGTGACACATCACATTGTGTCAATCATTGTGTACATTTATTATGTACACTTAGCATTTTCCTTGTATAAATTTAGACTAATCCTTTCTTGTTTGCATATCATATAAATTATTGACAGGATCCATACCTACAAGATGGCTTTTGAGTTTTGATCAACAAAATCATAAGCAAAAATATGGTTAATTATTTATTACCTATTTTAGAAAGAGAAGAACTATCATTTAGATCCCTTGGTACAAAGTCTTATTCAATCCAATAGAAATAGACAATCACGACGAAAAGGACTACACATGCATGAACTGTAAGAGATGGCCCCTTTTGGAACTAACCCACCAGTCCATTAATGCACATAAAGACGATGAATAGCAAAATAGACTCCAAAACTATTTTGGACATTATTATCCGAATATGATAATGTTTTACAAATTAAAGCCACACATTCAATAGCTATCTAATCCAAAGTCTTGATTGAAATTGGTAGGAAATTATGTGAGCCAACCCCAGCTGATAAATATGACTATAATAATGACAACGATATAGTGACAATGACTCGATTCTCGAGAAGGTGTCTTCCATTCAAACATAAAAAAATCTTCTGAAAAATAAAGTCTAGATATCGTCCATGTGTTTAATTAGATTTTAGCTTTCTTTATTTTTTTACGGCCTAGAATACTATAAGATAGGTGAAAAGGAAGTTGAACCTCTAATCAACCTAGACATGTGAAAAATTATCTGTGTCGAGAGAGATTTGAGATTAAGTAACTTAGTGGGTGCTAGAAAGATTTGAGATCACGTAAGTAACTCAGTGGATGTTTTCTAGGGTTTAAAAGAAGAAAATACAGTATAAACAAACCACACTGTGCAAAGTCAACAAAATTATTGAGTTCCATATCAACAACTTTAGCATCATCCTCCATAGCTTGGATGTATGTAATACGTCTTGGAACTAAGGCTCTAGTAACCGATTTCCTGCTATGCTAAGGCCAGTAAAGAGCTTTCATTTGGATCGTGAGCTTTTTCAACCCCAAAAACTAAGAATCAATAGAATATTTGTCCTTTCCAAGGAGTAATGTATAGGATTTTAAACTGATTCTCTGAATTATAGGGTCGACCCTATCCTAGCCCCACAGTCAAGGAGTACACGAAAATCCTTGCGGAGGAAGCACAAGAACTTGTTCGATGCCTTGTCGCTCATTGAACAAACCTTTTGAACCCTTGGATATGTTTGAGTTTAGCGGGTGAAATCATAGGGATAGATAGGCTTCTTGTTTCTTTGGAGCCCATATTCTTATACTGAAATAGTTAATGTGGCTGCCCACATCTCTTTCTATACATTAACCTAATGAATATGTTTGGAAGGCTTAGGCCTCTCCTTCTCCTAAAATGATATCTGTCGAAACATAAATATCATCATAATACGTATATAAGGTTAGAATGCCTTCCTTATTCTCATTAGATTGATAGACTTGTATAAAGGACTGGCACAAAGTCCATGTTTTCTTTGTTTCAGCCATCCTTCCCGTCGAAGCAAAAGAAAAAGATATTGATTCGGCTGCTACTCTTTCTTATATGATACTATTCCTCAAGGTTTCCCTGATGACTGATCAACCCATGGAACTATGGTTTGGCTACTTCTGTATGGTATATATTATCGAGAACCTTTGGATTGGATATGGTATCTCCATATATGATTATATTTGTTTCTAATTTTATTATTAATTAGGTGAGGTATTCTGTACATCTCTGGAGAAACTAGAGATAAGCTCATTTTTTCACTCGCATTTGGTCCCGTGGAGTAGTACCTATGGGAGGGATGAACAAGCTCTTCAGAATCGATACCCATTTCTCGGGATGATCATTTCCAAGCATTGAATGCCATTTTCGTTAGTGATCTCCAGAGGACAAGAAGGATACTTGAAGGGCCATAGAAAATATCCCCTAGGTTCTGGATATAAATAGAAGAAGAATAATGCTCCTTGTATAGCAGATTTGTTTACAGCTTTTGTACAGCATTTCAAAAAATCTGAGGTGGCCACTAAGTGCTGTTAAAAAAGGGAAAAAGGCTTATTGTACAGCCTTTTTGTACAGTAAACTAGTATTTCACCCGTGCGATGCACGGTGAGATGCACATACTATAAATTAATACTATTCTGGATAATTTAATAAGTTACATGGACACTTATCAGTACAAACTCTAAAAACATTTAACTGGAACGTAGGAAATATTGATTGAAAGCAACATCGACTAATATTTTTCTTCGGTATCCACACATGTTGTTTGAGGAAACTAATTCTATTGGTTGTCCTAAAATGAAGCATTCTATGTACTTCAGCATAAAAACTTCACAATTAGGCCTGAAACAACATAATATTAGACTATATTAGTATCGTTACTATGAAAGTAAATTGAACTATAAATTTAACACTATGGTAATTAGTATTTTAAATGCTTACCCACTGTTTCTGCAAGGGATATAAGGCATAATGTTCATCTCCATTTTTTTGTTTTTATGTTTTCTTAACTCATGTCTGTTAGACAATAAGTTAGAAGACATCAATAACCCTTGAACTAAAGCGAATATTGCTCTTGCATGTAGTTTTACTTCGTCTGGTGTGTGGCTGCTGTGGCTATAATCGTATATTTAAAATTTTCACTCACGTATATCCACGACATAAAGATATCAATTGTTGATCGGCATTGTACATGGTATCAGTAGATAATTGCAATTGTAATTTTAACACGAACAACTTATTATAATTCATTTTCAAATCCAATTAGATGCAAAACACTTCATAAAATAAACTTTAAAGTATATATACACTACATAACTAATTCAAATTTTGAAAAACTTCTTTGAAAACAACATTTGTTGTTGAATTGGATGGTTCTCCATCTCTATCACAACAAAGAATTTTCAATCCTGAACGGTTTGTAACTCTGGACACTGCAACATAAAGTTGGCCATGACTGAAAACAGGCTTTTTCAAATAAAGTCCTACATGCGATAGTGATTGGCCTTGACTTTTGTTAATAGTCATAGCATATGACACTATCAAAGGATATTGTCTTCTTTGAAACTTAAAAGGTAGTCTTGAATCTGATGGAGTTAACGTCATTCTTGGAATGAACACTTTATGTCCTGCATTTCTTCCAGTAATGACCTTAGCTTCCAAAACATGTTTTCCAAGTGTTGTGATAACCAATCTAGTCCCATTGCACGATCCCAAACAGAGTGATCAATGTTTCTTAATAACATAACAGGAGTGCCAACCTTCAACTTCAGCTCATGATTAGGTACACCCGAGCATCTTATTCCATTCAAGAATTTCGGAGTGTGTAGATCATCTAGTAAATCAATATTGGAATCTGATTTGGAAGCTGTATCAGAACTTAGATAAGTTGTTCCATCTGTTTCATTAAGAGAGACCATATACTCGTTGATTGTTTCAACAACATCCAGTGTTGGAGCCAAGATGGCTCTTTCTTGCAAATATAAAGGATCGCTGACTCTTTCTGATAAATTTGGATATGTACTATCCACTATTGATTCAACTAAATCTTCTTTCTCTTTTATCAGTAAATCATCAGGTATTTCAATCGAAACATGCCCATCATTTGGCCCACCAATTGTACCATCTCCAATATTTGAAATCCGATCAAAACGCCTTTAACTCTCGTATATCAATGTTTTATTTTGGACTTTGGAGCCTCATGTTCTTAGTCAATTTCAAAACTTTGCAATTTTACCATAAGTAGGAAGAATTAATAGTTGCAAGAACGATATCTTGCATGGTACCCTTTGGAATGACGGGTAATATTTGTGCAGAAATCTCCTCCAAAAACAATGGTTTTACCTCCGAATGTTTGTGTCAAACTCAATGGATTGCTAAATCTTAATATATCTCGCATAGTCTTGTCTAGAGTTTCAAAACAATACTTATTCATCATAGGAGCTTCATCCCAAATGATAAGATCAGTTTTGATGATTAGCTCGCAAGATATTTGCCTTGTTTAATGTTGCGAGGTTGAGTCTTCGGTGGGAATAAGAGGAATGGCAAATGCAGGTGAAATTTGTTCTACCACCTAGTAAAAGAAGAGATGCTATACCACTTGATGCAACGGTGAGTACAATCTGTCCCCTCGATCGTATTGCTGCAGATAGTGTTTTCCATACAAATATTTTTCCTGTACCTCCATACCCATAAAGAAAGAATACTCCACCTTTACCATTATCAACTGCATGCATTATTGTTTCATAGACGTTCCGTTGCTCATCTGTTAGATTCGATAAAAATCTATTATGTTCGTCAACTAAGACATCTCTGTCATAACGCAACTCATCTTGAATTAGCCTGTTTTGGCGAACCGAAAGATCAACCATCAATGGGAAGGGCATCGTCGGAAAATCACGTAAACTTTTGCTAGTACTACGCAAATTTTTTTCAATCTCAGCAAGTGTATAATCCTTTAATTCATCGTCGTTGAGTTGTAAATCTGTACGGTACAATATATAAAGAAGTACAATTAAGAAGATGACATAACATGTAACTATAGTAATTTTTTATTTATTTTTTATATAAGCAATGAAGTAGGATTTGAATACCTTCATGTTGCAAAATGGTGCGCTGTCTATACAGAATGTCATCTGATAAGTACCGCCAGCACTCTTCCCATACGAATTCAGGCCTTGAAAGAGAACCCGAACATAACAAAGTCGCAAACAGAATTCTCAAACAGTTCGAAGATCCCCAGTGGCTTGCTTCAACAATCCCATCCACATACTCTTTGTCATCATCCAATAAACCAAGAGCGTAGCAAGCATCTCTAAATGAATTATATTGATCACCATTTATGCATTTTATCTCTTCATAACTTCTTGGTCCTTTAACTATGTTAAGTAAAATTCTCAAATAATATTGTTCACCAGATCCAGGAGGCACATAAAAAATTCGTCCAATTGAGAATCCACGCCTACGTGGATGCCATTCCCTCAATGGAGACTTCCACACAAATTTAGTGGGGAACTCTGCATATGTTAAAGATCTTGCTTCTGGATAGTTACGGTTGGCTTCCATCCAAGCTGAAAACATTGACGAATTTACCGTCGGCCTACTGATGACATCATCTATTGCATCATGATCTGAGAATATAACATTCTGCTCGTGTGGAAGATGATAATGCAATCTTTCAACTGGATGATCTCTGTAATGAATATCAAAACCAAATATTCTCCAAGCAGCTTCACATGGTGAGATGTACCGGCAATCGTAGTACATATTTATTTCGTCAACCGGACTTTGCACATCATTATCTTCGCTACTTCGATAAAACGCTGCAGTAACACGGTCATGTCCTTTGTTGACATATTTGAAGAGATACTTTATAGACCGGGACTGGTTACACCATTCAACATTAATATGAGCACCGTATTTCAGAAGCAAGAAGCGGTTGTGTGGCACCACATATCTATTATCCAAGTCAATCCCATTCTTTTTTATTGTTCTACCATCATCCCTCCGCCGGTAAGTCGGATACCCGTCTTCGTCAACAATAGTACATTCTGTGTACTTTTTCGGAAAATGCTTTGAGCACCTTCCATCCAACATACATGGAGAATTTTTATTAACGTTGCCGCAAGGCCCATGCATCATCAAATTTTTCTTGCATTGTAGTACACAGGATCAGTAGCTTCAGAAGGAATTTCAGATGAGATGATCTTGTCAATATCTTCACCAGAGGGATATTTGTCTTCTTGATACAGGAAAAGCAAAATATGTGCATGTGGCAAACCGCGTTTTTGGAACTCGACTGTATATATAACTGCAGTATGATGAAAATTTTATATTAACATTACTTATTAATGAATATTATTAAAAAGAAAATTTTATATTAATATTATTAATATGGAAAAAAAAATTTATGGATTTTGCAAAGTACCTACTTTGACTCTTCCAAAAATCTTGTTTACTCTAAGATCTCTCAACAAATGATCTAATTTCACTTTGAATATTCTACAAAGAATATCTGGGCGATCTTCGGGTTTCAAACATCTACTTTCGACGAAACGCACAATCTCTGGCCATTTGGGATTGCATGTAAATGTAATGAATAAGTCGGGATATCCAGTCCACTTGCAAATTGCCATTGCATCTTGATAATTCTGGACCATGTATCGTGCTCCACCAATGAAAGATGAGGGCAAAATCACACGCTTTCCTTGAGAAGAATGATCAGTTTCCCCTCTTAGAATTGCTTCGGTCAAGTTACACATGATAGATCTAAGAAAAATAAAGAGAAAACAGGTTGGAGGCGTTCCGCTCCGTTCTAGGGTTTTAAAATATGTATTTATAGTTGTTTTCATAGGTAGTTGACTTAAATTAGGAAACCAGAATTTTCGTATCGGAAATGAACCATGCGGCCGCATGGTTTAGAGGCTTGCGGCCGCAAGGAACAAATGAACTCAGCCTTAAAACTTTCGGTAATGGTCTATGCGGCCGCATGAAATTAAAGGCTTGCGTCCGCATGGTTTTACGAAACTTCTTTCGTACAGTTTTCAATATTTTGGTCATATCTTCTTATCCTGATATCCGATTGAGGCAATTCAAAATGAGTTGGAAAGATAACGCAAAGGGTTATAACTTTGCTTCAGATAAAATCTTCTAATTCGATCGTTATCCATTTCAAAAATGGGTCTCAATATGAGCCTGAAAATCGATGTATAACTTTTCGATTGGAAATTGATGTGTGATCATACTTTGACGATATTTCATCCCTTTGACGTCTTCTTTCAAGCAATTGACTCTCAAATCTTCATTGTTTGGTTTGACACAACTTTTGTGTATTTGCACGCTAGTCCTTGAACTTTCATTTCCTTTCACTTTGGTCCATTTTCACATATTTCTTCCAAATTACGCTATATCCATCAACTTGCCACCTAAACCAAAATATGAGAATACTAAGTACATTTAGGCATAAAATAATCATATGAGCGCATTAAATAAAGATGCAAAATGTGTATTTTATATTCCTATCAAATTCCCCCACACTTAGCTTTTGCTCGTCCTCGGGCAAAACTTAAATTTAATTCTCCAAAGACACCAAGTCGTAATGCCAAGAACATAGAACCATCAAACTTTTTCAAAACACATAAAATTTCATTAATAAACATTCCATACAACTCATAATCAATTAGCAAGCATTTTCATATAAAGATGGAGTAAACCAAACATGTAGACCCTCACGGATATAAGCACTCATTCTCATGTGTTTAAAAGGGTAAGTGTTTCGCTCAAATTCATTCCAATGGAGATGTTCTACCATATGCTTGCATATCTTCTAATTCGCCACCACTTAGATCACATGCTTTACAAGAATCATAAGAACTTTTCAAAGGTTGTAACATGGCCTATGGTCAAGGTGGGAAATATTTGGGTATGTGACTCAAGAGCCATCGAAACTAGTGGAGTAAAGATAAATAAACTTAGCTCAAACATATATATGAGACATGTAAACCAACCACTCCACATGATAGCTTCATCATTTTTGCATCTATCCTACACAAATCGAACTCTTTCTTGAGATGTAGGAAGAGTTATGAATATAGATCTTTTTCACATTAAAATCACTCTCCTTCATCACTTATTTTCTTTTTCTTTCTTTTTTCTTCAATCATTCATTTTTTTTTCATCTTGTGCTTTTCTTGCACAATGTAAACTTCAAATTATACACCAATAATGGAACTCCCTGAATCGACATAGAAAATTTGTTCCAATTTACCAATAATAGCACTACCATAAATCTTGATACCCCCACACTTATTTTCTTGCATATTCACACTTCTCAGACATTCAACAATACTCCACTAGTTCTAAGGCTTGGGTAAAGATATTGTTTTTCCAGTTTAAAGCTTGTAATGTGAGTTTATACAAAGAAAAGGTAATAAGGCTCAAATGGGCT
This sequence comes from Fraxinus americana, assembly GCA_035079005.1. NCBI lineage: Eukaryota > Viridiplantae > Streptophyta > Magnoliopsida > Lamiales > Oleaceae > Fraxinus > Fraxinus americana. The sequence goes on along the minus strand of CM068711.1, from coordinate 29,864,899 downwards.
CAACAATGGAAAATTCAATTACAGGGTCGGCTATTTGGCTAAGGTGGCTAATTTATGTAACAAAGATGGCCTTAATCATGTTCGTGCATGCATGTGTCAATGTGATCTTGAAGAGAATCAAGGCAAGTTCTAGAGAGACAAAACCATCGAAGAATATCACACATGAAAAAAATAATGAGACTGTTATGGATGTATCAGTCTAAAGGCTCAAAAATCTCACCGACTTTTGTCCACATAATTTAGTTACTACCATCCTCAAAGAAAATAACTGACTAATCAACTCTAAGTTGGAAGATTATTCATTCAATCATGTTATGAGTTCTTTAAAAGCCTAATTAATTCAGCAAATACACAACCCAAAACAATCATTTAGCTCTCAATTCATTTTCTTGAAAAATCATGCAAAAATTTTTAAATTTTTTTGAAATTTAAACTCAATCTAAATCCCATCCCCCACACTTAAAGCTTACATTGTCCCCAATTTAAGGTGAAATGCGAAAAAAAGACAAAGATAACTAAAATATGAATGCGAAAAACAAAAAAATAAAAAAATAAAAAGAAAAAGGAACGAACTCCCTTTGGGTTGCCTCCCAAGCAGCGCCTTTATTTATTGTCTTTGGCTCGACTTATTGCTTTCTTGTTTAGCCCGGGTCTATCATGGTTGGCTTCGATCTTCTTTGCAGTGTACCAAGTCCATTGGGAATGATAACTGGTAGTGTTCTTCCACCTCTATGGAATGTATACTTGTAGTGATTGAGGTGAAGCTTCAAATTTGGAATGAAAATCTGCAAAACAAAGGATAAAGGTTTCTCATTAGAAACTGACAATACAAAATAAGAACTATTACCTGACTTTGAAAGATCATTTAATGCTGTCACAGTTCTTTGTAACTCGGTGTTTAAGGTCAGCTCCTCTTTTTCCTTCCCAAGATGCTCATTAATGACATATTCCCATTCATTTTTACCAACAAATTTGAAAACATCCTGTGCTAATTGATCAATTACATCAATAAAATGAACATGATTATTAACACACGAATATTTCATGGAATCATAGATATTAAGCTTAATGATCTTATCATCAAATTCCATGGTCAATGTACCATTATTAAAATCCATCTTAGTTTTGGATGTCCTTAAGAACGGTCTTCCTAACAAGATAGGGGTAGTATGATTACTACTGCCCATATCAAGCACATAAAAATCAGCAGGAAAAATCAAACCATCAATTTTCACAAGAACATCATCAACTACCCCTTTAGGATAGGCATTAGATTTATCAGCTAGTTGAATTATTATACCAATTTTATTTAAAGGTCCAAGTTTCAAGGAAGTGTATACAGAGTATGGCATGACATTAATAGATGCTCCTGAATCTAGCATGGCCTTTTCAAACTTAGTGTCGCCTATCATGCAAGGGATAGTGAACATACCTGGATCCGTGCACTTTATTGGAAGTTTCTTTTGAATAATTGCAGATACCTGTTCTCCAAATTTTACCCTTTCAATTCCCTTCAATTTCTGTTTCCTCTTACTTGTGCACAATTGTTTCAAAAATTTAGCATAACGAGGTACTTGTTTAATAATATCTAAAAGTGGAATATTTACCTCGCATTTACTAAAAATTTCATGCAACTCATCATGATCTCGTTCATATTTCCTAGATCCTACTAAAGTTTGAGGAAAACGAGGTACAGGTTTACAATCAGAAAGAGGTGGAAACTTACGCTCAGTTACCTCATTATTGTTGGAAGTAGTCTTGTTTGCAACGACGTTCTCTTCCTTTTTTTGCTCAGACGATGTAGGGGATGTCTTTACTGGAACTTCAACCTTCATGTCACTCCTCAACGTGATTGCACTTACATTTTCCCTTGGATTTACTACCGTTTGAGAGGGTAGTTTTCCCGCATTCTGTGACTCCAACCGACTGACCGCGTTAGCCATTTGACCTATCTGATTTTCCAAACATTGAATGCTAGCCTTTCTCTCCTGTTGAAATTGTAAAGTGTTAGTGGCTATAGATTTAACAATATTTTCTAAAGACATACCAGAGTTAGAAGTTTGGCCCTGTTGTTGTCTAGGAGGGTATGGCTGATTATATTGCTGGAAATTCTGCCAATTTTGATTCATAGGTTGATTCACTTGTCGATTCCCATAGCTAAGATTTGGATGATCCCTCCATCCTTGGTTGTACGTGTTTGAATATGGATCATAATTCTTCTGTGGGTGTCCAAGAAAGCTACCGGTTGCATTTACGTGTTCAATGAATTCTTCTTGAAGTGTTGGGCACATATTAGTTGGATGGCCTACCAATGAACAAATTCCACATGCATTCGCTGTTTGCACATTACCTGCAACCATTCGACAAATAAGAGTAGTTAGACTCGCAAGTTGTTGTTCAATGGATGAGACATTTACCTCATTAACATATTTCGATGGCATGTCAAGTCTAGTGCCGAATTATTGAGAATTGGCGGCCATAGTTGCAATCAAGTTCCTCAAACTATCAAGGAAACTCAAAAAAAATGACAAACAAGTTAAAAAATAAATAAAAAAAACTAGAATAAGAAAAACAAATAAAATTCTATGTTAAAATTCCTAAAAACAATAAATTGCTTAAAAACCTAGAAAATTATGATTTTTTTTTTCAAAAATAAATAAAATAACTAAAGAAGCACAAAAATAAATTAGCACCACTCCCCGGCAACGGCTCCAAAATTTGGTGTGCTGTCGCAAGCACCCAAAAATAGTCCTTAAACCTCTAAAACTAATGTAGTAGTGGAAGTAAGGGTCGATCCCACGAAGAGTGTGTAATTCAATATTTTATGTTTCCAAATTACGCTATATCCATCAACTTGCCACCTAAACCAAAATATGAGAATACTAAGTACATTTAGGCATAAAATAATCATATGAGTGCATTAAATAAAGATGCAAAATGTGTATTTTATATTCCTATCAGTTATCTTTTTTCTTCTAGTCGAAGGAGTCATGTTTGAATACCTCAAAGGAACATCCTCTCGATATCCATCCTCACCATATGGGAAAAGTAAGGGATATTGGAGACCTAGATATGAAGCATTCAACTCATTAATTCGCTTTAGTTGCCCCGTTTTTGTTTCAACTATGACATCTCTATCAGCTGGAGATGTTTCAAAGTCTCCAACAATTAGTGCTGCAACTTCAGAGACAGATGGAAGATTGTACCTTCGACCATCTTGTTCTCTCCTTCCAATGAGCCTCAATTTCAGATCGGACGAAACATTTTGACGAATTGTGTCCCTCACCATTCGAAATGATTTTACTAACACATTGTGCTCATCAAGCATTGCCTTCAAGTTAGCAACGATCTCAGCATGAATCTTGTTGACTTCTGTGTTTGGGCTGGGTTAGCAAAAGAATACAGAGTTTTGGTATTTATAAAACTGTAATAAGTATTCTAACTACAGAACACTAAATACGATAATTACCAAACAGCTTGAATTCGATTTGAAATTTCATTGTCTGTATCATAAATATAGAGCTGAGCAAACTTCGGTAGGCAACCTTCAGCAGGCAACAAACTTCCAATCCTATGATAATTTTGGCCGTGCATTCGAAAAATAGGAGGTCCCTTGCCCTGGTTTACAGTAGAATCAATCTTTCCACCCAACGAAGTGAAAGAAAATATTGTATTGTACAAACGAATGTTTTGAAGAAAATGTTTACTTTTCTCACTTGCCCCATTTTGTAAATCAGAAAGGGTTTGCGGAGGATGTCGCATCTTCGGTAGCTCCACTTTTCCTTGCATACAGCACAAAGAAAACTTTGGTTTCGATGTTGTATAATGCTTCCCAATCCTCTCATCATACCATAATGAAGCCCCACAATATTCACATTTATAAACAGGATCTCCAATATCCCAATATTCTGCATAAAATATGTATCAGTGTAAAAATTCGTATAGGAAAAGTCTCGGAAGTTACTCTAAACATAATGAAAATGGAAGAACGTTACCTTTATTTAAAAGAACTTCAGATTCTACATCCTCTCCTATAATAAAGAGTAAAGAATTTAAAATTTCAACATGTTATACAGAACAGGAAATTCGAGAAGTGCTTAATCTATACTTAATTACCTAGATTTAATGCATCCCGTTTACTCTCTAATAAAACTCTATACAGTTTGTATGAAATTGATATAAACTATCTACAATGCTTTGATCTTATGCACAAGTTGGAAATATGATATGGCACCTGAAACGTAATGGTACACAATTGTGAATCTAATGATTCGGTGAGTTTTATTAGGATAATCATCTGCTGTAATTTATACATTCGAATATATTCAAAGAACATAGAAGTAACATGATTGACAATAATTTCAAACAAACCAAAAGATTGCGAAGAAGATATTTTAATTACAAAAAAATTGATAAAAATATACACTTCAGTCACTATTATGAAGAAAACGAAAGAAAATCACCTCTCTTCAAATCATTTCCAGATGCAGCATCGTCTCCTATAACAAATAAAGAAAAAAAATGTAAACATTGAGCACATTTCACATAATATCATGTTAGCCTAAATTGATAATTAATATGAATATTAATATTTAATATGCAATTAAAACAAATTAACTTACCATCACTCAAATCAAAACTAAGTTTCTCAATTAGACCGTCGTACATTCTGTGTTTTCCGAACGTAGAAAGATGACGCACTCTTCTACGTTTATTTGCATGCGCTATAGAATTAGATATGTCCCGAAAACCTATAACATAAATAAATATTTGTTAAGACTCTTGTAATTGAAATATTCAGTTAGAATGATATAACTGAAATTTATCAACATTCAGATTGTAATTAAAAATGTATAGTGAAATAGGTAATCGTACCATTCGTAACATTGCTCAACGGCGTTCGTGAGCAAACTGGAGCAGTACCCGTGTGACGGTTCTTATTATTCTGAGTTTGAGTATTTTCTGTATGCAAATAAGACATTCTACAATTGTCATAAAACATTAGATAGAAATGGTAGTTTGACCGTATATGAAAACATTAGCTCAAAACCATGAAAAACATTCGTACCACTCATTAAGTTCACAGACGTCCCTTGTAAATTAACTGATAGAGTTTCGTCGTCAGAACAAACTGACTGTGAGTTTGTAGAACTTTCAGAGACACCATTACGTATTATGTGCTTTCCAGAGGGCAGCACATGCAATGATGTACGTGATATTATGGTTCTACCATTTTGAAGTGGTGTGAAGGACACTGAAAACATATTTCATTTCAGATTTTTTTTGGTCATTCATTACAATTGTAAATGAAAATGGGAATATAATAGGGAAATGAAATCTCACAATTTGAAATATTCGATAATGGCGTTCTGGAGCATTCAGCTGTAGTATCTAGGCCATGTCCACAATCTTTCCTGTAATCTGTACCTTTCCAAAATTAATAGATTACACATTTAATAATCAGACTTCAGTTAATGAAGTCTGTACCTTTCCAAAATTAATGAACAATTAAAACAACATTCAGTTTAAAAAAAACCCATTCATTTGTTACAAATTAACGAAATTCATTTTATGAAGTCCAATTTTTTCATTTGTTGATGTGCTAGTCTGAGAATATCCACAACTTTGATTAAGCATACAATAAAATAAAATATTGAAGTCAACAGGGTTTTAGAAACCTCAATTTATACATTGTTTCGTGAATTTCCTGTTTATTATATTTATATGTGTAACTATAGGAAGCATTTGATCGGTAAAAAAAATTGAGTATAAATTTCGAAATAATAAATATAAAGAAAAAAAATTGAGGGCAATCAGGTGAATGAACATGAAGATAAAATATTGACATTTAAAGTCTGAAAATCCCAACCTCAAAAACAATATATTAACTATATGACATTTTTCAAACTCCGACGGTAAGATTATCAGTGTCATTAATTGAGAATAATTAATTGCTACCGGTTGTTAAACATATATGAGAAAACTACTTTTTAGAGCAAAAAATTATGGCTTCATTAAATTCCTGCAACAGCATATTAGCGGTGTAAACAACGTATAACAACTACGCACTGACCTCCATTTATTATCATTCTCTGACATTTTGAATTACGTCCATCCATGGCTTCAATGTTTAACCTTCCTCGTTGGTTTCAACGTTTAACCTTCCTCATTCAATATCAAGTTTGTCAAAGTATTATCATCTCCATTTTTCCTCCAACAGTAAGCATGGCTTCAATGGTTCCTCATCTCCAGTTCTCCTCTGGCAATAAGGTATAAGTGAGAGGACAGCTTGCTTAGCTTTCGTAGAAAATTTGCTTACTATAAGTCAAAGAAATACCTTATCACATTTAATGCGGTAACATTATTGCAGATTTTGTAGCCACATAAAAGAAAAAAAAAAGAAAAACTATTGTAAAAAATTTCAAAGAAACATTGAACGTCTGTGGTGCATTTAATGTGATGTATTGCTCTTTGTGGCCGCCGTACTGTGACTTGTTAGTGATCATTTATTAGTGTTTTAGAATATCTCACTACTTTTGCCCCAATAAATAACTATTGTTGAAGGGTAACTGTTCATTATTACTTGAAGGGTAACTATCCATCAATAAATATCTCACTACTTTTCCCACATTTCATTATTATTTGAAGAGTAACTGTTCCTTTGATTTTTAATATAAAATAAAAAAGAAATTGTGAATATAAAGGAAAAAAATTGGGCTATAAACGAATTAAAAGTATAGTCGATTTTATCGAATCAAAATAAAAAAAAAAAAGAAAAATTTAAAAATAAGTCATTCGACCTCTTAAAATTTCTGCTCTTTTTTCATGCATATTTCTCATTTTCCTAGTTCATCTTGTCTCTTGCAATGCGAAGAAAACAGAGAGGACAAATAGCAAAAAATCACCGTCCTTTGATTTCATCAAACATTTGGAGGGCTGCCACAAGGGTGAAAAAATTAAGGGCATTCAAGAACTCAAAAAATACCTCGAAAAATATGGTTATCTTGATTATCATCATTTAAGAAACAAAACCTATGAGAATGATGACGAGTTTGATGATTTATTAGAATCTGCAATCAAAACCTACCAGTTCAATTATCATATAAATGCCACTGGAATTTTAGATTCTGAAACGGCGTCGAAAATGATGACACCTCGATGTGGGGCAGACATTATGAATGGAACAACCAGAATGCGAGCAGGTGAAATGAAAAATCAGTATAGCCATGGAGGAGGTAGAAACTCCATTCATACGGTGTCGCATTACAGTTTCTTCCCGGGAAACCCTAGGTGGCCATCTTCTTCAACACATTTATTCACTCTCTACTCCTGCAGAAGCCAAGGAACCTCCGCACGCGGAGGTATCAACCTCCGCAAGCGGAGGCTGTAAACCTCCGCACGCTGAGGTCTCAACCTCCGCAAGCGAAGGTTCAGGCCTCCGCTTGCGGAGGTTAGAATCTGCAATCAAAATATTTCCGCAGCCTGATTTACTTACCGCAGCGGCTGTAAACCTCCGCACGCGGAGGTCTCAACCTCCACAAGCGAAGGTTCAGGCCTCTGCTTGCGGAGGTTAGAATCTGCAATCAAAATATTTCCGCAGCCTGGTTTACTTACTGCAGCACTAACCACAGTTCATTAAGCTATACATCTAAATTTAAAGAACCAAAAAGGCCAGGGAAAAAGAGTGGGAAAAAAGCCACTAGCTTGTAACTGAAGGCTGAAGCTAATATAAGCGAATGTATTAAACCTGCCACTGGGAAGAGGCCAACAGCACCCTTGGCCTAATGGACCTCACGTATTCGTATGCAGCCTCAGGGATCATCTGATTGTACTTAACCTGCATTAATGGGGCAGTTTTAGATGTAAGAATTCCTAAGTAAGTAGATAATTAGTTGTGAAGCTCTGTACAGTGATGCCTACCAGGTAACAGATGACAATCGTAGTGCTGCGGCCTCGGCCAGCTTTACAGTGAACATATGTAGTTTTTCCAAAAAGTGCATTACCTTTAAGATACCAAAGAAAAGAAAGTAAATAAATTAGATATTACAATTAAAACTGACAAAATAGAAAAACAGACAAGACTTATCCTTGTATAATTGCCAGCTAAATGTTAAATTCCCACATTATTTCCAATTTAGAACATCAAAAAGTGATCCTGCACCCTCTTAATACACGACTACCAAAATTTTGGTTTTCTACTCCGCAAGCAGAGGTATCAAGGGGAGGATTCAGGCCTCCGCTTGCGGAGGTTTAAGCCTCCGCCTTGCGGAGGCTTAAACCTCCGCACGCGAAGGTCTCAACCTCCGCTTGCGGAGGTTCAGGCCTCCGCTTGCGGAGGTTGAGACCTCCGCTTGCAGAGGTTTAAGCCTCCGCGTGCGGAGGCCCTCAACCTCCGAACCTCCGCACGCGGAGGGTTAAATGATATTTTTTATTAAATTATTTTTTTCCCAATTTGCAGTTCTTTTTATTATTTCTACACTGAGCTTTCAACCTCCGCACATGGAGCTTTCAAGTTCCGTGTGCGGAGTTTCTGCATGTGTTATTTGAAACACACAGGGAGAACGGGGACATTTCGGGGTAGTGATTGGTCGTTCACTCAAACATTTGCCTAACTTCATTTTTTTCCTTTTTTTAAGTTTTAGCTTGGAAGAGATAACGTGAAGAGATGACTTGAAAGGCAAGATGTTGTTTTATATTATTCACTGGTAGCATATAATTATTGATTTGGTTTTTAAGTTTTCCCAACACTTCTTTGCTAATGATCTGTTGCTGCACCGATGCGAGTTTTTGTGTCATTGGTAGTATAATATTTGTTTTTCTTACTTTATTTGTTTATATTTTGTTTGTTCATGGGTGACTTTGTTCTCAGCAGCTAGAAAGCTCTCGATGGCTGCTATTAATGGTTTAGCACTGGGTGGATGATTAAAAAGAGAAATGTATAGTCAACTACATATATTTGCAAATATAAGAGAAATGTGGACAAATACAAATTGAGTTCGCAAAATGACCACGTAGTATCTAAATCACTCCTTCAGCAGCAGCAGTCAACTTCAAAATCTTTTGAAAAAATTCAATTGTTTAGAAAGCCTTTCAAGCATCTAAATCACCCTTCAGAAGCATCTAAATCACCTCTTCAGCAGTCAGCAGTAAGCTTCAAAATATTTTCAAAAAGTCTATTTGTCATCTAAAACCCCACTTCAGCAGTGAGCTTCAAAATATTTTCCAAAAGTTGCAATTGTTTAGCAACCCTTTCAAGGCTTCTCCTGCTTTATTATCCTTCGGCTCTTGTTGCTTGACAACTGCGTGGATGAGTATACGTCCAATGTTCTCTTAGCTTTGTTACTGGGTTCGAGCTTGTCCAAGGAAAGTGGCTTCTGATGTGTCTTGGTTGGCGTGTTAACCTCGTTATCAGATGTATCAGATGTAGAATCCTATTGTAATACAGAAAATGAGTGAAAAGAAAAACCAACGATCAGTTAAAATTAATATAACGTAATCTAAAAAGGATTGAGAAATGTAAGACATTTAGCTCCTCGTTGGCATTCTTGTCAGACTTCAAAAACATATTAGAACCCTACAATATGAGATGAATATATTATGTTACGAAAATAAAGAAAAGCTATGTAGTTAAGCTAAATAAACCATGTAATTAATTTAGCTAACCTGGCTTTCTACGTTCGAAAATATAACATACTTCGATATTAAAGAATTATCAGCGGTTAACCTCATCACAGTAAATATATCACTGCGCTGCTCGATGTTTTGTTGTTTAACTTGAACTTTAAACAGTATTTTCCTGTCAACCAATGCTTCGATATCGTTCGGGTAAGACAAATCTTCCGCATTCTGCTAGTAGGTCAAATCTTTCTAAGATCACATGTAATTATATTTAATTATGAAATAATAATTATATATACTACAACTTACCTGAACCATATCTTCATTTAGAGTAGCAGCAGTCTTCCCTATAAGTTGTAAGCATTCACGATCCCACATCAGAAAAGATGCACTACCCGTTCCATCTATTACACTCAATTAAACCTTAAACCTTAAATGGAAAAAAAGATTTGTCAACTACATTTTCTGCAATGATTATTCACCTAAGAAGAAAGTAATGATTATTCACCTAAGAATTCCATCTGAGCTGAAACTATCACACTTCTCACAATGGATCTGGTCTCTATAGGGTTAACCTTTTTCAGGCACTTCTTACACGATAGATAACACCAATTCCGATCATTCTCAACAACCACAATAGTAGCATAAATCCAACAATGACTAACCTAATACATAGAAAAAAATATTTTTCATAATATAATATAATCCTTACCAAAAATCATCGTATTATATATGATATACTTGTTCAAATATTACCTCAGACGAATCCAGTAGTTGATCAATACTCTTGACATCGCAACCTCCACCTGCTAAGTCATCTGACACATCACAAACAGAACTCGAGGATATCTGACTTATCCTCTGGGTCAAATTCTCGTTTCCAGTAAACAACCTTGAATAGATTTTCAATGCTATATTAACTAATGTACAATGAAAATAATCAAAAATACATTGTCTATCCACGGTACAGGATAACATACTTATCTCGAAAAGCCTGAACTTCCGCAAGCTGGGCGTTAACACATAATTTCTTCACATGATATGTGTCACATATCCTCACCTCACCTACAACAATATATCATAAATATTAATTAATAATCATCATGAAAAATGAGACTGACTCTCAGTTATGTAATAGTGTAAAAAAATATACCTCTAAACTTTTTAGCTCGACACATCTGAAGTAATAATATGGCTGGTTCTGGATTTTCAGTATCCAGGACGTTGCCAAGCTCATCAGCCTGCTCACCCCAGATGGTGCAGGACAACCGATTATTCCTATTGCATAAGAAGCGGTAAGTATTAATCGTCGTAATTAGATAACTAAGATAACAACTATTCGCTGCCAACGAAGAACATACTCAATATCTTGTAGTAAAATATCAATCATTCTTGTACTTCTCCCAGAGATTTCCTTTGAGCGGACTGTATCCTTGCCAACAACTTCTCCAATTACATCTAAAGATAGAAATATTGATTTATTCTCCGTTAACGATTAACATTAAAAATCGTGAATCCATTTGTGTTTAAACTGGAACTCCATAAAATATGACATGAGACATTAAAAGTGAACATTACCAATCAACTTGTTTTCATCTATTTCAGAAGCCGACAACAGATCACCAAACGGAATAAAATCATAAATATGGGATGGAAAGCTACTATCTTGAACTTCATTGACGTATGTCTTCATCATGAAATTCAGCTTGTATCTGTGACTCGAAGGTTTGTACTTTGAATTGTTGTAACCAATGACGAAGTCACGCATAACATATAAGAGTCCTTCACGGATGATGGGCTTGAATGTCTTGATCAAGTTGCGTTTAACCGATGCATGAATTCTAGTGCCCTAGTATTACACATCCCACATGGAATTCATTATGAATAATCCACATAACTTAAGATTAAGTTGAAAGCTCTGTTAATGACAATGGATTTAAATAATACCATCCAATATTTAAAAATCACACATAACAAAATCACAACAGATTTGCTTCCACATCAAGAATAAATTGCAGTTCATATACTCACATCTCTGTCGATCAATATCATCTCCAAGCTGTAAATGTCGTCGGATTTTCCAAACGTAAGATTTTCCCAAAGTCGAACAACGCGAACACGGAATGCCCACTTGGTTTTGGTAGGAACGATGTCCGTGAGCATATCTATGATGGGAGCCATCTCACTGCACATGAAAATAAACAAAGCTAATTTTTGAAATTTTCCTGCATACTTAACTTAGATTCCGAAAACACGCCTAAAAAAAACAGGGCCGGTCGCTTACATGAGAGGAGAGCGTTGATGATGAACGAAAATATATGGGAAACAGTGAAACTTGAAAATGGTGATATAACACTTTTTGCGAGGAGATAATTGGACTTAAGAACTTAAAATATGTATTGTTTTAAGATATGTATTGTTTTGCTTTTTTTCAATCATGTCAATCAAAGCCTGCAAATCCTGCAAATATCTTGAAAAATATCGCTGCAGAGAAATATCCTGACAAAATAATATAAAAAAATTGTTTTGTCATTCTGTATTTTTACTCAAGCGGCGGTAGAGCGGCGGGAACACTGTTGAAGCAAATGGGCGGAAACTATCATCCTTTAATATAGTAAATAGATTACACAGCCCACACACATGGGGTGGGGCCCACATTTTGTGTGGGGGCTGTGTAAGTTGCTGTGTACCAAGGCTGTACACGTAGCAAAGTTCTAAAAAAGGGCCTATGACCGTGTAAAACCTAAACCGGCCCATTCCTCATTTTTTAAACAATGGTATGCCCAAAATCATTTACAGCTTCTCTGATTCCCTCACTATTTGTTTTTGCTGCGCCGACGGACATAGTAAATGGTAAGCTACTTTGCACCTTAAAGCTTATTTGATAGAGATTAAAATCGGATTAAAATTAAAAAATTAGTCGTTATTATTGATTTTTATTAGACGAGTGGGACCCAATAACGACTATATTTTCAATTTTAATGGGATTAAAATCCCTCACAAACAAACTCTTAAATATTTTTCGACCAACACACATCCACATCCCGCCAATGTTAACCCGAACTTGAAAATCTCAAATTTACCCAACATTATAGAACGCGCCTTGGCGGTGACTGGAGGTGGCGACTTCTTGGGTTGTCGTCTAAAAATTTCGGGAGTCGGAGTGTATTTGTAGTAAATGGGAAAGGGGATTTGAGTTGGGCAAGAAAATAGAAAGGGTTGCTGTCTGTCCGGTTTTTGCCTATTTTTGTTTGCCGGCGAGGAGCACGGAAGTGTTGTTTATCAGTTCTGGTGGCGACCGAAGGGGGAGATTTTTTTGATTGTCGTCTGAAAATTTCGGGAGCTGGAGCGTATTCGTAGTAACTGGGATGGAGGGTTTGAGTTGGAGAAGAAAATAGAATGGGTTGTTGTCGGTCCGGTTTTTGCCTGCTTTTTGTTTTTGTTTATTTTTTTTTCAACTTTCCACCTCAGCAGTGTAAGGTAAGCAAAAATTAACCATGTCCTCTAATCTATCAATCCCGCTGAATTCAATCTTTCAACACAAATTTTATTCAGTAACAATAATATATTAATTATATCGTAAGTTCTTCAAATCTACCACCTCACTTCCACCCACTTCTCCTAATCTCCTCCACCTTGCCCCACCACCGCCAGCCACCACGAGAAGGAAATGGCAGAAGAAGAAGGTGGTGGTTGACAGTAGGGCGTCAGAAGAGTAATGAACTTTTTTGTTGAAAGTATTGATAAGACACAAATTATTGAATAGGTTGTTGGTAGATGTAAAAAGAAACTGCAAGAAACAATTAGATACTGCATTTAAAAGAACACACATGCCAAACATGCACCAAGTAAAATCCGATAGAAATGAACCCCCCATGCATTCAAGAACAGCATGTTATATATCTTTTCAACCATAAGCAAAACAAAAAATGCAAGGTTCGTATCGGTTCACTATGGTCTGCTCAAGAACTTGGGATGGGAGAAGGCGAAGATCGAAGAAGAAATCACAAACTGAGAGACAAATAATTATCATTCACAAACTGAAAATGTGATTCAAGGTGAGTTCTTCAGCACAAATATATACCGCAGTAACAAATTTCCAATTTCAACTTGACCAACAAGAAACAATTCAAGATGTTGACAGAGATGAGAGAAAAGGATTAAACGTGTGTTGCGTACAAGAGGGCTACAAGACTGTACTACTAAATCAGAATTTTCAAGAGGTTAATCAGATGCACTTGCCCTCATCCAAAATCCTTATAAGCCACCTACCAATTGGAACCCCATCTGACATAAGGAACCCCACAAATAATGAAAAAAAGCATGTTATACATGCGTAACTCCGTACTTTACACAGATGAATGCAACGGTCCATTTGTGTATATTTACTCACCCAAGTTAATAGAACCATCTTTCACCAATTTTATGCTCAAACTATTGAATCTCCCTCTTGAGTAATGTCGAGAAGCCTTTCTCCAATCAGTCCCCGTTTTCATCATGGCCACGAATTCATCATAGCTGATACGTCCATCCTGTATTCATAATGGAATAAAGTGAGAGTAAATTCATCAAGTACTTCATATCAATCAAGAGGATTTGTTACATACCTTGTCTGTGTCAACCTCCTGGAAAATGTCATTTGCTACATCTGTACAATCATCTGCTCCATCTTCCATCAAGGCATCTCGAAGCTCATCAGGCTCAATGTAACCATTACAATCCTTGTCAAAATAGGAGAATGCTTTGTGAAGATGTTCATCATTCGCCATCCTCTGAAGATGGAGAGAAATGGCAAGAAATTCCCCATAGTCCAAGGTTCCTTTACCATTTGTGTCAACCTGGAAGCAACAAAGAATTTTCATACATGGAAGAATGAGAGATGGCATCAAATGAAAAGAAAGCATTCTAAGCAAAGATTCCTCATTTTCTCTCTATCCTCTGTACCATGAAAGGAAGTAAGGATGGGTTACCAACACTTGGCTAGACTTTTACATCTAAGATTTAAGGTGTGTTCAAGCATAAATTCTCCATTTCTCATCCAACTAAAGACCTAGAATAATGAAACTTGGGCAGATAATGTGGATTTCATCAAATTTTTAAAATGAGTAATTAGGTACTGAGACATTTTTTCTTCATGAGGCAAGGCGTATCACAATAAACAGAAAAAAGGTCAAAAAATTATTAAAATGCAAAATAAGCTCAAAATACATCATAAACAATCTTCAAAATTGATAACAGAACAATTTAAAGTGTGCAAACAAACAAAAGAAGAATCTATAAAGAAACTATTATTCTAGTTGGTGAGAGCAGTAGACCCTTCTCGAAGTGAGTCTATGAGACACAATTTTTTATGTTGTAGTTGGTCGTGGACTATTATCAAAATGGGTGAATAAAAACTTTTATGTTTTGTAGGCAACAAGCCTTGAAGCGATGTTGTGAGGCGCGTACCTCCAAAAACTCTCACAATCAACGCCTTGAGACGTTCTTTGCACCCCTCACTATGAAGGCAGGCCTTAAGGCAGGTTTCAATTGTGTGTTTTTAAAACATGGATTCGAAGAATGAAACCACAAACTTTGTCGCTCACGAGGTCTAAAAGGACAAGTCCAACAATAATTCAATCAATTCAGTCTTATTATCGACCTACCTATTTAAGATCTAACCTATTACATAATTAACATGCTTGGAATTAAACATTTTAAAACATGAATAGATGTTCATTCATGAAGATCATAATTTTTCAAGTCAAACTCACATTCGACTTCAAACTTCCATTGAACAAATTCAGATAACAAGATTAAAGTTCAATTCAGATGCAAATCCACTTTAGATCTCCACATACTTTGTAAGGTAGGGTGCCATATCTGTCCATCGTCCAATCTGTTTGCAGCCTATGCAACCCTATAAGCTTTCAGTAGCTTATTCATGAATTTTATATTTCTCAATTCAATTTTAAACTTTTATGAATAAATCAAACACCGCATCTATGTCTCCCTCCTTACTCTTGCCAAAGCAATTAATAAACCACTCTATGTAACCAGTGGAACTTTGGTGGTCAAGGCAACAGACTTGACATTCTGTTCCAATACCTCAGGCAACCCAAAGGGAAAAATCGATCCCCCTTGTTCCATTCCATTACAGCATTTCTTCTTCTATTTTTGTATGCGTATGGTGGGCGGGGATGTGGGGATTAAAAAATTGAGGTCTCCTTTACAAACACTTACAACACGCAACCCAAATTCTCCCATCCATAATTTTCTTATGCACCATTGAACAGGCATTTTACTGACAGCGTGATACTAGAAAATGGCTGTTAACATTTGAGGATGTCGTCAACGAATAACAAGCTAAACCTTGTGTGATAAGTCTTAGCTTGTTGTGTTACTGAATTTCGCCTCAACCCACAATAAACGATTCCATTTCTACCATTACCCCCAAAACATTTAGCCCTTGTTTGAGCCCCATTATCCAAAAATTCATTTCTTTCCAAACTCATTTTTAACTATACGCTCTCAATAAAATAATTTTGCACGTAAACCTAAAACTTTTTCAGATATTTTAACCACATATTCTCCAAAAAAAATCACTATTACAAAATTCATTTTCACAAATAATGGGGCTCAAACATAGCCTTAATATATTTCCATTTCAAAATCTCAGCAACAAAAAAAATGGAGTTCCAATTGAATTTTTTTAATTCGATTTTAAAACTTGATACGCATCAAGTTCGTTTTCATTCAACAAAGAAAGTAGGAGAACATTACTATGTAAGTAGATTTAAGATGACAACGGATATCATCTCTGTATGCCAAAGTCTGTATACAGAGAAGCCCATGTGTGGGTGTGAGTGTATACATAAGTATCTTGATGAAGAATAGAATAATATCACACCAATATAAAGTATATGAACCCTCAAGGTTATAATACATGAAGTTTATACTAATCATTTTAGTCAAAGAGAAGTTTACTTAACGGAATAAAAAATGCTAGCGTTCTATAGCTGGGTAGTTCAGGTAATCGACTTACAGCTTCGATAAGCATCTGTACTTCAGACTCCGCCAACAGTGAATTGAACTTTTGCAATCCAGCCTTTAGTTCTTCAGTTGACACAATGCCATCATTATCAGTGTCTATCTTTGCAAACATCTCTTTGATGCCTTCAACTTCTTCATTAGACAAGAAATCAGCAATGACCTAAGACAAGAAATAAGAGTGTTAGTATTTCCTGAAACACAGTAATTGGGAAAAGCTTGAGAATACATAAATATATATGTTCAGCAACCAACCCTCAGAGCCTTCCTCTTGAACCTATTCATCAATGAGAACTGCTTGAGTCTCGACCTGACAACATCCCCAAGAGGAACATTTGAGTTCTTCTTTGCATTTTGGAGCCAAGGATGCTCTGTGAACAGAGAAACCATTAATCATTGAATGAAATCATAGAAAACATCAAAATGAATACTCAAACACCACAGTAAGTTTTTTCACTCGTCTTAAACCACAAGAAAATCTGCGTGGATAGCATTTCCAGAAGATACAACTGATTGACGGTCCCTGACTTCTCCCATCATTCATAATATGCAAGGAACTGTTGAAATAACGTTTTAATTAAGATTTCCTTTTCTGGTTACGGAAAATTTACTTTTTGAATAGAAACCTCAGAATCATTTATATGATAAAATGAGCAAAACTGTACTTCTAAACCGTTTCATCAAAATATATTTAACTCAAATATGAGGTCCTAACAATTACCACATATATTTACATTCAAAAGCAAATGGAATAAAAAATGATGGTCAAAAGAATAAGAACTGATTCCTGTTCAACAAAAGCATGAAAAAGTTTATCAAACAAGGTAATTGTACTTTGCTCTTTTAAATCGTTACATCTAAACATATTTCACTTAAGAAGCTTTAGTAGATAGTTTTCATATTCGCAGGGCAGTGAGACAATCAAAAATGATTGCCAAAAAGATGAGAACTACTTTCTGTTCACCAGAAGCATGAGATAGCGTTTCAAACAAGGCGATTTCGGAACTAAATAGATTTGATAAGATTTCGTTGACAATGCATTTTCTAGATTCACTAACCAAAGAACCAAGGAGACATAAAATCTAACTTACCAAGAACTTGTTTTGCAGTAAGTCGGAGCTTAGGATCTGGCTCCAACATTTGTCGTACTAGATTTTTGGCACTCTCTGAAATACTTGGCCAGGGTTCCCGCTCAAAGTCTATTTTTCCACGTATAATGGCCTGGGCAACACCCTGTTCAGATTCTGAGAAAAAAAATACCTTTAGACAAATGATTTCTCATTTCTGCATTTTTATCATAAAAACAAATGGAAGCAACATGAGAACTGAGAAAAAAACCATGTATTTAGTATTGAGATAAGCTAATCTAGAAGCCTATATTGATCTCTCATGAATTATAAAAAAGTATTAAAAATAAAATGCAAATTCCACTAGTGCAGAGGAGGAGTGTATTACAGAGAATTCAAATTACCAGCCCAAAATGGAGGAACACCACATAGCAAAATATAGAGAATCACTCCTGCGCTCCATATATCTATTTCCGGTCCATAACTTCGCTTGAGCACCTCTGGAGCCATATAATAAGGGCTTCCCACGATTTCAGAGAACTTTTCACCTAAAATTTCAAGATTAGCACAAGTTAGCTTCATAAATGCATGATAGCATCCATACAATACAAGATACATGTTTGAATTTATGACATCATAGAAACAAATTAGCAACTGGTATAGAATCAGATCTTTTGAGACAAACCATTACCGTTCACCCTTGGATCATGTACATAAAACTGAAATATATTACAAAGTAACAAGTAGATATATGAGCAGTAAGGACAAGGAGCCATCAGGTATATCTGTCAATGCATTAAAACAATTGTTCTATTAAATTCCTATTTATAAGATTATTGTTACAATTTTTTGTCTTTCGTACATTTCTGCCTAGAATTTCCATACAGCATACGCTTCCCACTATCTTATCTAACATTCTTACAGAAGTTCGTTGAGATCAGAAGTAAATGATAGAATCCTATAAAGTGGAAATGTGTCAAAATTGTTCCCTTTTTGGAGGAGAAAAAGACTGGCTTCTCATCAATACAAATGTAGGTGAGGTGAGATGAGATGAGGTGATGAAGGTAGGCATAGAAATCAAAGGAGAAATATAGAGCATCTGTTTAGATTCAGGCATCTATGTGGGAGATAGTTCAATTTGCAGTTATCTTTTCCTTCTGTGAGTTGGTGGCTCACTACTAAGAAGTGCAAGGTTAGCACAATTTCTATTTTCCGCAGCCTTTAATCGCTTTAGGGAGTCAACCATGAGGAAAATAAATCTAGTTCACTGAATTCTAGTTGTCCATTACAAAGTCGTCAATATCAACGTTGAGCTAATCAAATGATATCAATCATAATTCCTAAACATCAATACCTGCCACACTAATAAAATAAACACAATATGATAAATCAACGTGTCAACGATGTATTGTGTCAATACTTTTTCGAAAAATTGTGAGTCGACATATCCAACACATGCTGTTTTAAACATACACGTCCTGCATCATAGCTGCAATATTCCATATCGGGACATCATAACCCATATATACATACATACATTCGTCAACACATATATAATAAAGAGAAACATCCTTGATTTGAGTCTACATAACAAAGGGTACACCAAGAGAAAGGGTAAACAAACAAAATTTTACCCAAATAATCTAATTTAGAGTTGTTTCCAATACAGTACATATTTGTGAAGTTTATTTTTACGTAGATAATTGATTTTAAGAGATGATAAGAGAACTCAATTGAAAAAAGAAGGTATAACTATTATTTGAGTCCTGATATATGATCATAATAGGGGCCCAGCCTATTTCACGTCATTTTTGGTAACAGTTTCACAAGAAACAAACAAGTGAAGAGGCCATGGAAACAGAAATTTTTATGCCTCAAAGGGACTTTAAACCCAATCTAATTTAACAGGCAGTAGAGCCAAAAGCCAACACTTAGCGAGCTTCATCCAAACTACCCAACTTCCCCTTCCAAATGTGTAAGTCTTAATAAAGGGCACTGAAGGCATTTGCCTGAAAGCTCAAAATGATCGCCTAGTATGAAGCAGGTAAAACTCCTTGAGCTCAGTGAACCCGGCCTACTACCCAGGGGTTGCTCAATTACTCTTATCATCTGTTATTCTGGTACTTGAAACTATCATCTTGTTATGTGCATATAAATCATTCATTACAATTCTTTTCCCTTCAAACTCATCTGGTTACACAAATAACATCACAAAGAAAATCGACACATCATTTTATATATAAATCTGCAAAGTGCAAACAAATGCAACATTTGTGCATATAGCCATATACAACATTATCGGACAAATGCATCAGTTAATAGTTAGCCACATAACCTCATCAAGCATAATCGTGCAGCAACTACAACTATCTATTTACCTGGCCTGAAGAAGATTGACAAACCGAAATCAATTGCTTTAAGGGGAGAGTTCTCTTTCTTATTTGCAAATAAAAAATTTTCCGGCTTCAAGTCCCTGTGGATCACGCCATGCTTGTGGCAAAGCTGCACCACCTCCACAATCGTCCTGGTGACAGCTGCTGCTGCCCGTTCTGTGTAATGCCCCCGTGCCACAATCCTATCGAACAGTTCTCCGCCCTCACACAACTCCATCACCAAATGCACAGCATTCTCGTCCTCGCGTGCCTCCTTCAAGCTCACAATGCTCGAATTCTTGGGCAAATGCTTCATTATCGCTACCTCTCTTCTCACGTCCTCCACATCCACGGCCGTCCGCAGCTTCCTCTTCGAAATCGACTTGCAGGCTAAGAGGTCCCTCGTGTCCCGATCAATGCACAAATAAGTAACCCCAAATTCCCCACGGCCGAGCTCCCTATCAACTAAATACTTCTCCTCAATACTTTCCTTCTCAACATCACTCAATACCGTGATGGCCTTTTTATTGTTACCAGCGAACTTCTCCTTCCGGCCGTGATCGTGCCCTGAAAAATTCGACGACTTCACATCTTCTCTAGCGACGGCCGCCGGAGATCTGCAGCAGTTCCCCATTCAAATCTAGTGCGAATTTAAGCAGTTTTGAAGTAATTTTCCACTGAAAAAAACCTAAACCTAAACCGTAGCTAGTGTGTCACATGATTCAAATGTAGAATCCTAACCCTATATAGAGTAAATTACAGCACAGGTCACAAAACCTGTGCGATAATTTCACACAGAGAGTGCGTTTTTGAGTGTGCGTGAAAAGGGAACAGATTTCAGTGCAATTAGTGGTAAGCACGGTAAAGTTTTTTCAGATGGTTTTGTAGAATAGAAGCTCTTTTTCAGTTTTTAATTGCGAATAAAAAATTATGTAAAATGGCAGAATTGTACGTATAGGTGTACCTATAACTGTGTGTATGTGTGTGAATTTGTCGGTTGACTGGAACCGGGACGGGAATGGAAAGAGAAGATCCTCTGGTTGCTAGCTCGTGTTCATTTATTGTCCAATAGTATGTTGACAGGTGGCGTACATTTTTTTGACACTCAAAACTTTTACAGTTGTGCTGTAAATACATCGCCACTAGTATATATTAAAATCAGATTTTTAGTATATTTTAATAAAAATTGATAAAATATGCGATTGAAAAATTGTATTTCTCGAGAAATATATGGTCAAAATTAATTGTTAACTTTAACTTGAAAATTTTAATTGAATTTTAATCTAAACCAAACAGGGATAATGCTCTTTAAACATGGGAACTGATCGGGTGGGCTGACAGTACCTGATTGGAGTGCTATGTTTTGTTTACAAACTGTCAAATTGTGTATTGACACGTGTCCCCCTTTCATTAAGTCTGTCATTGTATCATAGCTCATAATTTACATATTCTCAATGACTAATGTAGTGAGATATAACGTGATCAAAATTTCTTCAATCATATAATATATCACTTTCTTTTGACAATTCATCTGTTTGTAAATCGTTATATACAAGTTGTATTATTCAAAATTTTAAGATGTCATTTGACATTTGTACATTATTGTGTACACAATGCACTACAGATAGATGACATGAAAGAGAGAAAATGAGAAAAAAAAATCGGTCATTATAATATTTTTCTCTATTCCATATTATCAATTTGTATATCATTACGTAGGCAATTATATACAAATAACATTATTATTTTTAAACATCAACTTCTACATAGATTTATCATATTTTAAAACGCGCAATACAAATATTCTTTCAAAAAAATTACAGCAAAGGTACTGGATTTATTAAATATATACAAACCAGTCTTTAAATTCATATTATCGTTTTTCTTAATATTTACATTTCCGACCTCTTAAGTTTTTACTATACTTGTGCTTGGTGAGTAGTTTTCATCCATATTATCGTTAATTATAATTAAAAAGAAAAATCACCTGAAAAATTGAAGAAAATCCTTCTCAAGCTACCAATCCAGTGGAGGGAGGTGCAAGGGTAGAGAGAGAGGCAGGGGGGGTCCTGGACCCCCCCCCCCCAATTTTTTGAAATTTTTTTTTTTTTTTTTGTATTTATTTTTTTGTCCTCACCATTTTGATATTCATTGATATTCCATGTTCATTACCTTGCTACCAATGACCCAATGTATCTATAATAAGCTAAAGAATGAAATTGTGTTACATGCTAATGTTTTTTGGTTTACTGTCTCACGGGATTTAAACATTCACAAATTGCAAAATGACATTGCTAAAGCATTGAATCTAGATTTTTCGGCTGAAGGTCATGAGCACAAGAGAGCAGCCAAATTGGGTAAGGCATTCAAGAGAATAAAGAGATCTGTATTCATGTTCGATAATGTGTGGACTTCATTTTCTTCACATAAGATTGGAAGTTCTCCTTTTCTTGCTATATATGGATTTAAGATGATAGTAATTAGTCTATCACTAGAAGTGTGTCGCAAAATGGAATGCCAAAAGTATCTAAAAAAAAATTTTTCGGGGGCGCGGCCCCCGAACCCCCGTGAGCCTCCCGTCCCTTCAACTCTAGAACCCCCCTACTTCAACAAGCTGGCTCCGCCCCTGGAGAGAGGAGGTGTCAACTGGGGAGAGGAAGCCATGAAGGCCACATAAGTGGATGTCCGAGTGGTCGGTATTTATTTAAGTATGCACAACGAAATTAAACAACTTCGATACCCAAATCCGGACCACCTTAATGTTTATGAAGAATTTGTGACAAAACTTATACAAATGACAGCTACAACTGAATATGATTTACTATAATCTCATACTCTCAGCATATTATAGTAAACTTAAATATTTATAGGTTTTCCTAAATCCTAACTCCGCGAGGATTGGTAAAGGCCTATCCCTATTGGGTCCAAGAACTAATTAATTCACAGGCAATACATATCCAAGGTGTGCAAAAAATATAAAATTTCTAAATTAGAAAAATTGTTTTAAAATTTCAAAAATCAGATCATAATTAATTCATAAAAAAATAAAAAATATTTTATTAACAGAATATTATACACTTTGTGGTCAAGGTTATGTACAAGTCACAATCATAGAAAGTTACAATCACAAATTTTATAGGTCATAACTTATTTCTCGATCACAAATTATCAAATTAATTGGTTCCGCATTGTTTCTCGATCACAAATTACAAATTTTATACAGCACAATTTATTTATCTATAAAAAAAATATCAAACTAATAGGTCACATATTATTTATTAATCATAAATTTTTTAGGTCCCAATTTATTTCACGGTTACAAAATTAACAAATTATGAATAATTATTATTATATATTTTTAGTTCACATATTATTTATAGGTTATAAATTAACTAATTTATTGGTCACAATCATTCAAATAATTTGTTACAAACACTTTTCATTCTACCAAACCCCTACCTAGCCCTCAATATACTACATAAACTAACCAGTCTATTGGTTACAATCATCCAAATAATTGGTTACAAACAATTTTATCCAGCCACACCCCCAATCCAGCCCCCCAATACACTATCGACACCAATCGAACCTCCCGTTGCTGCCTCCACCACCAGTTGTACCACTACCACCACCGTCATCATCGTTGCATGACCACCACACTCAACCTTCACCACCACCACCATTTGTAAAATACCAACAACTACAAACAAAAATTATCCCAAAACTCTGGCTAAGCAGCAGATTGAATCAGATCCAAAATCACCCAAAAATCACCCCCATAGCTACGCTGCTACAACTGCATCATAAACTGCTACACGAGATACTGTGCGCAACGTCACGCACAAGAAGATAGAGAGAGAATAAAGGAAAAAAAAAAAAGGAAATTCGGTCATTATAATATTTTTCTCTATTCCATATTATCTATCTGTATATCATTACGTAGGCAATTATATACAAATAACATTATTATTTTTAAACATCAACTTCTACATAGATTTATCATGTTTTAAAACGCTCAATACAAATATTCTTTCAAAAAATTACAGCAAAGGTACTGGATTTATTAAATATATACAAACCAGTCTTTAAATTCATATTATCGTTTTTCTTAATATTTACATTTCCGACCTCTTAAGTTTGTACTATACTTGTGCTTGGTGAGTAGTTTTCATCCATATTATCGTTAAATATAATTAAAAAGAAAAATCACCTGAAAAGTTAAAGAAAATCCTTCTCAAGCTACCAATCCAATGGAGGGAGGTACAAGCGTGTAGAGAGAGAGAGAGAGAGAGAGAGAGAGGGGGTGTCAACTAGGGAGAGGAAGCCATGAAGGCCACATAAGTGGATGTCCGAGTGTTGGTATTTATTTAAGTATGCACAATGAAATTAAACAACTTCGATACCCAAATCAGGACCACCTTAATGTTTATGAAGAATTTGTGACAAAACTTATACAAATGACAGTTACAACTAACTTGAACAATTCTGAATATGATTTACTACAATCTCAGGCTCTCAGCATATTACAGTAAGCTCCAAATGGTAATCCACATAGCAAGAACAAACTTGAAATTCCACCACCCGCGCCCGGAATGGCCGAATATTGGGGAACAAAGTTTGGGGTAATTGCCTTTTTGCATGTGCCGGCAAGTAGTCAAGAAAAAAAGTTTAGAAATCCTAACCAATGGCTTAAATATTTATAGGTTTTCCTAAATCCTAACTCCGCGAGGATTGGTAAAGGCCTATCCCAATTGGGTCCAAGAACTAATTAATTCACAGGCAATACATATCTAAGGTGTGCAATCTCTTCGCCTCAATTCCTCCACTTATGTCTCCAGTTGTGAAAAGACGTCATCCTCAAGAGGAAAAAAACAAATGTAAAGAAAAAGCAAACACAGTACGGGACGGGACAAATGTGGACGAACACAAAATTAAAATATAAAAACATGGTACAAAATGGAGAAGATTCACCGATTTCAACAAAAGGCGCAGACCGGAGATGGAAAGGAGAGGGTCGTCGCCGTTTGAGAGTTGATGTGAGAAATGACAGGATATTATACACTTTGTGGTCAAGGTTATGTACAAGTCACAATCATAGAATGTTACAATCACAAATTTTATAGGTCATAACTTATTTCTCGGTCACAAATTATCAAATTAATTGGTCCCGCATTGTTTCTCGATCACAAATTACAAATTTTATACAGTTTATTTATCTATAAAAAATTATCAAACTAATATGTCACATATTATTTATTGTCACAAATCATAAATTTTATAGGTCCCAATTTATTTCACGGTCACAAAATTAACAAATTATGAATCATTATTATTATTATATATTTTTAGTTCACATATTATTTATTGGTTATAAATTAACTAATTTATTTGTCACAATCATTCAAATAATTTGTTACAACACTTTATTCTACCAAACCCCTACCCAGCCCTCAATACACTACATAAATTAACCAATTTATTGGTTACAATCATCCAAATAATTGATTACAAACAATTTTATCCAGCCACACCCCCAATCCAGCCCCCCAATACACTGTCGACACCAATCGAACCTCGCATTGCAGCCTCCACCACCAGTTGCACCACTACCACCACGGTCATCATCCTTGCATGACCACCACGCTCAACCTTCACCACCACCACCATTTGCAAAATACCAAAAAATACAAACAAAAATTACCCCAAAACTCTGGCTAAGCAGCAGATCGAATCAGATCCAAAATCACCCCCATAGCTACGTTGCTACAACTGCATCATAAACTGCTACGCAAGATACTGTGCGCAATGTCACGCACAAGAAGATAGAGAGAGAATAAACAAGGGAGCGGACATACAGCAAGAGGAACGAGGAAAAAATTTAGAGCCCGTTTGGTTTGTGTTTCGATTTTCAATTTTTAGTTTTCAATTCATTTTATATTTTCTGTTTTGAGGGTATATTTTAATATTTTTAAAAACGTGTTTGGTTTGTTATTTTGAAAAATGATTTCTCAAAATAGAAATCTAAAAAACACGTTTGATTTGAAACTTTGAAATTTTGTGTTATTATATTTTATTCCATTAAATTTGATTATTCAATAAAAAAGAAAACAAATTTACATTAATATATTATCAAGTATTATATATATTTTAAAGTTGGTGAATTTTATAATATTTTTTCTCACTAAAAAATTAAAATAATAAATAATAACTTAATTTTAAATTATATGAAATAAAAATAAAAACTAACATTTGCAGTTAAGATATTTTTTTTCAGTGTTCATTTAAATATTTTATGTAAATAATAATTAATGGCTTGAACTATTTTTATTTTTTTAGAATTTTTTATATTCTTTTTTTATTCAGAATTTTAAATTTCTAGAATTATATATATTTTTTAGAATTTTAGATTTTATTTTTAAAAATTTTTATTTTAAGAATTTATCAATTTTATTTTTAGAATTTTATATTTTTATTTTTTCAAAGCTGCACCACCACCGCAACAAAACTACCACGACTGCTACACTTTCATTGATGACAGAGCAATGATGGCGTAGCCACCAAGCGGGCATAGTCGTAGTGTTGTCGCTGTGCACGAAGCAGCGGCGACGATGAGCGCCTCGTCGTCGCTTGTGCATACAGCGATGATCCGTTTCTCTATTCCCCATCTCCTCTATTTCTCTTGATCTATTTGGTATAATGTTGATGGTTGAGGTGAAGATGGTGGATTTGTGGATGTGGTGGTTGTGGTAAGGCGAGGTGGTTGAGTGTGGTGCTAGTGAGGTGGTGATTAAGGTTTTGGTGTGTGTGGTTGGGTATGGATTAGGTGGGATGAATATGTATACTTAATTTTGTAATATAATTATTAATATTTAAAATTTTAATTATCACCTGATTTTTGAAATGAGAAGTTTAAAATTTTGATGGGCTGTAATTTTCACTATTTTTATCTTAAATAGTTAAATGGAGAAAATGGGATAGGGCGGAGAATGTGGATCCCGCATTGACCCACTATCCCATCCTCCTTCTTTGGCCTCGCCCTAGACCACCTCCACCACCGTGTACTCGTCGTCATTCACCGCCCTTCCACCCCATATACATATATATAAATTGTATTGTATATGACTATTGCGTTATGTGATTTATGACTTAGCTTTTGTTTGGTATAAATTGAACTAAGTTAAAGTCAGTAATTAATTTTAATTACATATTTTATAGGATCCACAACTTTTCAATTATAGATTTCATCAACTTTTATTAAAATCTACTAACAATCATATTTAATATGTGAATGTGATCTGTAAATTGTGTATGGTCTGTTTAGTTTCAATTTATAGGCCACAACATTTATGAGAGGTCACAATTTGATCACCCGATTTTTGAAAGTATTTTATAAATTTGTAAATTTTATTTTTAAACTATTATAGTTATGAAATTTTTCCTTAATAAATATATCGTATTAGAAAGAACATTCAATTTAAATCAACGAACCAGACATTATAAACAGAAAGAACGGATAATTTGAGAGTTCTCTTAGTCAACCTTATAAGGCACAGATGGCACTATAAAAATTAAAGAAGGGACAAAATAATAGTCTAGTTTGTAGGAATGCGGTCATTATTCGCCATTATATTTCCTTTTGTGTGAAGACAAAATAATATCAGTATAGTATTAATTAGGTTCCACTAAGAACCGTTTGGCAAAACTTATAAATTCTTCATAAATGGTTAATTTCATTTAAAAAGAAAAAAGAAAAAAAAGGATGAACCGCATCATTAGTGGCCCCCACCTGCCCTGCCCTAGGCCTTGGTGAAGGAGGTAAATCGCAGGTTATGCATCCAAGGATACAATGTGGAAGGCTGCTTGTACACTTGCACTTACCCAATGGCCAAATCCATATTTCAGGATTCGAACCCTTGATGCAGCAGCCTCAAGCAAAGTTGGAGATTTTTCACCTTCCCCTTTTACCACTTAGAGATGTGCCATGGGGGCATGAATTTCATTTTAAACTAACACATTTAAGTGGATTCACGAGCACTATCTTATTTATGAGACTTATTGACCTCAAATTATTGCGATTTTGTTTTATCATTGTATCTTTGTTAAAGTTTGGTTAGCCAAATGACATGAACGCCTACCTGAACGAGGCTAGCAGGCATTGAAGTCACGTCTCTTTGAGTTGCTCTAACAAACACGGAAGTTCAATTTTAAGATCATGAAAAAATACACATATCTAAGCCCTATTTGAATATCATTTTAATGAGTTTTTCATGGGATATCACATTTTTCTACATTATTTTTATTGTTTAAAAATTATTCAAGTTCAGTACATTTGTCAAACTTTGAAAAATATCATTCCCGTCGTTGAATCCAAGTTAGGCAATTTTACCCTTTCTCTTTTTCCATAATTCCATAAATACCCTTCATTGTTTAACCCTACTGCTCTCATCACTTTTGCAAGGGTGAAATGGGAAATCGATACATATAAATTGCCATGTTATTATCCATTAGTCAACGAATGCAATGTGCAGCTAACCACTTTTTCACCATTTTTCAAATGTGCGGACCCACACCGGCAGTAAATGAAAATGCATTATGGGATTTTAATAGAGCCCAAACACATGCTAAGTATTTTTTATCAGTGTAAAATTCTTAAAATAGTTATTGCAGTCAAACGTCGTATCCTTTGCATGATCTACCTAATAAATAGTTTATTACAAATTCCTGATTAGGATTGAGTAAAAGTAAAGATAAAGAATGGCATACTTAATGGTAAAAACCATGAAAAAAGAAATTATATTTGATGGAATAAAAATGAAAGATGTCATGTGTTGTCTCTTTTACTTGCTAGCAATTGATTTGTTGGGGACATGTTGTCTGCCTTCTATGTTCTCAAGGTGGCCAGTTTGACAGTCTAAAGTAAAATTATTTTATGATACTATTTCTCTTTTATTTCCTATTCGATGAAGCTTTTTATTAATGTTTTTTTCGAGAAAATATTTTCGAACATGTGATCAAAATAAAAAAAATAGTAATACATTTATGTTGCAAGCGGAGCGCATAAACTCCTTAAAAAATAAAGACGCATTAATGAGTCAGATGCGTTAATGTTGATATGTATCTTACGCATGTCAAGTGGTGAAGAGTACTTTACAAACAGTCTAGAACACGATTCAATACTCATAAAATTAACTCCAAGTTGATTAATCCTCCATTTCCAATCGACGGTGGGTTGAAGTTGACACTAGGCAATAGAACTTAGATTAATACTCATATTGGGATAAGAAAAAAAACAAAACAAAACAAAAAGACGAGAATCTACTAGTTTGTGAAGACACCAATAATATTTTATAGAATTTATCAAAATTCGTGAAGTGTAAACAATTGATTATTTCACGTCATCATGCCTAACTAATCATGATGTTAAGGAACCTGGACAATCAGTCCCTTGTAAGTTGTAACATGTCAATCGTTTTCAGAGTTGAGAGTTGTCTCACGACTTGACTATTCTACTCATATTCAAGTGGTTTAGCAAGATTATCATAAGTTGTGTGTGCATAAATTATATTAGTATTTAAGTATAAATATTTGTCATGATATTTTCTGTAAATATGCTTTTGACAACCTGGTTGGACATCGAGCTGACATAAGAATTTAGTGCGGGAATGCAAGGACCCTAGGTAATCAGTGACATAACTCCGGCTGACTTGGGGTGGCCTAGCTCGATTGGACTCATATAATTAAAAATAAAATTTGTATTAGCCCCTGTTTGATCCACATTTTACAAAAAATATTCTTTCAAAACTCATTTTCAATCATATATTCTTTAATAAAATAGTATTTTTCATTACATCCAATTTTTTTTTTAAAATTTTTTAACCACATATTTTCTATCAGTCCACCGTTACAAAATACATTCCAAAATAATTTGGCTCGAACACAATCTAATAAACCCTGGAAAAAACTTAGGAAACAATTATTACTAGCATATTTGAAATAAAAATGTATTGGAAAAGAAAATATTTCAACGGTCTTAAAAATCCTAGTACATAGAAGTAGTAAATGCTACTTGTACTTGTCATACTGTGGAATGACTGAGAAGATCAGACACAAAGATTACTTATTTGTCTGTGTAGGTAAGAAAAGAAGAATCAATTATGATCTCTTTAATTGCTTATTTGTACTTGTGGATTTTAGCTCATTATGGTAGTTGAAAATACCACTGGCCCATGCACTCTGTTATTCTGCATCAGCAAGCTTCACCTTTAAAGCTCATGTGACTTTTCTTTTCTTTTCTTTTTTTTAAAAGGGAAATTGAGGAGTGGGAAAAATGGAAGAATCTCTAGCCATTCTATGTTCTGCTTAGTTTATCATATTAAATATGTCGTCGAGATTTGAACATAGACACTAAGCTCCTGTTTGGCACCGATTAAAATCTAGATTTTAATCTATCAAAATCAACAATTAATTTTAATTGCATATTTTATAAGTCCCACACGTTTTCAACTATACGTTTCATCAACTTCTATCAAAATTTACTAGAAATCTGACTGTAATCCCCATCAAACAGGGGCTAAGCAATTCAAACTCAATATTATCGTATTTCTCAATATCCTTGGTCAGTTAATTTTCATTTGATTTCGTGATGACTTCAAGCTCGACACTTTTATTCATTGAGTTAGATCTCAAAATTTAGTTTCAAGATTTTCTTCTCCACAAATATAACGCATTTGTAAGAGGCGGACAGACAGACAGACGGCGGTCGCCACCCCCACAACATTTTCCAAAATTTTCTAAATCTATATGGAAATTTAGAAATTTTCCTTCGCTCCAATATGAAAATCGTGATTCCGTCACTGACATTTGTGTTGTACAAGACAAGATGTCTTGTTGTTCTTGCAGCGTGCTCAATAGTCGATATGGCATTGTGTGGGGAAGGGGAAATTATTGGAGCTTTTATCTTTTTGACCATGCATCATCATATTGGGTTGAACTGTGTAATCTTCCCAGAGCAGGATTGTGTAATTTTTGACCATGTATCATCATTCAAATTGTTGATTTAGAATGCTGAGAAATATTCAAATTTTAGTTATTATTGTTTAGGTAATAGTAATACAATATGTTATGTTCATGACTGTCTGCAATTTAGTTGTGCTTTGTTTCAAAGGATTAACCATGTGTTATATTTAGCTCCTATTTGAGCACATTAAAATTTTCATTTTTATTTTCAACCACACATTCTTCAATAAAATGATATTTTCCATCACATCAATAATTTTTCTTTTTTTTTCAACCACACATTCTCTATCAATCTACTATTCTAAAATACATTCTTTCAAAATAATGTAGCTCAAGTTGCAGTTTTACTTTTCTATAGTTGCTTGATATGAAGAATTTAAGAAGGCCAGCGATATGTACTTTCGCATTTGGTATACATTTTTATAGGAAAGTGTAGGAGTGTTTTACACGTTTATGTGTACTTATGAACTTAATATGTCTTTACAAATTTTAGCGAATTTCTACTTAGTATAAGAGTGTGTTTGGTAGAGATTTTTGGGGGAAAAATTGATTTTTGAATAGTGATATGATGGGAAATGTGTGGTTAAAAAAGAAGAAAAAAACATTGATGTGATGGAAAATATTATTTTATTAAAAAATGTGTAGTTGAAAATGAGAATTGATTTACTGTAGAAAATGAGAATATATACCAAACAGACTCTAAATGTTGTCATCATAGGTAAACTCGGAATTTGAGGTACTTGGAGCAAAAGTGAGGTGTGACGTTCATATTTACAGCATATTATTTACACATTCCTACCTTTTTTTATATGGTTATACATGTAATATTATTCATTTAAAAAACTTTTAGAAGTGCTTAATAATAAACTCTCAAGCATGAGTTTTTTTATATATATATATATATATATATATATATATATATATATATATATATAATATTATTCTTTAAAAAAAAATTCAGAACAGCTCAATAAAAAACTCTCAAGTATATGTTGGACTGTTTTAAAAATTGTTACTAAAAATCATCAAAATCGGACTCCTCATCAATGCCCAAAATTGGTAATTTAAAACACCTGCATGACCGACAACCCCAAAACTCCCATGCAAGCCCTTAGGGTTTCTTCTCACACTTGAATAGAAATTGGCGAAAAGGGAAATAATAAGACTAAAGGGTAAAAGACAATAAAACATTAAAAATGTAGGTAAAATTCAAAGAAATAAAAAAGCGGGTATTTTTCAAATTTTAGTAGAAAATGGATATGTGGCATAATTATTCCATTTTTCTGTGCGATATAAGGCAACCAAATGGGCTGGCACAACACAATTTTTAGAGGAAATTACACCAATCATAGTTTTTAACTTATCATTTCAAAGAATAGATTTTAAATTTATTCTTTCAAAAATCATCCCACCCACCGTGACCTTAACCCTAATTCATTTTCTATTCAAATAAAAGGTCACATAAATTTCTCCAACGCCTTCCTCATTCTTTGGCATCTTCCTCACTTCTTCGGCACAACATTTTTTTTATCGCCATCATCGCTGTGAAAATGCATGCTCGTCGTTGCTGTTATAAGCATCAACGACTTGGCTGCTCTTTCTCTAATCTGCTTCTGAAGCGGGAACGCCCATCACCTACGTGACAACATCAAGCACCGCTGCTCCTCCGATCTGCCTAGTTGCTATGTTGTTGCTTAGTCGGAGTTTTGGGTGGTTTTTATTGGTGGTTTGCAAATGGTGGTGGTTGTTTGTAGTTTGCAAATAATGGTTGTTGGTGGTGGTGGTGGTGCAATAGTGGCACAACGTTTGGGTAGTAGAGTGGAGTGGGTGGGATGAAGAGTGTTTGTGACCAATTATTTTGATGATTGTGACCTATAAAATGGATAATTTACTACAATAACTAAAAAATGTGTGATTGTGACTAAATTTATAATTGTGATTTACAATTTGTGTCTTTGTGACTATGATCTTATGTGATTTGTGACTGTGATCATAATTATGTGTTATTATGACATTTGAATGGTTATTGTGACCTTGAGCTGTTATCATGTGATCACCCGATTTTTGAAACTTTTTCATAGGTTCTTTATTTTTGAAAATGTATCTGGGAACCTTTATAATTATTTATTTTTCCGAATTTTTAATTCAGCCCTTTTTCCTTTTGAGGGTTAGTGGCCTAATTAGGACGACGGAGGCCCATAGACTTTAGGACTAGCGCCCACTCCTAGTTCTATCTGCATGTTGGGTATTACAAGTTGAGGAAAATAGGTACAGTACGGTCCAAAATCAAGAAAATAGATTTATATCCTTAATTATCCTTAATTTTTAATTAACATTAAAATTTATGTTAATTTTCAATTGTAAAGTGTTTGTCACTTCTTGTTTTAAAAGTGATATAGATATATGTGAAAATGAAATAGAGGAAATTACATCTACACCTGTTTTTAGATATCCATTTTCAAAAATCATGTCACAAATTTAAAGTTTCAAAAATCAGGTTTTTTATATTTTATTAAATATTAATTATATATTTATCATCACAATTAAAAAAATCTAATCTAACCTAAAATCATTTCCCCTCATTGGCTCACTCCTCTTCCCCCCTCACTGGCTCACTCTCTCGTCTCTCTAATTCGCCGCCGCCGCCATGCCCACTCAGTCGACGGCAAGGCGATCTGAAGCCCAGTGCGATCTGCTGCGATCGGAGCCGCTCACGATCTGAAGCCCATTCATCCACCGCACATGGAAGCCCAGTGCATTCTCTCGTCTCTCTAATTCGCCGCCGCCACCATGCCCATTTAGTCGACGGCAAGGCGATCTGAAGCCCAGTGCGATCGGCTGCAATCGGAGCCGCTCGCGATCTGAAGCCCAGTCATCCACTGTACACGGAAGCCCAGTGCATTTTCTTCCCGTTTTATTTTTTATTTTTTGAGTGGTGTGGTGATGAGGATTCGGTGGTGGAGGTGTGTGGTGCGGTGGTGGGTGCAGCAGTGATGTGCTTTGTGGTGTTGCAGATGCGGTGGTGGGTGCGGTGTTGATGTGCTGCTGTGTGCGGTGGAGGTGGTGGTGTGAGTTGTGCGGTGGTGGTGCGGTGTCGATGTGCGGTGGTGTGTGCGGTGGAGGTGGTGGTGTGAGTTGTGCGGTGGTGGGTGCGGTGTCGATGTGCTGCTGTGTGCGGTGGAGGTGGTGGTGTGAGTTGTGCGGTGGTGGTGCGGTGTTGATGTGCGGTGGAGGTGGTGGTGTGAGTTGTGCGGTGGTGGGTGCGGTGTCGATGTGCTGCTGTGTGCGGTGGAGGTGGTGGTGTGAGTTGTGCGGTGGTGGTACGGTGTTGATGTGCGGTGGTGTGTGCGGTGGAGGTGGTGGTGTGAGTTGTGCGGTGGTGGTGCGGTGTTGATGTGCGGTGGTGTGTGCGGTGGAGGTGGTGGTGTGAGTTGTGCGGTGGTGGGTGCGGTGTCGATGTGCTGCTGTGTGCGGTGGAGGTGGTGGTGTGAGTTGTGCGGTGGTGGGTGCGGTATCGATGTGCTGCTGTGTGCGGTGGAGGTGGTGGTGTGAGTTATGCGGTGGTGGGTGCGGTGTCGATGTGCTGCTGTGTGCGGTGGAGGTGGTGGCGTGAGTTGTGCGGCGGATGTAGTGCAGGTGGCGGTTCTTGGTGGGTTAGTGTTGTGCAGATGGCAGTTGTTGGTGGTCGGCGGTGGTTGCGGCGGCGGCGGTGTTTGCGGCGGTGGTGGTTGCTGGGGTGTTTGCGGCGGCGACGGCGGCGGTGGTGTTGTGTTGGTGGTGGTCACAGAGGATTTGTTGATTGTGACCATTAAATTGGGTGGTGTGTGACCAATAAATAATGAATTGTGACCGATAAATACTCTGTGACCCACAAATTTATTAATTTGTGACCAATAAAAGTTATTTGTGACCGATAATTCGTTGTTTGTGACTATAAAATAAGATGTGTGACTTAAAAATTTTATGATTTGTGACCGATGAAATAATTGTGACTTTTAAATTTTTAATTTGTGACCGATGAATGAATTGTGACCTATCAAATTTTTGAATTGTGACCATAAAATTTTGAATTGTGACCAAATTGTATAAATCTGTGACCGTTATATATTTATTAATAAAATATATAATTAATTAAGTAATTCATAAATAAATTTAAATAAAAACCTGATTTTTGAAATTTAAAACATCAAACCTTAATTTTGAAATGTGTATAAGTAAAAGCAGGATTTATGTATACTTCCCAATGAAATACTGTCCAAATTCATATGGAAACAATTCGTCCTTTGCATGTGATTGTCAAGGTACAAAACAAGGAAGTTAGCAAGATCATTTTAATCCATTGAACTGTCGTATGTCTTATAGTTAAATTTCTAAGTGACATGATATGTTACTTTCAATTTCAAAAGTGATACATTGCTAGTATTTTTATTTCAAAAGTAAAAATGACGTGTAGAAGTATCTAATGTGTTAGTAACAAAAAATTCAATCACCCGAGTTTCATAAATCTTTCAACTATCTTCTCTTTTGTAACTTCTTCTTTATAGTGTAAACGAAATGATTTCATTTCATGTTTCATTCCCGATTTCTTCAATTTCTAAATTCGATATCTTTTTCCTATTTCCTCCATAACAAATAAAGATATTAATTTTATCTAAAAGAAAATTCAAATGAAATAGCCTGCGATTTTTTTTTTTTTATTTTTAAAAAGTGACAGAGCATGTCACTTTCAAACATTGACTGATCAAAAAAATAATTCAAATGGAATAGTGTGTGACTTTCTTGAAAAAAGTGACACAGCATGTTACCTTCACCTTTCAATATTCATATTTACAATTTCCAAATACTTTGTATGCATATCTTTAATTGATCAAAAGTTGAATTTTCATTTAATTCAACTATGGGCCCGTTTGATTCTCATTATTGTAAAATGAGAATGAAAAATATAGTCGTTATTGGCCCCCACACAAGAGATAGAAATTCAAAATTGATGACTTGATGTGATGGATAACGGTCATATTTTTCATTTTTATGGAAGAAAAATGAAAAACAAACGGGGGCATAATATAATAACTATATATCTCTATTATTCTTCACTTATCTGATCAAGTGTCAAGGAAACTTGGTAAACTTGATAGTGCTAAGGCAATCTTTACCCAACAAATTGTTCATTGAAGAAAAGTTTTTTAATTTTAAGATAGACTCATCTAAAGACATAGTTGACAATCTTGATACCTTTATAAATTGGTACAAAATATCACTAATGTTGGGGACAAGATATATGAGGAGTATAAGTAGTTATAATCCTCAATGCCATACCAAAGACATACAGAGATGTCAAAACTGCCATTAATTATGATAGGGGTATCTTGACTCCTGAGGTAGTTATAAATTCTTTAAGAAGTAAAGATTTGGAAATTAAATCTGAAAAACACGTGAAGGAATTAGAGAGTTTGTTTGTAAGAGGTAGGCAATTTAATAGGCAAGGTAATAATCAATCTAATAAAAATCATTTAGAAAATAGTAATAGTAATAAGAAGAAGTTTAAAAGGAATCAAGATCCAAAACTAAATCAAGGAATAGAAAATGCTATGGCTATGGGAAGATATGGCACTATATAAAAGATTGTTACAAAAAAAAGAAAGAACAAGGAGATAAGAATGTAGATGAGGGAAATGTGGTTGAACCAGTTGAACCAAATATAGTTTATGTATATTTGGTCACTAAGTCATCTGATTTGGAATCAACAAATTATGTCGTTAACAGACATCAGATCCAAGAATGGATTTTGGATTCGGATATACCTTTTATATTACATATGAAGGGTTGTGGCTCTAAAATTTTAAGAAGCCAAGAAGTGGTGAAGTTGTGATGGGAAATAATATTGCCTTCAATGTTGAAGGAATATGTGATGTGACTCTAAAATTTGAAAACGGTTACATGTACAGCCTCGAAAGAGTCAGGTATGTACCTGAACTAAATAGAAACCCAATTTCAATGGGAGAATTAGATGATCAAGGGTTGTGTGGTAAGATAGGAGATTGCATGATGAAAGTGCTAAAGAGATCACTTGTCATTTTCAAAGGAGTCAAGCAAGAAAAATGGCATCTATGTTGCTAAGGCTAAAATAGTATTTGAAAGTGATGCTAAAGTTTCTAGTGTTGAACCTAATTCCATCTAAAAGTGGCATAGAAGATTAGCCCGTGTGAGTGAAAAAAGTCTCACTATATTGTTTAAAAGGGGTATTTTTGGAAAATATTTATTTTCAAACATGTCTTTTTGTGAACACCACACACTTGGAAAACATCATTAACTGCATTTTAATTCTGGAAAACATAAACCTACTTCTCTACTTGAATATGTTCATTCTGATTTGTGGGGCCCTACCTCCACTATTACTCAATGAGGAAAAAAATATTTTCTTTCAATAATTGATGATTTTTCAAGAAGCGTGTGGGGGGTTTTTCTATTAAAACACAAGTTAAAAACTTTTGAAAATTGGAAATTATTGATTGAAAATCAAATGACCAGAAAGATTAAGGTCTTAAGAACTGATAATTGATTAGAATTTTGTAATTCTGTGACTAGTTCTATGAACAAAATGGTATATTGAAACATAAGATTGTCCCATACACACTCCAACAAAATGGGGTTGATGAAAGAATGAATAGGACCTTACTCGATAAGGTCAGATGCATGATGGTGGGATCAAGGGTTCCTAAGGTTCTATGGGATGAAGTTGTTTTTATTGCAACATATATAGTTAACAGGACACCTTCCAGTGCCTTGGAAGGTAGAATCCCTGAAGATAAATGGTCTGGAAAAATTTCTAACTATTCTAACCTTAGGGCTTTTGGGTGTGCAACTTATTCCCACCAATACTGAAGCCAAGAGCTCAAAAATGTGTTTTCTTAGGCTATTCTGAAGGAGTTAAATGTTATAGGTTATGGGTAATAGATCAAATGGGTTATAAGATAATAATAAGTAAAGATGTTGTTTTTCATGAACATGAAATGACATGTCTACTAAAAGATAAGGCTCTTGTGAAATCTAGAAAGGAAGCTCAAATCCGAGAGAGAAAGATATCTCAATCAATTTATTCAGTGAAGTTTCATACAGTATTAATAGAGAGGAAGAGTGAATAACGGATTTGAAACTAACAACAGAAAAATAACAAACTTAACCAACTAATTGAGCTATTAAACTGAGTAATTAAGCTAATTAGCTGAGACACTAATTATTAGTTGTAAACTAGAAACTGATGACTTGGAGACTGATGACGTGGAGGCTGACATTCCCTATATCCCCCCCTCGAGTGGGATCGCAATGTAAAACAAGCAGGCCCAACTTGGAGACGATTTTGTGGAACTGTGGCCCTGTGAGAGATTTAGTAAAAATGTCAGCAAGTTGATGATGAGTAGACATGCCTGGGAATGATGAAGCCCGCTTTACACTTGTTACGAACAATATGACAATCAATATCTAGGTGCTTAGTGTGCTTGTGGAACACGAGGTTAGCACTGATATGGATAGCCGCTTGATTGTCACACCAAAGAGAAATAGGAAGAGGCAGTGAGATATGAAAATCAGATAGGATATATGAAATCCATAGCAGCTCACAGACAGTAGCTACCATGCTTCTATATTCTGCCTCTGCTGAACTTCTGGAGACAGCAGTTTGCTTCTTTGTCTTCCATGAGATAAGAGACCCTCCCAAGAAAACACAATACCCGGTAAGGGATTTCCTTGTGTCCAGACAGGAGGCCCAGTCAGCATCACAGAATGCTTCAATGGTGAATCCGTTTGATACAGGATAGAAAAGGCCAGTAGAAGATGTGCCTTTAATGTATTTAACAACATGAATTGCAGCATTCTAGTGAGCCAATGTTGGAGAATGTACAAACTGTGACAATTGCTGGACACTAAAAGTGGTGTCAGGCCTAGTTAAGGTAAGGTATAAGAGTCTACCAACCAGCTGTCTATATTTATCAGGAGTGTCAAGCAATTTGTCATTTCCCCCAATCAATTTCTGGCCCTTAGGTAAAGGTGTAACTGTGATTTTTGCTCCTGTTAGTCCTGCATCAGACACCAAATCCATGGCGTATTTTCTTTGATTGATATAAGTTCCAGTCGTTGATATTTCGATTTCAATGCCAAGAAAATACTTGGCAAATCCCAGATCCTTAATAGTGAAGGCTAAATGTAGTGATGTCTTGAGATTCTGAATGTCTTCAGCACTATTTCCTGTTACAAGCAGATCATCGACATAAACAAGAACTGCTAAAAACGTGGTTCCCTTTGTCAGAATATATAGACAGTGATCATGTGAAGACTGAAGAAAACCAAAACTCTCAAGATGCTTGCTTAACTCTATGTTCCATTGCCTGCTAGCTTGTTTAAGTCCATAGAGTGACCTGTTAAGCCTGCAAATCTGCCCCTCTCGTGCTTTAGAGTATCCTTCCGATGGCCACATATAAACTTCCTCCTCCAGGAAGCCATGTAAAAAAGCATTATTAATGTCAAGTTGGAAGATGGGCCACTGTTTAGTAGTAGCAATAACCAGAAAAATCCTGATGGTAGCATGTTTTGCCACTGGTGAAAAACTCTCAAAGTAGTCAACTCCTTCCACCTGATGGTATCCCTTAGCTACTAACCTAGTTTTGCATCTATCCAATGTCCCATCTGCCTTCAGTTTCACCTTAAACACCCACTTAGACCCAATCGGTCTCATGTCAGGGGTTAGAGAAACAAGGTCCCATGTATTATTTTTCTCGAGTGCATCTAATTCAACCTTCATCACCTCAATCCATTCAGATCTAGTACTAGATTCCCTATAAGAGTTAGGCTCCTGAATAGTGTTAACATTTGCAAGAAAATCATTGTGCTTTGAACTAAAACATTGTGGGATAGGTGAATGAAAAGTGTTGTTGCTGGACTGTGTAGAATGTGGTGTGATCTTAGGTTGAATAACTGGTTCAAAGCTATCACTGTGACTAAAATTAGTCATAAAGTCTTGAAACCACTGAGGGGTGGTTTTCTGTCTACTGCTCCTTCTTGGAGTAGCAAATGTGGAAACTTGATTAAGTGTTTGGATTTGAGTGTCAATGTCATCATTTGTCATAGGTGTGAGAATGTGGTTTTCCCTGGCAATTGATGGTTCAGCAATGGAATGTGCAGTAGGTGATTGGGAGTTATTTTTACGTAATACATCTTCATCAGACTTAGGATCATCTACAGATACGGGTAAGGGTGCAACAAGCTCATAAATGCAATGTTTATTATATGGAAAAACATTCTCATGAAATGTCACATCCCTAGACACAAGAATCTGCCGATTAATAATACCAAACACCTTGTACCCCTTTTGTCCTGAACTAAAACCCAGTAAAATACACTTAGAACTTCTGGCAGAAAATTTTTGTTTTGTAGGGAAAGTGTTTGTGGCATAGCATAAGCAACCAAAGGTCCTTAAATGATGATATGTGGGAGCTCTATTATGTAATAGTTCAAAAGGTGTTTTCCAGTTCAACAGTTTTGAGGGTAGCCTGTTGATAATATAAGTTGCCATTAAAATCGATTCCCCCCAGAGGTAAGTTGGTAAATGTGACTCAAACATGAGACTCCTAGCAACCTGAAGTAAGTGTTTGTGTTTTGTTTTGACAACCCCATTTTGTTGTGGGGTGTACACGCAAGACTTTTGATGTAGTATGCCATTGGTAGCCAAAAAAATTTGAAAATCTCGACTCGAGAACTCTGATCCATTATCAGTTCGAATGGTTTTAATGGTGCTTTCAAACTGATTTTTGATCATTTGGTGGTAGAATCTTACAGTATGTAAAACCTGTGTCTTGTGTTTTAACAAAAAAGTCCATGTGGCTCTAGTGAAGTCATCAACTATGGTCAAGAAATAATGTGCTCCACATATGGAGGCCTTCTTGTATGGTCCCCATAAAACAATGTGCAGAAGTTCAAAAGGTTTACTGGATTGAATATAACTTCTCTGAAATGGTAATCTTTGTTGCTTAGATAAAGCACATACATCACAATGTTTGAAATGATCTTTATTACACTGTGTTTCTAAAACAGAATGCTGTAAAACAGTTTCAGAAACATGACCAAGCCTTTTATGCCACAGAACAGCAATATCAGGCTGATGATTACAAGTTTTGGAAGATAAGGAAGCAGAAGAATTGATCATAGATGTATTTTAGTGTTCAGAAGTATATTTTTGAATGGTTGTTTGAAGAAAAGAGTCCTTATCCAGAATCTAAAGGCTCTTGACTGTTCTACCAACTGCCAGGGTCTTCTCAGTCATACGATCCTGCAACAAGCAATGATTATCTAGAAATGTGAACTTAAGGTTGGAAGTTTTGGCAAGTTTGCTGACAGATAGTAAGTTAAACTTAAAAGTGGGTACATGTAAAGCCTCTAAGAGAGTAAGATCTTTACTGAGAATAATATAGCCTGAATGTTCAACTCTATTAATGGTTCCATCAGGTAGGTAAACAGGTATAGTGGTGTTGATGATTTTGGGTTTTTGTATAAGTTTTAGATCATTGCACATATGATTTGACGCTCCTGTGTCAACTATCCAAGAGCCTATTTCTATAAGGTCACATGTATATAAAGCATGAATATCACCAGATTTAAGAACTGAACCTGC
Source organism: Fraxinus americana (assembly GCA_035079005.1). NCBI lineage: Eukaryota > Viridiplantae > Streptophyta > Magnoliopsida > Lamiales > Oleaceae > Fraxinus > Fraxinus americana. The sequence continues at coordinate 29,823,137 of CM068711.1, read as the reverse complement.
GAAATCTTCTAAGTGTGCAAAATTCACCCTGTTGTTGCCACTGCCTTGGAAAATTTTTATCAGCTCCTGCTGAATCACTTCACCCAGATCACCCAAATTCATACTGTAATACCCCAGACCAAGAAAGTTTAAGAGATTTGATAGGTACTACTCATATCACAAGGTGCACCTTCTTTTCCGAAAGTCCATCGTTGGAAACTCCACAGTTAAACGTGCTTGGCTTGGAGCAATTCTATGATGGGTGACCCCCCTGGGAAGTTTTCTCGGGGAGCGTGCGAGTGAGGACAAATCATGCTGAAAAGACTCATGTTGGTACAGTAAGGACAGTACGTCATCGATCTAACGGTCAGGACAGCCCGTTAAGAGGGACCCGGGTCGTTACAAATGGTATCAGAGCCGTTTGCCAGTCGAAAATCGGGAACTAAGTGCTATGCGGGACAAAGTGCTACTCCATAGGACGGGAACCACCTCTTGAACTCGTAGGAGCCACCTCTAGAATCCCAACGCCTGGTAACAGATCCTCAGATGGATCAAGCGCGACGAGGACGTCGCGAGTCTAACGGGGGGTGATTGTAATACCCCAGACCAAGAAAGTTTAAGAGATTTGATATGTACTACTCATATCACAAGGTGCACCTTCTTTTCCGGAAGTCCATCGTTGGAAACTCCATAGTTAAGCGTGCTTGGCTTGGAGCAATTCTATGATGGGTGACCCCCCTGGGAAGTTTTCTCGGGGAGCGTGCGAGGGAGGACAAAGCGTGCGAGGGAGCAATTCTAAGAGGGACCCGGGTCGTTACAAATGGTATCAGAGCCGTTTGCCAGTCGAAAATCGGGAACTAAGTGCTATGCGGGACAAAGTGCTACTCCATAGGACGGGAACCACCTCTTGAACTCGTAGGAGCCACCTCTAGAATCCCAACGCCTGGTAACAGATCCTCAGATGGATCAAGCGCGACGAGGACGTCGCGAGTCTAACGGGGGGTGATTGTAATACCCCAGACCAAGAAAGTTTAAGAGATTTGATATGTACTACTCATATCACAAGGTGCACCTTCTTTTCCGGAAGTCCATCGTTGGAAACTCCACAGTTAAGCGTGCTTGGCTTGGAGCAATTCTATGATGGGTGACCCCCCTGGGAAGTTTTCTCGGGGAGCGTGCGAGGGAGGACAAAGCATGTTGAAAAGACCCATGTTGGTACAGTGAGGACAGTACGTCATCGATCTAACGGCCGGACAGCCCGTTAAGTGGGACCTGGGTCGTTACACATACCCAGTGTCTGCCCCTTTGACTTATCATCTGTGTCTCCATTCATCAGATCCAGGGGAGTTTCAACCAAATTTGCCATAAGCTTTCCTTTTTTCTTAAGGTCTTTATACCAGTCTGGATATCCAATAAGCTTGAAACAAGATTCCTTATTATGTCCATTAATGTTGCAGTGTGTGCAATACTGCTGCTCTTTGTCTCTCCTGTTTTCATACCTCCTTCCTTGTCCCCTTGTTCCATTGTCTCTCTTATAAGGCTGTGATTTTGCATACATAGCATTGACTTCAGACCCATCACCATATACAACCTGCACTTCTCTTTGCTTTTCCACTCTTTGAACCATTGAACATGCCTTGTTCACCACTGGCAATGGTTCAGTTACCAAGATCTGACTCCTTACATATTCATACTCTTCGTTCAGTCCCATTAGAAACTGCATCAATCTGTTAAATGAAGTCATTTCAGTAGCTGCCTTTGCAGATCCACAGGTGCACTGCGGTAAAGGCATGAGGTAAGTCAGTTCATCCCAAAGTTTTTTAAGCTTTGTGTAATACTGTGTTACAGTCAAGCTTCCCTGTGTCATAGTAGATATCTCCCTTTGAATCTGATACAATTGAGGTCCATTGCATCCTCCAAACCTCTCTTCGATTTCAATCCACAGCTCTCTTGCGGTGGTCGTATACAGAAATGCATCTACAATCTCCTTCGAGATTGAGTTTAAAATCCATGAGGTCACCATGTAATTAACACGATTCCACCTCTCGTAATCAGCTGAATCCTTGCTTGGCTCTTCAATTGAACCATCAATTATCCCCAATTTCATTTTCGCCCCTAGGGCTATACGTACAGATCTGTTCCATGCGGGATAATTTCTTCCAGTTAGTGGAGACGAGACCAAAGCCATTCCTGGAACCTCTGCCATTTCAATTTTGTTAAAATTCCAGCTCTCCTTCGTAGATCGAGGAAGACGATCGCCAACCCTGGGTCGTCACCGGCTCTGATACCATGTGAAATCTAGAAAGGAAGCTCAAATCCGAGAGAGAAAGATATCTCAAATCAATTTATTCAGTGAAGTTTCATACAGTATTAATAGAGAGGAAGAGTGAATAACGGACTTGAAACTAACAACAAAAAAATAACAAACTTAACCAACTAATTGAGCTATTAAATTGAGTAATTAAGCTAATTAGCTGAGACACTAATTATTAGTTGTAAACTAGAAACTGATGACTTGGAGACTGATGACGTGGAGGCTGACATTCCCTATAGCTCTTGGCCCTGAATTTTCTGATGTTATAAGGTTTTAGATAGAGTTGGGATCTCAGATTGATCATGTTCAAACTGATGATTTAAGCACTGAGCCCGCATATCCCCAAATTCAAAATGAAACTAAAGAACAAAGTGTGCAGGCCCAAGATCAAGCTAAGATTGATCATCCTAGTCAACATGATGATCTAAGTGATTATCAGTTGGCTAGGGACATGCCTAGAAGAAATATAAGAAAACCTGTTAAATATGATAACTATCTCTCCTTCTCTATTTTGAGCCCGTTTGGTACCGATTAAAATTGAAAATATAGTCGTCATTGGACCCCACTCGTCTAATAAAAGTCAACAATAACGGCTAGTTTTTCAATTTTCATCTGATTTTAATCTCTACCAAACGAGCTCTTTATCTTATCAAGACCTAGCCTATAAAGAACCTAAAACCTACAAAGAGGCTTTGAGTTGGAATCAATCTAGGAAATGGGAATCTGCTATGAGGAAGAAATGGATTCTCTGATGAAACATAAAACTTGGGTTCTCGTTCCTAAACTTCAAGGCAAGTCTATAGTAGATTGTAAGTTGTTATAGAAGGTTAGAAGAGAAGTACTGATAGAGAACCTTTAAAATTTAAGGTTAGACTAGTGTCTAAAAGTTTCACACAAAAGCAGGGTATAGATTATAATTAAAAAAAAATTCACTTGTTGTGAAATACACTATTATCAGAGTCTTGTTTTGCTTTGGCTACTCATCATGATTGGGAAATTGAACAAATGGATGTAAAAACTGCATTTTTACGTGATGATTTAGATGAATCAATTTATATGTCACAACCTGAAGGTTTTATAGATGAATCTAAATCCGACTCGTGTCTTTACTCAAAAATCATGTATGGCTTGAAACGGTCTCCTAGATAATGGTATAAAATGTTTGATAATTTTGATATGGTTGTTGGCTTTACAAGAAACTCATAAGATCATTATCATTACTTTAAGAAAGGATGTGACGATGTTATATTTGTTATTGATTATATGCTTTTAATTGGCCCTGATCTAAAACAAATATATGATATAACAGGAAATTTTGGCACTGAATTTGAAATGAAAAATCTGAGACATGCAAAAATAATAATAATTGGGATGGACATTTTTAGGAAAATATCTCAACACATGTTAATATTCAAACAATTTGCATATGTTGAAAGGTTTTGTCAAATTTTTTTATGCATAAATCAAAATTTGTTTCTTTGCCTTTAAGCTAATCATTTAGTAAAGAATAGTGTCCCATAGATGAATCTAATATTAGACATATGGAGAAGGTACCCTATGCTAATGTTGTGGGTTCTGTCATGTATACTATGGTGTGTGCAAGACTTGATGTGGCTCGTGTTACTAGTATTTTAAGTAGATTTATGGCTAATTCTGGACAGGGATAATAGAATATTCCCAAATGCTTATATATTTACTCTATATAGTACTTGTGTAAGCTAGAAATCACAGTAACAACTTATTGTAACTCTGTCAACTACAAAAGCAGAATATGTGGCAGCTACAGAAACTGTAAAAGAAGCCTTATAGTTCAAAGGGTTACTAACCGAAATTATTATGCTTGCTGAACCAGTCATTGTCTATTGTGATAGTCAAAGTTCCATACACCCTTGTAAGAATCCCCTTTTTCATGAATGAACAAAGCATATAGATGTAAAGTTGTATTTTATTAGAGATATTATCTCTAATGAATCTATTGTTCTTGAAAAAAATTCTTATAAAGTTTAATCCTTCTAACATGGGAATAAAGGTATTGTCTATTTCAAAATTTAAATCACGCTTGTCTTTGTTGAACATTGATCCTACTTAAATTGGATTGCAGGTATAAATGGATATAATTGGAGGACTGTAGTGATGTTGGAAGTCTATTGGCATCAAGGTGGAGGTTGTTGGGCTGTGATACCAATTTTCTCCTTTTGGGGCAATGACAATAAATGGCTAAGGCCTAAAACTGTTTTCAAAGTTCATGCAATTGCCAAGTAACATGGCCTAATCCTGAGACCTAGATCCATTTAAGTCTGAAGTCGTGTTTTGTAACTTGTTGCTTTCTTTGGTAGCAACTCAACATGCTTTTGCCTTTTGATATTATGAGTGTGTTTGGTAGGGATTTTTGGGGGAAGAATTGATTTTTGAATAGTGATATGATGGGAAATGTGTGGTTGAAAAAGAAGAAAAAAATATTGATGTGATGAAAAATATTATTTTATTGAAGAATATGTGGTTGAAAATGAGAATTGATTTACTGTAGAAAATGAAAAGTTTTACCAAACAGGCTCTATATATGAGAAACCACATGTACCGTTGGATTGAAGATGTGATTGATGGTTGGTAATGAGGGTATATATATCACCCTTTGTTGCCCTATTATTCACTTCTGCCTTCTTTCGTTTGGATTACTGGCTTCCAGAGACTTCTCTCCTCTTCTTCTCTTCAAGTTCTTCTACCAAACCCTTAGTTAAAAGTATGTTTTTTCTGATTCTTTTTGGAGAAATCTTACACTGCATGTGTTGTATTGAAGATAATACTCTGTGTTATTGCCTTTTAATTGATAAAGGTGTGACTCAAAGTATCTGGGTTAGTGTTTGAGTGTGTGTATACAATTCATTTTTGAGTCTGAGCACCAATATTGTAATGATCTTTATCTTTGATGCCTGGATTATTGCATCATAAAAGGTTGAATAAAGTCCAGTTTACACTTTGGTTTTCTGCAATTGATCTTGAGTTACAATGAGTTTTGGTTCGATATTTTACACAACACTTTCAAATTCGGGTTTTTTGCAATTCTGCCATGGATTGTAAATTATGAAATATATCCATTGAGGCAACCCTAGTTTTCACCCAAAAGTCGCGCCATTGAGGCAACACCCATGATTCCTCCCCGTCCGCCACTGATTGAGATTATCCTTGTTCATTTAGATGTCTCCCACAAACTTTGCTCTTTAAAACACACTTTATGCAACTCTTAGTCTCTTCATCTGTTCCTTACGACCCTAGATAGTTAAGCTCGCAGATACTCTAGAAAAGAAACTCAAAAATGAATAGAGACAAGGATTTGGCGAATTCTGTAAACATCCGTGACGTCCGGCCTTGTAATCGTATAGGCTACATGCCTACACTTCCGGCCAGTCGTTCCTTCTAGTGGCATCCATTGCATCCCACATTTGATTGTGCATGTCGTTTGCCTTTTACTTCAATTTCACTTGCCTCTACCTGCCTAGAGGCCACAACATTCCATGTCACACTCCTACTAGCACCTTCGACCCTATGCCTTGCACTTTAGTGCTTCTCCTTTCGTTCCTTGTCTATCTTTGTATTAAATTATTGTTTAATACACAAAATTTTATATAAAGAAGAAGTAAAAAAAATTGGACCATGCTACTTGTACATTTTTTTTTACATTAAGTTTGACATTGTGACACGTGTCGTATCATGATTAGTCAGTTTTTAAACATTACACACTTTCCCGCCAACAACATTTTGAAATTTCAAAGGATGTCAAACTTCATGTCATGCAAGGAATGTACAAATAGTTTAATCCATATACAATTATCAAAAAAACGTCTTTCTACTTTGACTGTCCATGAAATTGGTCAAATAAGAAAAAAACTCTAATTCTTCCTCCAACTTCTTACTTTTGTTAATACTCGAAATAAAATAAAGAAAAAATACAAAATTTTGAAAACCTTCAATATATCGAACCAAAGCAAAGATAAATTTTATAAATTTTGATAAGTACAACCCACATTACTATTGGCCGTAAGGCATAGCTTTATAAAAGCTAAAAGATGCTTCTGAATTAAGAAGTTGAAACGCATTTGAAAAATTCTGCAAAAATGCATTATTTAATTAGAAGAGCTTTTAGAAAAAATTGACGTAAGATAGCTTTAAAGAAAAGTAGGGCCATATTTATGTATGTTTGATGACATTTAGGCCCCGTTCGGTAGGGATTAAAATCTAATTAAAATTGAAAATATGACCGTTATTGAATTCTACTCGTCTAATGAAAGTCAATAATAACGGCTATTTTTTTAATTTTAATCTGATTTTAATCCGTACCGAACGGGCCCTTACTAGGGGCTCGATTGGCTTGAGCATTTTTTCTGTGCAATTAAGGTTCTGAAAGTACATCAGTAATTCTAAAATCACCGCAAATCTCTAGCCCTTTCTTTAACATTCATGGGAAAAGAATTTCTTTCTCCTGTGAAGCAGCACAAGTTCATCAACAACTTGATTCAGCAATAACTCAAATATTTGTTGCCCATGATGAACACATATCTCTTCAAAATCTTCAAACTTCAACACTCGACTGGGTACCCAACAAGACTCCTTTAGATCATCTTCTGTCAAATTATAGACATTTTCGACCAATTTTATGTTGTAAGAACTCTCTTCCTTCGTCGTTTTGTTGTGGTCATGTTCGTCAGTGATTGCCTTGAGCTCTCCATTTTTAGAATGCGGTATAGGTTTGTTTGAAAATTGCAGCACCGGCAAAACTTCTGCAGGAACATCAACACTCATCATTTCACAAAAGTATTCAATCCAGCATATTAAACAGACCAATGAAAATTTAGCATTCCTAGGAATTATTATATGTTAATTGATTTCACATAACATATATATATATACCTGATGCTGATGGAGTGGCTACTGTTTGCATCTGATAATGTTGAGCTTCATAAAAAACTGAGAAAGAAGGTGAATTTTTTGGGTTGCACTGAGAATTCTTATTCTTTCTCTTCTTGGAATACTGTGATTTGGCTGGCCTTCTTTCCTTCAAGTCCACGTTTGTTTTTCTACTAACATTCTTTTTACGAGGTGTAGAACTATAGCCAACTTCTGCAGATAATTCAACATCCACTTTCTTGAGCTTATCCTCCAATTTCTTACAAGATTTCTTCATAAGATACTGTTTATCTTTTATGTTTTGATTGCTTTCATTCTTGAGGACCTTCTTCTGTTTCACCTCCGATCTTTCTTGATATTTGGTTGTAGCTTTACAATTTTCTGCTTGCTCAAAGGGCAGAATCAAGTTAAAATCATGTTTTCTTTTAAGATCAAGAGAAGGAACTTCACGAAATGACACAGATGTTCTTACTCTTCTATGCTGTGCCGGGGATTGTTTACAAGAAACATCAAGTTGTGCAAGAAAATCAATGGAATTCAATGACCTGCTTCGAAAATAAGAAGCCAGACTTTTATCTTTTGGGTTGATATCTTCTGACAGTGAATCTAAACCCATTAATCTGGCCACCACTCCAGGAGCTTCTGCAGCTCTCACTTTTGCTTCATCAGACTTTAAAGCATTTTCAGGCTTCTCAACTTCTTTGTTGGTCTTGGATTCAACAGACTGATCAGATGGGTGTGTTGGGAGGCTGCCACAGCACAACAACCGCCGTATGACGCCGGAGAAACACTTGGTAGAATTTGTATCAACTGAATTCGCCATTTTTCTTCAGTTCAACACACACAAAGGGAGGGAGGAGGAAAAGGAGTGGGGGTTTCGAAATTTGAATGAATTAATGATTGAGGGAGGGAACGGAATGGAGTAGATGAATTATTGAAGGAATATGCCAATTGTGCAGTCTTTGAATTCACACTGCATGATAGAAAATTGAAGGTTTAGCAATGCAATTTGGTGGTACGTAGCTGTCAAACTGGACTGGGAGGCGTGTGTACGGAAGAGAAAAAAATAGTTGTAGAGGTCTTCCGAGGAATTCCTTCGTTCAATGTTGTACTAATCCGTCGCTTTAGCAATCAACAATGCCAATAATTGCATAGGAGAACATAATTTGTCGGTAGGAATTAATATTAAAATTTGTTATAATTTGATCTTAAAATAATAACAATAATGAAATAAATAACAGACAATCAAATTTATGCGAAAACCTAAGATTGAAAAAAATAACAGATGAAGAGAAATTTTTTGCTGTAATCAATAATAAATGTGATTACAATATCAAAATTTCAATACTCTTAATTGAAATTTAAACCATCCAACTCTGAAGATGTTGAATGTATATATGAAGAATAACAATGTGGAATATATATAGGGTAATTAACATATAACGTCTTTACATTTCACTATTATTGTGGAAAATGTCATTACGTTTCATTTTTTGTCATTTTCACACTTATTTTCATCTTTCATTGTGCAAATAGTCATTTTCATCTATTTTCTTAATTAAAAATTGTGAATGAAGAATATATTCTTTTGTTAAAAAAAATTAATTGCAATTATAGTCCTAATTTTTTTTAAAAAGTGCAGATAAGTCCTAAATAAATTATTAAAAATGTAATTAGCACATAATGTATATACCTTTCACTATTATTGTGAACATCCATACTTTTTATTTTTTGGTATTTCACCCTTAATTATATCTTTGATTGTTCAAATCATCTTTTCTATATATTTTCATCCAATTTTTCAATAAAAATATGTGAAATAACAAATATACCATCTTATTTAAATAAAATAAAAAAAACTAAAGAATTAATTGTAATTATAATCCCAAATCTTTTTTAAAAAAGTGCAAACGAGTGCCAAATAAATTATTAAAAAATAAGAAATTAAATTTTCTTTTAAAAAAATGCAAACAAATCCCAATTAAATTTATTAAAAAATTAAAAAGTGCAAACGAGTCCCAAATAAATTATTAAAAAAATAGAAATTTTAAAAAATATTTAATTTTCTTTTTTTATTATTTAAATAGGATGATATATTCATCATTTCATATCTCTTTATTGAGAATTTGGATGAAAATATATAGAAATGATGATTAAAGTTGAAAATACCAAAAAACTGAAAGGTCGTGACGTTTTTCGCAATAATAGTGAAAGTTATGGAATTATGTGATAATTACCATTTTAATAATTTATTTGGAACTCGTTACGTTTTTTTTTAAAAAATGGGACTATGGTTGTAATTAATTTTTTTTCTTTTTCTTTTGCTTTATTTAAATAGAATGATATATTTGTCATTTCATAATTTTTCATTGAGAAAAATGGATGAAAATGATCTTTTGTATAATGAAATGTGGAAATAAATGTAAAAAATACCAAAAAATGAAAGGCAATGACGTTTTCCACAATAACAATGAAAAGTGTGGACGTTATGAGCCTCTTTTGGAGTTTCAAATGAAGAATAATACATCAAAACTGGAAAAATCAGATTTTTCCCATCCACTGTCACCTCCATGGCGCCAAGCCACGACGCTCCAGACGTAACATTGAAATAGGGGCAATATCGCTGCAGCGCCCTGTGCTCGATGCTGCGGCGCAAGGCCCCCTACTCTCTTCTTTTTTACGGGTGCTATAGCGCCCGATCTCGGTGATAAATTCTCCAAGCCCCTTTTGTTCACCTTAATGTCATTTTTCAAGTCAAAACTTTCAATTCTTGATGAAATTTGATCTAGTTCAATTCAAACTTTCAAAGCCAAAACTTTTTAGACTTCTTTAATTCAACCAAACACCAAATCATATGAAATTCGAGTCAAACCACAACAAATCTTCACCTTAAACCAAATTCTAACACATGAATTCAAAAATACATTTTCAAGTAAATACCACTCCACATCTTCCAAACAGCCTCATGAGCTCAAATAAGAGACATGCTACATGTACATGAATTTAAATTCTTGTACCTGCCAGAACAAACACAGCAGGGGTGGGTAGGGTTTTTTGTCAATATTTTAATTCACATGAGGCCCACCCAATGAGAGTGAAATTCAAAAATCTGTATTAATTTTGTTATTTTTTCTCTGTACTCATAGCAATTTTCCTAAAATAATGACAAACACTAACTAAGTTCAAGCGATGCTCAAACTTAGTAATGGGAAGTGATTTTGTCATCATATCAATAGAATTATTTTTGGTATCAACATTGTTCACTACAATATCACTACATGCAATCACATCAAAGACAAAATGATACCTCACATCAATGTGTTTAGTTCTCTCGTGAAATATCTCATCCTTAGTCAAGAAAATAACATTCTGACTACCTAATCCTTAAAAATCTGCAAGCCTTCACCGATCTCACTAATCAAAACTCTCAACCACATAGCCTCTTTACATGCTTATGTAATAGTCATGTTCTCTGTCTCTACTGTAGACAGTTACTGTATTCTGCAAAGTAGCTTTTCAGTTGATAGCATTGTCTCCAAGGGTAAACACATACCCTATGAGTGATCTTCTCTTATGAAGATCTCTTGCATAATCTGAATCCACATACACAATGACTTACTCTATATTTCTATTAAAATGCAAACAAGCATTAGAAGAGCCCATCAAGTATCTAAATATCCACTGCACCGTTTTTCAATGTTCCTTGTTAGGATTTGCCATATATCTACTAATTGCATTGACTATATGTGCCAAATCTAGTCTTGTACAAACCATAGTATACATAAGTGAACCAATTGTACTAGAATAAAGAACCAGAGACATATAATCAATGTCTTCATTTGACTGAGGACATAAACCAAATGATAATTTAAAGTGGGCAACCAAGGGAGTACTGATAGCCTTAGCATTCAGCATATTGAACATTTGAAACACCTTCTCAATGTACCCCTTATGACTCAAATGCAATCTCTTAGTCTTCTTATCCCTCCAGATTTTCATACTAATAATCTTTCTTTCTGCACCCATATCTTTCATGTCAAACTTCTTACTAGATTGAGATTTCACCTTCCTGGCCTCTGCTTTATCCTTGACTGCTATGAACATATCTTCAACATATAATAACAAATATGTGATCGATCCACCACCTTCCTTTTTAAAGTGTGTCCTTTTTAAAGTACACACAACTATCATAATTACTTGAAACTATGAGTAGCCATGAATGAATAGAACATTTTTTACCACTGCCTTGGTGACTGCCTCAGTCCACATGTAAATGTTCTCCTCAAGTTCTCTATGCAAGAATGTTGTTTTGACGTCCATCTGCTTAAGCTCCAAGTCATTCTTAGCCACCGCTCCAAGTCATTCTTAGCCACCACTCCAAGTAAAGTCCGAATAGAACTATGCTTCACATTTGGTAAGAACATATCTGTGAAGTCAACACCTGGAATTTGATTGTTGCCATTTGCTACAAATCTGGGCTTATACCTTACATCTTCAATCCCTGATGTGTATTTCTTTCTTTTGAACACCTACTTATAGCAAACAACATTTTTTTATCCTTAGATAATTTCACCAAGTCCAAGTATTATTTTTATTCAATTACTCCATCCCCTCTTGCATAGCAATCAACTATCTGCTAGAATCACTGCAATTGATTGTATCTAAATATGTAACAGGCTCCTTAGTGAAATCAATACTGTTAGACACACTCAATGCATAAGCTACCAAATCCATTTCTCCGTACATCTGTGGAGGTCTAATCTGTCTGCGAGGTCTATCCTTAGCAATGAATACTGTGGTGTTGCTAGTAGTGTAGGTAAAGTATTACTGTTTGTCAACTATGAACTAAACTGTTTTGTAGTAGACTCTTCTAAAACCTCTAATTGTTCCCTTAGACCAATTTCTAAATCCACCTCAGTTTTATCAGAAACCCCACGAGGTGAACCATAATAAGTTCATCAAATACCACATCTATACTAACCACCACTTTTCTTGTCTCAAGACCCACAATTTATACCCATTCACATCAGATTTATACCTAAGAAAGATACACTTTCTAGACTTAGGCTCCAACTTTTCATTATCTACATGAGCATAAGCACGACATCCAAAATTATTCAAATCAGAATAACAAGAAGGTTTACCAGACCATACCTTTTTTAGTGTTTTTTTTCTCAATGGCAGTTGAAAGTGAGCGATTAATCAGAAAATAAGTTATAATAACAGCTTTAGTCCAAAAGGTCTTAAGAAACCCAGAGTTTGAAAGCATACAACGAACCTTTTCCATCAAAGTTCTATTCATCCATTCTACCACAACATTTTTTTTGAGGAGTTTCAGGCACTATCAAGTGTCTCAAGATGCCTTCAAACTTGCAGAAGCTATTGAGAATAAAACTCCAACCTAGAGCCTGTTTGTTTCCGATTAAAATTTAATTAAAATTAAAAATATGACCGTTATTGAGTCCCACTCATCTAATAAAAGTGTTATAACGGCTAATTTTTCAATTTTAATCCGATTTTAATATTCTACCGAACACGCCCCTAATATTTTTGTGTAGACGTTTCACCTGCTTTCCAATCTTCTTTTTAATTATTTTTTTCTACTCTTTGAAGATCTCAAACACATCACTCTTGTGTTTTAAGAAGAATATTCAAACTTTCCTAGAGAAGTAATCAATCACTGTCAACAAACAATAAACACCTCATTTTGAAGGTACTCTAGCTCGTCCCCAAAGATCTAAATAGATATACTCAAGTGTTCGCTTCGTGTTGTGTCTTTGATGAATCCGACTCTTTTCTATTTTCCAAAGACACGATGCTCACAAAACTTCACGTTACGGTCTTTTGCCCATCAAGAAACCTACTTCTATTCAACTCTGTCATATCATTCTCACTCATATGCTCGAACCGCATATACCCAAGTTTTGTAATTTCTTCATTTGTTAGAGAAGAAGTAGAAATGGCGGCATCCCCTATTACTGTGGAACCCTGTAAAATGTACAACTGTGTAGAGCTTTTATATCCTTTCATGACAACAAGAGCACCCACCTTCAAAACTCCACATTCACCGGTGTATCTTTAACCTTTTGAATCAAGTGCATTTAAAGATATGAGATTCATTTTCAGTTCTGAAATGTGCCTTACATCTGTAAGTGTTTTAATAGCCCCATCGAACATTCTAATCCTGACTGTACCAACACCGACAATTTTGCAAGGCGCGTTTTTTATTATAATCATTATATCTCTCGAACCTCTTTCATATGTTATAAACCAGTCCTTATTAGGACCCAGATGGAAAGTTTATGTCGATTCGAGAATCCATTGCTCACAATGTTTGGAACTATGTCAGAAATCATGAGAAGTTCTCATTCACTTTGTCCATCTTCTACAACATCAGTCTCCGCTGTATTTACATATTGCTTTCCTTTATCAGTAGCTCCGGCAGCCTTTTTTTGTTTTTCAAAGCATAGTAATCAACTCTAATATGCATATTCTCATTACAAAAGTGATATGTTTTCTCTGTATGTCTGGATTTCTATTTGCCCCTCATATTTCTATCAAGATTCCTATCTTGATTTCTCCTACAAACAACTAGGCATTCAGCTTAACTCCCAAATCCTCCAGCAAGATGACTCATCTTCTCCTTAGATAATAAAACATTATAGACCTCTTCCATAGAGAGAATATCCTGACTATAGAAAATAACAACTCTAAAAGTCACATGTGATGGTGACAACGAACACAACATCAACACCAAGTTCTCCTCGTCATACTTAACTTTCAATGTCTCCAAATCGGCTATATTTCTTTGAACATAGTTGAGTGATCATTCATCCAATGACGCACCTTTGGACATCCAGTGAGAATACAAGCGTTGTTTCAAGTGTAACATTCTAGTCAAGCTTTTTGTTATACAAAGTTGCTCCAACATCAACCACAACACAACGACACTTTTCTCTTTTAGAACATCCTGAAAAATTTGATTTAAAAGATGTAGATGAATTTGAGATTTGACTTTTCGATCCAAATCCATCTGCGCTAGAACCGCTTGCATCTTCACTTGTCATAAAGTAAATCTCGTGCTTCTATCCAATAATGAAATATCATATTTCATCGATGTCATACTAAAAATCAACCTCACTCTGATACCACTTTATAAATTGATTGCAAGATAATGATAATGATGAAAAATAAACAAAAATAAAACAAAAGCACCAAGATTTATATGGAAACCCAAAATGAGAAAAAAATCACAGGTAGAGGAGGAGAATTTCACAATAATCAATAATGAATGTGTTTACAATATCAAGATCTCAATACTCTCAATTGAAATATAAGCCCTTTAACTCTCAAAATGTTGTTGAATGTGTATATGGAGATACGGAAATGTGTAATATATATAGGAGCTTCTTTTGAAGTTCTAGATGAAGAAGAATGCATCAAAACCGAAAAAATCGGACTTTTCCTGTCCAATGGCTCCTCGACGGCCCGACGCTTGGGACTTAACATTGAACCAGGGGCGCTGACTTGATGGTAAATTCTCCATGCTCCTTTTGTTCACCTGAAAGTCCTTTTTTTAAGTCAAACTTCCAATCCTTGATGAAATTCAATCTATATCGATTTGGACTTTCAATGCCAAAACACTTTAAACTTCTTTTATTCGACCAAATATCGAATCACATGGAATTTGAGTTACACACAACAAAATTTAATTCAAGTTCCTTTTTTATTCTCTTTAAATTAATTTATTTTCAACTACACATTCATACAATTAAATATTCTACACGTAAATCTAAAATATTTCTTTACTTTTTAACTACATTCTCCAAAAAATTACTATTCAAAACATCACTTTCTCCCAATTTCTCTTTATAATGACCATCAAACATGAGCTTAGCTTCAATAATTTATTTTAATCACATATTTTATGAGACTCATAAATTTTCAATGACAAATTTTGTTAATCTTTATCAAAATTTACTAAAAATCAGGTTTAAATTCCCACCAAATGTGGGCTTTATGAAAAAAAAAAAAAAATTGAAAAATGTTTGTTAAAAAGTAGCGAAAAATTGTGGGTCCAAGTGTAGAATTATTTTTCGACAAAATGTCTTATTGAAAATGAATTTAGAGAAAAATGAGTATTAAAAAATGCACACCAAATTAGGGCTAAGTTCAGTGAATTAGGTTTGGTATATGTGTGTACTTAGTGATTATTACAATTTATTAATTCCCGTTAGACTGTTTTTTAATTATAAATTGGTCAAACTTTATTTTTAACAATATATTTAATCCACAATTTTTATTAACTTTTAACCACATATGTAATGATAATTGCTAGCATATAATCTCAAAAAGTTTTGTCAAACAAGTTTTAAGGTTTTAAACTTGTATTACGAGAACTACATATATTGATGAAAATATAATTACTCGGCAAAATGATGTGAGATTCTCCAAGTATTTACGTGGAGGACATGTCGTTCTTATGCACAAGTCTATGCAAACAAGGTTAAAAGCTAATTTCCTATTTGGATTGGACAAAAAATTATATTTTTAGTAAATTTTGATAAAGTTAATGAAATGGGGATGGTTCAAAAGTTGATAAATGTCGTATATCCCATAAAATGTATGGTTGAAAATGACTTTAAAAAGAAATGAATTTGAAACAAATTGGGACCAAACGGGGACTAAGTTGAAGAGAAAAATCATCCTTTCTATTTGAAGATCAATGTCCCGGGTTAAATTGCTACAGTAATGGTATGTGAAGGTATGAATTAAGCTATATTTACAGGGAAATAGTTCACAGGGCAATTACAGGGCACTCACAAAAAGGCGGGCCCCACATGTTTTTTAAAAAAAAAAAATTAATGCGGGCCCTACCTTATATCTTACCTGGCAGGGACCTGCGAAGCAGGTCCCTGTACAGCAAGCATCATCCGTGAAGGTATATGGTCATTTTCATTTCACAGGTTTATTAGAATTAAGTACATGTTCGATGTAAATTTTTTAATAATATATTTTTTGAAAATCGATTTTTTTTTTTTGTGTGGGAATGTATAGTTAACAAATAAGTAAAATGCTTATTAGCACAAAACGTCCCTACGTTTGATAGTTAGTGTGCAAAACGTCACAACGTTTCATTTTTTTGCATTTTTGCCCCTATTTCAACGTTTCAGTGTGGAAAACATCATTTTCACTATTTTTCAGTGTAAAATGATCATTATACCCTCAAATTTAAATAAAACAAATAAAATGAAAAGAAATATAAAAAATAAATTGTAATTATACTCCCAAACTTTTTAAAAAGTGCAAGTGAGTCCAAAAGTCTTATTAAAAGGCTTAAGCACAAAACGTCCCTACGTTTGACACTAAATGTGGAAAACGTCCATATGTTTCAAACATGTTTATATTTGCTCAATGGCTTATTAGCACAAAACGTCCCTACGTTTGATAGTTAGTGTGCAAAATGTCCCAACGTTTCATTTTTTTGCATTTTTGCCCCTATTTCAACGTTTCAGTGTGGAAAACATCATTTTCACTATTTTTCAGTGTAAAATAACCATTATACCCTCAAATTTAAATAAAACAAATAAAATGAAAAGAAATATAAAAAATAAATTGTAATTATACTCCCAAACTTTTTAAAAAGTGCAAGTGAGTCCAAAAGCCTTATTAAAAGGCTTAAGCACAAAACGTCCATACGTTTGACATTTAATGCGGAAAACATCCCTATATTTCAAACATGTTTATATTTGCTCAATAACACAAAACGTCCATACGTTTGACACTTATTGCGTAAAACGTCCTTACGTTTCATTTTTTTTTTACATTTTCGTCCTTATTTCAACGTTTTATTGTGAAAAACGTCATTTTCACTATTTTTCAATGTAAAATGACAAATATACCATCATATTTAAATAAGACAAAAAAGGAAAATAAATTACAATTGTGCTCCCAAACTTTTTAAAAATTGCAAATGAGTTAAAAAATCTTATTAAAACATTCAAACTACCAGTCATTTCCTCCTCTCTCAACCTTATCCTCCCTCCACCACCTAAACCAGGATTGTAGATGGAGGTGTGATGGTTTGAAAGGTGGTGAGGTCTGGTGGTTTAGGTGGTGGAGGGAGGATAAGGTTGAGAGAGGAGGAGAAGACTGATGGTTTGAATGTTTTAATAAGATTTTTGAACTCATTTGCACTTTTTGAAAAGTTTGGGAGCACAATTATAATTTATTTTTATTTTTATTTTTATTTTCCTTTTTTGCTTTATTTAAATATGATGGTATATTTGTCATTTTACATTGAAAAATTGTGAAAATGACGTTTTCCGCAATGAAACGTTGAAATAAGGACGAAAATGTAAAAAAAAAAGAAACGTAAGGACGTTTTACGCAATAAGTGTCAAACGTAGGGACGTTTTGTGTTATTGAGCAAATATAAACATGTTTGAAACATAGGGACGTTTTCCGCATTTAGTGTCAAACGTAGGGACGTTTTGTGCTTAAATCTTTTAATAAGACTTTTGGACTCACTTGCACTTTTTAAAAAGTTTGGGAATATAATTACAATTTATTTTTTATATTTCTTTTCATTTTATTTGTTTTATTTAAATTTGAGGGTATAATGGTCATTTTACACTGAAAAATAGTGAAAATGATGTTGTCCACACTGAAACGTTGAAATAGGGGCAAAAATGTAAAAAAATGAAACGTTGGGACGTTTTGCACACTAACTATCAAACGTAGGGACGTTTAGTGCTAATAAGTCATAAGTAAAATTATGATTATACTTGTAAAGCTATTTTATTTAGAAAATATGTGATTGAAAATGAATTTACGAAAAAATGAATTTTAAAAATCTAGCAAATCAGGACCAAGTAAATTGTTGCTAATTACATTAAGTTACTGTTTGATTTAGATAAAAATTAGACTTTAAATAAATTTTGATAAGATTTGTATTTGAAGATTTATTA